>CM068840.1:51788038-52220538 GCA_028554795.2 Sinohyriopsis cumingii
TTGGTGTCAAAACTAGGGGTTCCGACTGAGTAAAAAACAAACTTTGGTAACAAAACTGGGGATCAAATAAAAATGTGGGGATCTCTGAAGCGCAAATGAAGGTAAAGGGAAAACTGCCCTGTGTACAAATCCGATGGAATGTGTACGCACACCTTGTAAGGAGTCTATGTTCTTAAAATAAGTAACAGAAAAGTGTGAAAGACAACAAACTTTGTAAATTTAACAAATATATGTGTGTGCCTAGAATACAAAATGAAAATGAGAAAAACAAGTTACGGTATTGCTAATTAAATCCCACAACAATCCAAGAATTACAGACGCAAGTCCTAGTAATTTTAAGTCCTAAATACAATTCAGTAAACGTCCAGAAGAAATCCCAAAGATGAAATTTATGACGTGTCAGTGGTAGCTATTAAAGTGTTGATGTGTCAACAGTCTTCTGTTGAACCACATAAATATAATTCCAGGTTTGAATATACTATAAACTCCATTGAATATTTCTATCCAAGAATTTTATCTATTTAACGTTTATATTTCCAGAGAAAATAATAACTTCCGTTCAATAATATGAAGAAAATAAAATTAAGCCCAACTGGTCACAACATAATACAACTTGATTATGCTAAATGTTAAATCACGAATGACCAGGTCCTTACAATCACAAGATTATATAGCTCTCTACTTGACCGCGGGTCACAATTAGCATTTTCTAAACAAAATACATTACCTAATGGAAAAATAAAACATCTAGAATGATCCTGATGTTTACAAAACAATAACAATGGTTATGTATAATTCACTTAGAAAACTCCTAAACTTTGACCCAAATAAATATATTTATCTCCTTTATTAATAATGATCCTGATATTAACCCTATATACAGAGATAAGAATTTAGTTATCAATCAGGTCAAGCAGAGATGAACTCAGTTGTGGACAAGGTCAAGTCCAGCATACAATGTTACATTATAATAGCATGTAATGCAAATTTCATTAAAAAAAAGAAAGAAAATAACAAACAAACAATTCAATTAAACATACATAGCACCCCATTATGTGCTTATCCAGGCTCTTGTAGGTCTTTGGGTGCACATTCAAATTCGATATTTTAATCCAGAACGATTTGTTTTTTCTCTCTTATTGCACTGACGTTTGCGTTTTTATGTTGTTTATGCATTTGAGAGAGAGAGAGAGAGAGACAGACAGAGACAGAGAGAGAGACAGAGAGTGATGAAAGGAAAGCAGAAGTTCGCTGAAAGTGTGTACCTTGTTTAATTCGTTTATAAAATGGGGATTCTTGATATTTTTGCCAATTTTTTATGTACAGACTTCACCAATGTATAATAAGGTTACGAACTCGAGGGTATTTTGTTTGTTTTTGAAACAAAATATATGTAATAAATAAAAGTTGTCATACAAGAATACGATATTTCAAAAGTCAAAATTTAAAACTTTTAATTGATTTAGGACTGCCTATTTTTGTACTACTGTTGTCTCAAACAATTACTCTTCCACATCCATGATAGTCCACAGCCTGCTAGAAGGAAGTTGTGTTTGTTTATCAGTTTATATTTCATGTTTCCAAACCATAATCAGTTTGAAGTCAAATAATATAATTCACCAGTACTTGACATGCATTGTAACCCACCCTCCTCTAGCAATTGTTTCTAATCAATGATAGAATTTTGACGAAGAAAGAAACACAAAGAAGGATGACTCACCCACATCAAAAAGAAGCCAAATTTTGAGCATGTTGTCAGCTCGCAACTCTGCTATCGGCAAGAAGGAAGTTCTGTTTCTTATCTATTTTGGTCATTATTCTCGATAATGTTTCAGGTAACCTAAGATAAACTCTGGTTCATGAACTTGCCTTCAGGGAAATTATAGTTCAATAATTATATTATACACCGTATTTACAACGTTTTTATTTTCAACGTTTACATTTTATTCATAGAGAGGTAGGACAAAGTCAGGTCATAAGATATGTTGTTTACTCGATGAAATGTACATCAAAAAGGGCATGTACTGGTCAAGTACTGGTCACCATAAAATATTTTGGACAATGTTTCCCTCCTCCTCCAAGCTGATAACTTTTGAAGCCTCATCGTCCCCCTTATTCCGTACCCACGATGCAATCTAGTTTAATAGATCTCTCGCGTGGCTATGTGAGATCTTCGCCGTAAGCGGATCATGGAAATGCCTCTTCTAATTATTGCACTGCTAAAATTCAATTCGTTGGTTTATTATCATAAGCAAATACATGCGCAAAGAGTGACTAGTACAAACAGTACAAATATTGCCTCGTCATTAAATTGGGTATTTACAACATTACAACAGAAATTCGAAAACGTAATCATTATGAACGTGAAAAAGGACAATTACAAAAATCCACAATATTTTTAATAAATTACTCTGGAAATAATATGCTGCAACTTATTGTAAACGCTTCAAAAGCAAATTTAGCTACTAAACAAACTGTTTTCATATTACGACGAGTTAACGATTGCACCTGTGCATGGATATTTTTTATTCCAGATTTACTTTTTGAATTATGTTTACTTGCAAGTTATTATATACTGGACATACTAAAAGAAAATTATATTTATCTTTAATTTCACTGTTGTCACATAACATACAATATCTTGAATTTCTATCGAGTATGTTGCTTCCATGTCTCCCAGTTTTAATTCTTAAATGATGGGTAGACACTCGAACTTTTGTCATAGCTGATCGATGTATATGATTACGTGAGAATCTGAAATAATCATCAAGGTCCAGGTCAATTTATCTCTCTCTCTCTCTCTCTCTCTCTCTCTCTCTCTCTCTCTCTCTATATATATATATATATATATATATATATATATATATATATATATATATATATATATATATATATATATACAATTTCACCAAAACCAAATACGTTTTAAGCCTCTTTAAGAGTGTAAACCTATAGATACTACATTTTTTTTATTCATTTTCAGTATTTAAGTAATTATATGCAGCACTCAGTATAATATCTACATAATTCATTTTATTAAAAACCAATATATTTAACTAAATTAACCAGCCTTTAAGTCGTTTTTGTTTTCTCTCGAGTTTACCCTATCGACTGACTCCAGAGGTATGTTTTTACATTTAACAAATATTTCACAAACCTTCTTTGTACAAGTTCAATGTAGTCATTCTGATGCAACCCCCATTACTCTAATGCATAATTCAAAACCCAAGCAACATAAATATCAGAAGGTTCAAAGATTCATTATAATTCAAGTAACATTTTCTCAAATTACTATTAAGCGTATTTATTGCTTTATCTGCCAAGGTTTGTTGAGCTGTAGACTGACCCGCAAGTAATAATTAAGCCCTGATTCCTATCAGGCAACGTCTTTGTGGTCTTATTGTAGTCAAACACATGTGCATGTAACACCTCTTTCAACTTTACTCGCGAAACCTAGTCGATTTTCATGGCACACAGATGCGCGATAACTATCAGAAAATGTGTAGTGTTGGTGTTCAGCGGGGTACAAAATGATTCTGAGACCCTAAAACAAAATATATATTTCTTAATGTCTTGAAATATTTCAATGCAGTAAAACTGAATTACAACTCATGATAATGTCTAGCTAGTTAGAATAAACATTGATAGATTTAATTGTAATAATGTTTGAACAAAAATTTAAATATTCAAACTAAATTTGAAAGTAAAATTTATTTTTCATATACCTTTTAACCATGAAACTGACAAAATGTAGACAGTAAAGTTTGCCAATGAATGGTGTTGAAGACATGTGGTATATTGGGTCTTGGGTCTGTGCAACTTATAACGTTTTGTCCAGGGTTAGTAAAGAAAGATAGCTCACTGTGAATTTGGTGGAAAATGCATTGCGCCTTTCCAAATAAAGCCTCCCTAAAACTGTATTTTCCTATTACATTGTCACCTTTTGTTGTTACTGACATTGAAAAGTAATGCATTTTTTGGCAAAACATGGTACTTGCCCAAATGGAAATGAGCAACTTTAGCGTGATTTTATCTACTCTTACAACTGGCTGAGTACATGACACTGTCAATCTGGAACGTAACACTTGTCCCTGTTTCTATAGTGTGTACACTTAAATATATTTGAAAATGCATATTTCGTTAAGACTGATGGGGCCTTGTGACAGTGGAATGTTGATGAGGTCATCGTCCATTCGCAAAACATATTAGTGTCAATGCATCATGTTTCCAAGGTCTGGAGGGGTTACCGCAACCAGCACGCGCATTGCGTACATACTGCTGTTTATCGGTCTACAAAAACCTGATAATCCACAATTTTTTAAATGAGGAGTCAATATTTTTGTCAACTGTGGACTGAGGATGAAAACAATATCTTAACAAGAATCGCTGTCTCGTTAATGCGCCACCGATGCTCCCAGAACTACGTACTATGTTAGTATTGTAAAATGCACAGTGGAATATGAATGTGTCTTATAATTTCAATAATCGACACAGTTCTGTCTTAGATATATGTTTACACATGCATAAGCAGTACATATTTGGCACGTGCTACTCATGCAGAAAAGTTGTTCACCCGTTCTGTTTCGGACGAAAAAATATATATCTTCTTCCGGGTCATCTATGCTTATGTTTGACATAACTAGTATTTGTAAATAGATACGTGTAGACATATTGGCAGATATATCTCTTCTGATGAAAGGTCAAACGGATAGGTCACTCACGTCGAGCTATAACAGTGTGTCAATTATTGGATAAGTATGTTTTCTTCGGCTACATACAGTTTTATGCAACTCCAACATGAATTCAAATTTTAGTTCACTTGAGAAACATTTTCAGAGATGAAGGTATGATTTTTTCTTATAATGGTACTGCAGTTTGAATGTGTAGCTTTGCAATCAAGATCTAACGAGACGGATCTACTGCAGTATAGAAATTTATACATTAAATTTGGTAAATACATGTAGGTCTAATTTAAACACCTAGGATATCGTGTAATATTCACGTCCTTATTTGCGTTTACGATTTTGTGGTTTCTTGTTTGGTGAGATTTTCTCTCTAATTTGTACGTCTTCTGTATTTGTTTCCCTTTGATAAAAGGCCTTGAAGGTCCCAAAACCACTCGGCCTTTGATAAAAGTCCTTGAAGGTCCCAAAACCACTCGGACTTGTTCTAAATTAGATCTGAACTGTCCTTGTCAGTTTATGTCAGGCTACACTTTCTTCCTGGCAAATGTGACCTTCCGACAAGTGCACCATGAAAGAAGTACACCATATAAAAATACTCCAAAACAAGCAACGAAGATAGATAGTTATAATTACTTCGAAGCATGATTCCGAGCATGATTTGAACCCCTGCAGTGAACAATGACATCTGTCGCTTAAGCACCAGCTCCATAATTCGTACGGCCATGCGCCCCTCCCCTAGAAAGGATATAACAAGGTCAACGGAAACGAGTAGTGGTGTACGAGAACCCACTCGCCGCGCAGAGGAAATCAGAGGTCAGTCATGTGCACAGACCCACTGGATTTCTATTCAGAAATGCAAGGAATAAGCACAGGAATTAATCCTTATAAATAACAGATGTATACAAACAAACGAGCAAAGCGCCTCTCCCTCGATTCCACGTTTTACAGGATTATAATGAAGCAGTCAAGCTATATAGTGCCATAATGTTGCATTTTCCTGATCCATGAAAAGTCCCACCAACAGGTTTAATTCCGACGAGGATATGCTGGCTAAATATCCCTCACTTAGTTTACCTTCACTGTAATATTGTTGCTGTGGAGAGCGAGTCCGAAGTGTAATTTTCATAAGACACATACCCAGGCCTGGGTGGTACATATCTTCTGTTGGATTTCTGACGTTACCCTGGTTCTGAGTTCAATCAATATTGAAATCCGTCAACCCACTTAGATTGTCGCATTTTTTATAGTATTCCAACACGGATTAAAATTTTTCAATCAGACTTCAGCTGCTCATCGTTTCTGCGAGACGGTGGTTACCGGTTGGTTGACTACAGGTTAAAGCAATGTTAATAACGGGAAATCCTTAGAAACATGCGCAACTTTTGATACTGTTTGTAATAAGGTTTTACTACATAATGATCAGCACATAATACTACAAAATCATTGCTATAGTTGTCATTCTATCTAAATAGTAGATTACAAGCTGTGAGTACTATGTCAAAAAGGAAATTTGTATTGGAGTATCATATGGATCACTTTCAGGCCCCCCTTTTGTTCATTTTCATTATAATGACTTTCCATTGAGATAAAAGCTTTACTAAGTGTTTATGTATCCAGAGGAAATCATCAGAATATGTTAGTGATAAAGATGACAGCATTGTTGAGAATAACCTAAAAGGAGATTCACAATTAGCAATCATATAGATGCAGGACAATAAAATGAGCATACATGCACAGAAAACCTAGTAAATTTTTATATTCACAGCTCAACAGAAAGTTAAATGTATAGAATTGTACTTAGGGGTGCAAAACTGAAATAGTTAAATGTGAAAAACTTTGAGGTAATCTTATATACTTTTTTTGTGATTCAACCACTGTGAAACACTCTTGATAAAAGTATCTAATAAAATAAGTATTAGGAAAAGTATTGAGGTTTTATATCGGATCAAATGATCGTAAGAGCGTACCATAGTACCATAAAGTGTTTTTTCGACATTGAGCCAACGCTGTATCTCATGAGTAGAACATGTGATTCTTTGTACATGCATTGACGTTATCAGTTTACATAAAACAGCAGCCAGGATGGTTTTAATATAACATAAATTTTCACATCTACACCGTCTCTTATCAGAACTCATAGATGGACACCTCTTAAGGATTTTGATATTTTTAGGACAGCTAACTTGGCTCCATAATAGCCTGTTTTCAAATTGTAACGAACATTAGCATACGGTGTGCATGGCCAAATGAAAACAATAATTTATATATACCAAACGTTATATATATATATATATATATATATATATATATATATATATATATATATATATATATATATATATATATATATATATATATATATATACATTTCGGACAGATTGCATTAATATGATTTTGCTTTTGAAACAGTTTTCAGCAGGATATTCTCTTAGGACCTTAAACCTCTGCGAAAGTTTTATTGAGCAAAGGTGATTGTTTGAATTATAACATTTTTACGTGGTAGCAGTGAAAACAGGATGTTAACCGTATGAACTTTTTATTAACGCCTGTTATATTTGAATTCCTGTATACAGTATATGTTAACGTTGTAAATCTGTCATTAATTACATGCATGTTTGTTTAGTTGCAGTGACATATTACTAATTATGTCACATTGGATAGATGATGTATGCTAATAATAATAATAATAATAATAATAAAATAATAATACAAATAATAATATTGAACTTTCCGCTTTTATTCAAATTCATATAGAGCAGTATTGTTACATCTAAACTATTGCCATTCTATAAATGAGCCATTACAGGCATCATTTTACGTATAATATATATAATTTCTATATTACATATATCTAGTTCCTTTTACTCCTTCTCTAACTGAATATGTTCTGGTTCTTACACTGAAGCTTCCCGTCTTCATCTTTCGAACCTCTTCTAGTTCTTTCTTGTTACATTTCTAAGCTGATAATTCGTCGAAATTATGTTCATGTTTATCTAACAAAATTCTCTACGAAATGTGTAAATCGTACCAGAAATCTTGCCTTCTATTTTAATGAGTCATATGAATTTGTTGTTATTTTTATTTGCAATAAAGGCGTTTCAAACAAGATTTGGTAATCTATGCTTATGTACAAGTCCAACTGAGACACATATTTAAATTTATTTAACTGTTTACAGCAGGTGTATCGAGGCTTTACTTGCAAAATATACCATGCAGCCTCTAAAAGCGACTTATTATCAAAAATATTTTCCTTTCAATTGGCTTTAAAACGCATCTTTAATATTAAAAAAATAATGGTTTGTTCTATTGTGTAGTTAAAACAGACTCAGCAGATTATATGTACAGAAATGTTTCAGTTACAAGACAAACCTCTTCCTTGACTGAAATACATTTGTTTCCTGTTATGAGAAAAAATGAAAAAGGACTTAAATGCCATGCCCTCTTATCTAGATGTCAGCGTCTCTGAAGTATTATATTGGACTGCATCTTTTGTAAAACATTTGAGTACATTTGTTATGCTGCCAGTAGCTTCCCGTGTTTAGGTGGCTCTTACCAGGGTTTTTCGGGTTTTTCCTCCACCAGTTATACTGGCCGCCTTGTATAACCTATCTTGCGCTGAGAAAGAGCGTTAAACCTTAAACAAGAGCATTTTTCTAAACCTATAATTTGAATGAATTCGTATTTTGTTCTCTTGCAGGTTATTCTTCAGTACAGATAACTTTACCACGCATTTGATCTCGTCCACATTTGTAAACAAGTAGGCATTATCCCTTTAAACCTACATTCTTGCTTTCATGTTAAATTGTCAAATGTTTCTATAACTTCTCTGTCAAGTCCCTGCAATCTGATAAATTTAAATTCAATACAAGATAGTTTTGTGGCATTGCTTACGGTGTATAAACAGCATTAAAATTACGCTGTGTAAAAAAAAAAACATTCAAATTAATATTTTGGTATTGGTACAACATACAAAAAAATACTTTACTGCCCCAGAAATTTAATGTACTTCTAAAAACACGTAGTGCGGTCGAATTGTTCCTCACGGAGAGAACAATTGTGTCTACAGTTTGTTTGTAACCCGAGTCCCCTGTTCATAAATACTTGGACTCTCCTTCGCCCAACGCGTCCACTTCATTTGCACCATGTGATCTATGTAGACTGTAGGTACATGCACTTTAACTTAAAAAAAAAAAAAAAAAATCCCCGTTCTTATTTCTCTATATTCCTCGCGGTGAGTTACCTCCCTTTGGAACGATAATGTTCCAGCCACAACAGTAAGTTCGATAATAAATGCCACTGGGAGCAAACCGTACGTTTTGATCACTGCATCACACTCAATTTTTTATAACATCTTCTGCAATATTTTCTCCACAATGGCTATAGTGCAGAATTTGACGATTCTTTTCGAATAGATAGGATGAAAAAGTAATGAATTCCTTGTATGCAGAGATGGAGTACAGGGCTGATGACATCACAAGGTAACATGCGAAAAAATTTGGCTGTCGCTGACAATTGGAATTAGGTTACAATTAATAGTTCCGGTTCAGTACCCACGAATGTAGTCCCACTCTATTTTAGAACATTTGTTCCTGTCTCCTTTTGGTGGTGATACAAAAGTTAGATTTAGGCATTCTTGGTATGAATTTAAAGGCAATTGTTTATTCTTTAGAATGTGAGCTTATGGTGTGGTTGTCTGTGTGTGTTTCAGCGACAGTGTATAGTGAGTAATAAGGTCTTGGTGATGATCCGGAAGTGAAATCTGTGTTCCATTGCACGCTGGTTTGTTTACAGTCCAGTCTTTCCAAACAATGCCGGTGAACCTTTGACAAGAACTTCACCGTGAAGTCATCTTTGAAGGTAGTTTAGAATAACATGTGATTTTTATTGATTGTCACACAGTGGAAAGTTCATTACTGAGAAACTAATGTAGAGAATATATAGTAGAATTAACTGTGTTCTATGTCCAACTACTGACACACGTCACAATACACCGATAACATAACAATGAATCTCGTCTTAACCGCCTTACATCGTCTAATTGTGTACACCCCATTTTGGATTGGATTACAATCTGTGATTAAGGAAGAAAGATAGGATGCTCGTATACTAATAATACAGAGATGATGGACTAAGTTTTTTACGATCCAATGATGAAAACAACCTACTGACAATGAAGACGTATAAGCTATGACTACCTTGTTATTTTTTGGCAAAGAAAATACAACACCTACTAACTCCACTAGAAAGACTTGATGGACTGTTTTTGTTTGGGGTTTGTTTTGGAGGGGGTGTTTTTTGTTGTTTAGGGGTGGGGGTGGGATTTTAACTAAAATATTTTACCTTTGAATAAACATTGGTTGGTTGTTTGGTCTGACTGTTGATTTTTAACGGCACTGTCAACAGGTATTGTCTTTGAATCATGATGAAGAGATAGCAACTAAGTGCCTATCCCAATGATACACGAGACGGCCGACAAGATATTTGCTATCGATCCCACCACAACCCTTCTAATTACGAAATCACCACTCTGCACTACCGTGGCCCCGAGAATACATGATGTAGGATAGTTTAACTCAGTCCTTTCTCTGATCACTATTTCCGTTATATTTTTGCTTTACTTTTTCAATCGGAGTGGAAAAACCAATGTCGATAAGTCGTTGCCTAGCATGGAAAACATCTTGATTAGAAGACGTTTTATCTCCATGCACTTAGCGACGTAAGTTTGGTTCGACACGAATTCATTGAAGTAGAAGAGAAGTTAAATTGTTTTAAAGCTGATTGTTTGCCTCCTGATAAGTTGAACGTAGGCCGTGGAGATGTCTTTGACCACTTCAAATGGTCTTCTTGAAGGCTGAAAGTGTGAAGAGAGTGAAGATTCTAGTATTCAACACATTGCTTTGAGTGAGAATGTTGATCTCTTTTCGAGGGAAAAAGTGAACAATGCATGATATTTCTCAGATGAAAACGAATTAGATATCCCTTTTATCTCTTTTATACATGCACTGGGAAGAAGCAGTTGTAAGTTTAAAATAAAACAGGTTTTAACACAACAGTGGGGGTCTTAACTAAAAATTAAGTGCTTTCTAATCACAGTCAAAGGTTGTACCTACCGTTCGAAGATAAAAAATTGAATTTCATTCTACCAAAACTATTTTCCTGCTGCTCCCCGTATATTGAAAGAATGTATGTAAAAACATGTATAAAATAATAAGCAGGAGTGGGTTGAAAATTAGCACTGTGTGTGTGTGTGTGTGTGTGTGTGTGTGTTAATTCAACATGCTGTCTTTATTAGGGATACAGGTTAAAGGGTGAATATAGAATATATTTTGTTGAATTTAAAAAATGTGTTTCTATATATGAACATGGAAAGAAAAAAAAAAAAATATATATATATATATATATATATATATATATATATATATATATATATATATATACCTTGCCATATGAAACTCGTGATAATTGGTCATTTTCCAGAAGCTGACTTGAAAATCTTACACATTTTATACAGACTGTTCAGTGTAACGTCACCTAACAACAGTTATCGTGTGCCAGTTAAACTATGTGTAGAATTTAAAGAATAACAACAACAACAACATAAAAACGTGTTTGTTATGCATTATATCTTCATGGTATATACTAAACACATCTTCAGTACTGTAACTTGATCTAGCGACTTGTATGGAGTCTCGTTGGACAGCGGAAGGACATAGAATCACGCTAGAACCTTCCGGTTTTGCGAGATTTTCTAGTTTGTTATTTTTTCTTCTTCTCCAAAGCAGTTACAGTTATTAAGTAAAAACCTGCCCTGCTGCTGGGATCACACGAGACATTGTCTTCTTGACAGATGCTAAAACTATGCGTCTGTACATCACAACTTTCCGTGTCGGCAAGGAAATACGATCACATTTCCGATCCGTCTAGACGCAATTACATCCCAGATATCCTGCCCAGACTGACTTTCTGAACCGTTTTTGATGAAAACTGCATTTACATTAAATCGTGCAGACATATACATGTCCCCTTCAATACAAAGGTTCTGGTCGTTTTCTTTAGAATAATGTCTCAAATTAACAAGGAAAGTGCAAACATATGGTAAGAAAGTATGATCATTGATTTTATGATGGACTCCATACTTATTCTCAGTTGCTGTCGGATTCTTTGCTTTATGTTGCATGAGAATATCATAGCTCTATTAATGTTGGGAGAGACTGGACGTGGTTGAGACTTCTTATGAAGTAATACAAGGAAAAATGCGTATATATTTTTCTCCTGTGAAAGAATATGATAAACTAAACGAAAATTACGCCGGACCTTGATATAATTAAGTCAGTTTCATATTTCTTATTGATTCAGAATGAGGAATAAAGAATAAGTAACTAATTTGATTCGAGACCATGGGAAAGCATCATTGATTTACGATCTGCAGTAAAATAGCCTGCAGATCTCTTTGTTGAGAAAGACCGAAGTTATCCCAATAATAATTTTATAGCGAAAATATATTTTCCACCAAAAGACAACTTCCCTTGTGTGTTTCAAAAGAGAAAGCTGTGCTCTTTAAATCTGATGTATGCATATCTACTCATTAGCCTATATTTCATTGACGAACAGTGAAAGTGTAATTTTCCACGCACTCTATTTTGTAATAACCCCTATTGGGAGGTGGAAATTTAACTAAGCATAGCATAAGACAACGCAAACCGGTCTATATATTTTTGAATGATTTTGTATTGGTCGCGTAGACATTTACTCACATCAAGTATTCAAAACGTTATATAATCCAATATTTCAAAAGCTATCACAACTGAAGCCTAAAATTGTATTAAATACATGAAGATGAAGTTAGTCTTTCAGTAGAATTTGTTGGACAAAAAAGAATCCTAAAGTAAATCGCATATACAAAATATTAGAATAAATGAATGTTTGCCTGTTCCCTTCTTTCATGCATATTGTCGCCTTGTAACACAATGGAAACATTTCTGCTACTTCTATTCTGCCTGATTAGTGTAATCACTATGCAAGAACATCAGAATCACAAGCCATTATGTGCAGAACCAAAGCACTCATCAGAATCACGAACCATTGTAAGTACAAGCAAAATGTTCATGAGAATCACAAAACAAGTGCAAGCAAACTACAAAACATACGGTATTTTATATATATATATATTTTGAATCATATACCTTCTGATAATATACAGGATAAAAAACGAATAGAATAGAACTTTGAAGTGGATCGTAACAATGCTGCACAAATCTGACACAGTGACACGTCAGTTCCTCAAAGCTTCCGTTGTCAATGTAAACTGCAACCAGGAAAATTATACACTTCTGTATCCTGTTGTACATGTGTTCATCGTGATCTCGTTATAGATAACAATGTAACACATAATGTGTAACAGATGTACCATGAATGCAAAATAGATAAGAATTTTTTTTATAAGGTAATGGAAATCATAGCAAACAGTTATTTTATTTGGTAACGCCAGCTCGCTATATAAGATTTTTTTTGGATCATTTTATTTGTAAAATGTTTGTTCCAATGGGTTTGGGTATAATCCGTCTCCTGGAGATTGAACTGCTGTCAATATATTGAGGTACGTCTTTTGCAATTTGTCCATCCTTTTTGAGCTGAAAATCAAATATCTTAAAATTAAATGTCAAGATTCCACAATGAAAAACGCTTTTACTGGTTTTTTATTTTATTTCAAGGATTATTATATGGTAATAATATTTCAAGGGAAAATCTGTATGATGGTATTCCAAATAATAGTACGAAATGTGTTAAATACGTGAATGTGAGTAAATAAAATTTTTATAACAATGAATCCATTCCAAACTTTTATTCACACTAAAATGGTCAGTTTCATTTTACGTGGTCAGTGTATTTACTTTTCTCCGCCAAAATGTATTTATTTCCAGTTAGTTCTCTTCTTCTTTTAATCACATGCATTCCTTGTGCACAAGATATATGATTACTTAAAATATGCAGATAAGTAGTAAAACATAAATGTGAAATAAAATGCATCATTGAATATTTCATAACTAGACAGTGAAACCTTTCAGTGGGAGAAAATATATATCGCCACATTGGCGGCATCACTTTTGGAATAACTTTATTTTCCCGTTTAGGAAATATATCTTGATAACTGTTAAACAAATTTATATTTCCATATTTAGGAATGTTTGAGTTTTTTCTTCTTCTTCTTCTTCTTCTTCTCTCTCTCTCTCTCTCTCTCTCTCTCTCTCTCTCTCTCTCTCCATTTAGAGCATATAACTGCTTTGCACTGGCCAGATACGAGATGGTTTTGACTCGATGCTAAAACAAACATGTTCGTTGAATGACCGTCACTGGCGCGCGCGGGTGTGTGTGCTTGTGTGTATGTGTATGTCTTTTCATCGATCAATCCACGTCGGAAGTTTGGTGTTCACGTTAGGACTTTGTTCATGACTCTTAGCTACCCCGAGTTGTAAATGACCTTTTACCGTAACCCCAGTGGTCAATATTTACGCAGGCTGATCAAATAACATCTCTTCATATACTGTAAAAGCATTATCGAACTTCAAAGGTTTCTTGGCAAAAGGCAACAAGGCGTAACCAATAGGATTGAAAGAAATGATCGAAATGCCACACGGTTCTTTCCAGAAAGATGTAATCCATGATGAAGGAAACTGTAGACAACGCAGAGTATCACTTGCGCTCTAATGTACAACGAGAAATGCTTGCATGACCTCAATGAGAAATGCTGGCTTGACCTTTAGAATGAAACATTTGGGTCATATATGAGCATAGATGGTCTATTTAAAATGTAGCGATGGCTACACGATTAAAGTAGGAAAACATGCCCTTCGGTTATTCCTAACATAAATACAAACAAGTATTGAGATGCACAGAAGAAAGTAAAACACGTCAGATATTAAGCTCTATTTTATGAAAGAATTCAGCCATTTTAAAACTTGTACGATCACCATTCTTAGAGTTCGTGTCTTACTTCACCAGCCGTCTGATCCTTTAGCTTTAGAAGTTTCTAGCAAGATCTTTAACAAGAGAGTTATGCGTATAAGTGTCATTACGATGGAATGAACCAGAAACTGTGCACAAGACACAAACAATGTAGGACGATTTGAAATGTGAGACTTTCTAGAGTTAGAAAAAGAACCGAACCGATTGTAACATGTCGATGATCTCCACATGACAAGTGTGCATCAAAATGACAGATAGGACATCCATTGTCAGTTTTGAGCATGCGCGTTTAATAGAGTCAATACAGTGCCAAGCAGCAATTCTAGATTTCGACACGAAACTTCTGAATTATTCCGAAAACAACACCATGTCATTGGATGTAAGTTTGACCAACACTGTCATCTATGTACTTTCCAGTATTGTGGGTCATTCCTGCAATACATACAATATATTAACCGAACAATGCAGTCATTAACCCATAATTTAGCTATTGGGTGCTAATTAATGAACAATGGTAAGAAAATATTTTGTGTACAAAGTTTCAATGATGGCACGAATATAAAATAATTAAAGTTAATTATTGTCGGTAGCAGGTGCATTATTTGATTTGAACATTTATGGGGATACTAACGTCCTTGAAAGCAAATCAGGGTTACGTATAACCCTCACGGTCTAAAACTCGAACTTCTGTTGTTTCGAAAGATGAAAAAAAGAACGTTTTATCAGCTAACCCTTCGAAAAACTTTTAAAGCAAATCAATTGAAAGATCATGCAAAAATAAAATTCACTGAAAAAACAAAAATGTACTCCCTCAGTAAATAATGGACAACATATTAGATTATATTTTCATTGCCTAAATCTACCTAGCTTCGGATGCTTCGTTTGAAAAGTGTGTCGATGCAAACAAAATTCGTATCGATATCCATCGGGTGCGATATATTTTGAGAGTGGAAGATACACACACTGTTAAGTTTGCCCTTGGCAACAGCGGTCTCTCGGCATCTGTAAACCGTACAGCATTTAACATCTCCTTTGACAGAAAAAGTGCGTTTGTATCCCTGTGCTTTTCAGAGGAAAGGTAGTGATTTTGCATGGTTCCGGTCCCGAAGTCCGTCCGTGGGTTGTTGAAGATAGAGGTTTCAAACGAAGGAATATGATTGAATAAAGTCTGTCGATGAGCATAACGAATTTATAATCTTAATGCGGCGGTCTGTTTTTGCCTGATATGGTGGGTTTTTTTTATGAATTTAAAATAACCGCTCTGTCATGAGATTAAACAGTGTTAATATGTTGGTAATGTGAAGCCTGATGCAACTGTCAATACATGTCCGATGTATTTCTGACTGGTACCACTGGACTAAGTCAGGCCCTGGTACATAAAGTTGTTGCAACTGGGTCATAACCTATAATTAATGAGAACCTATCTCATATATATATATATATATATATATATATATATATATATATATATATATATATATATATATATACACACACACTGATTTGGTCAAGGGTCTGTCCTAACGTACTTGCCCCAAAACGCATAGTCACTGAGGCAGGGTGGGACAAACCAGCAGAGTGCGGGCATTTGCGGGCATTTGTTGTACAAACAGTATATCAAATTCAAATATTGGCCGAGTATATACATGAAACATCAACGTTTTTAATAAAGAAATTTATGTTTATAGACATGTTTTCTACCGGTGTGGCGCCATGTCTGTCCGTCGAAAAAAAAAACAACAGGCATGTCACTGACTAAGGAGGCATTTATTAAAATTCACCTCTGCAATCAGGGTGAAAATTATACATTTCTTATTGACCCTGTTTTCAAATATTTCAATATTTTCGTCCGTCTATAACTTTTTTGCTTTTAAAGATGTTTACTACAAAATAGTAAATACTAAACCACTGCAAAGTGTATTTGCTATAGAGAGTAATAACTTTTCGATTAATTAAATATAACATAGTTCATATGAACCGATAACAGTTTCATTTAATAAATTGAATTTCCTATACTCTACTGCTCTCAAAAGATGTCCTTCATCATGTCAACGCCGTCATTGTCCTGTAGAATGTTTTATGCATTCAATTTATGTTTTCAATTACTTATAATGATGCTACTTTATTGCATACACATGAAAGTACAATCCCCTCAGTTCATTTACTTCTAACTTTTTTATCAATACATTTAGAAATCAAATCTTTTTTATATTGAATTACACATTTTCCACGTTATAATTTCCTTTGACAAATGGAGTCATTATCGGAGGATTACGATGCGTTTCCGATTGCAAACAAAACTGTTTATGTGGTCATGAGCGCTTGAACTGATCGACATTTAAACTTTATCAGTATGGTGCCAATCCTATCAGTATGGTGCATAGTGCTTTAGAATTTAATAACTGCTTTCAAACAACCAGTCCAAAATATATAAAGTGAATTTTTTCCTGAACTTATCCCCTTTGTAACCTGTATTCCTCTGCAACTGGAATATATATATATATATATATATATATATATATATATATATATATATATATATATATATATATAGGTCATGATTTATTGAGTGAGTACTTATAGTACTTTACAAAACTGCACATGTTATGTTCCAATGACGCCACTTCTACCTAATTTTGATCCGGCATTATACAGTCATGACTTTATTTGAGTAATGTGCCAAGAAACCACTCATACACACATATGTACGTACATACATACATACATACATACATACATACATACAATGCACGCATAAATGCATACAAACATATATACATGCATACATATGTCATGTAGAAAGAACTGCATATATAGTTTTCCTTTATCTTGTCTTTACTATTTCAAATTTAATGTTATGCACATTACTATATATACGTACTAACATTTTTTAAGCATTATCATCATCAACAAATGTTAAAAGATCAATGCTTTGCTAAGCCAAGTCCTAGTTAGCTCTGACTACAAAATTTGTATGTTTCCAGGTTTGAGATATTTCGTTTTGTCAGTACGGTATCTGACACAGTACTACTGTTGTATTTCTGTCACTTTTCTTTTGTATTTCACGATCTAGCATTATCCTGAATTTGGTTAATCTGATGTAATCTGATGTAATCTTTTCTGAAAGTACGTGCGTGCGTATGTATGACTGACTAAAAATGTTCCTCAAACTCTAAACTTACTTTATTCCTTTCACAAGAATGATTTGACTATCTAACGTCAACGATGATCAATGAATGCGACATGAATACAATTGGCTAAAATCAAATTTGGAATTCTGCCCTTCACACTCTCTTAGCTAACCTGAATGTTAAAATTTTCATTTAAACGGAGATTGTGGAAGTGGGTTGCGTTCCGGTCATGCTAAGTCAGCTTTCATTCTGTTCGAAAAACAAAAGACTCAAGTTAATCACAGAGTGCACTTCAGTAGAGTACCTCTCATTATAAGCCCAGCAGCACACAAGAAATCCAAGTTTTGGGATCAAAGATGCCATGCCGTGTGAAAGCCACGCAAATAAATTGAATTATAACACAAAAGCTGCGAAGACGAAAATGCAAATCCTTTTTTTTTACATCAGACATGTTTTTTATTTTCTACAGCTGTGGAGTCTCTGGTGCTTTGAAGCGTAATTCACGAATTCGCTCTATAATCACTCCACAATACTTCAAAATAGTATAGATGTTTTACATTTTTCAAATCAGTTCTATGGAGTCTTATTTTCGGATGATTCAAGCAATCTATAGAAGAGTGCTACGGGTTATCGGTAGACTATTATTATTATCTCCATGCAATAGCGTTCAGCGCTAAAAGTTTAAATATTAAATGATGTATTGAAAATTATATTACATTAGTTATTTGGGTCAGATGCAACTAATTAATTTGCAAACAATGGAACCAGTCTATTTTTGTCCGTATACTTAATATCATTAATTGAAAGAATGAAGGTCGCTGATTGACTAAATCAGTAACGGAGAAAGAAAAATAAATAGCGGAATATTTCATCAGAAGCCTGTAAATTGTACGACATTAGTAAGATTGAACCTAAATCCATTTTTCTTTTATCGCTGTGGCCGCAAAGATACTACTGGATATAAACAGAGAGACAGACAATGTGCTGGATTTTTTGTGTGGGCACCAACAAAGGAAATTTTGTCCAATTCGAGGCTCTCAGCATATCAATTCAGCCTCTGAGATGGATCATTCATAAGATGAACACTCGTGTACCGATCGTACCTCAAAAGAACAGTAATTTGGCCAAATATTAGCACCACGGTCCGTAAAAGAAGAATTCGTTTTATGTGCCCATTAACTGTCATACGAATATACTCTCAACTAATATTCCATAGGGGCCTTCATTTTTCATTTGCAAGTGCCGAAAGTGGTTCTTGTCGCATGTCGTTCGTACTGGATGTCGTTTGTAATAACTGCTAACTATCATCTTTTAAAAGTTTTGGACGATTTTCTTTTACGATGTTTATCTTTTACACAGAGTTCAAACGAGTATTATGGTAAGATTGTTGGTATAACGGTAAGATTGTTGAAGAAAGCAAAGATTGTGGCTGCTGTGTTAGTTATTGATTCATGATACGTTCTACTCTAGTGCTAATGAAAAGACAGATTCTTTCAATATAATTATCTCGCTTCGTTTCTTCGGACGATATTCACTCAAATGGAAAACGTTCTAGTCTGTCTCAGATACAATTACTTTCAATGATTTCCATTATGGGATCCGTCAGACTAGAAAACAAATGGACTACAACGACCGTAAAGTATTTAATCATGCTTCTTTCTGTTCGTATTGATTTCTAAGATCAGGAGTTCATGCCAGTGTTCGCATATAATTTCACAATTATTCTTCAATCGCCTTCCTCAATGGCACAAAAAGTGCTGATAATGGTAAATGAGATCCGTTGTTGTGGTTGTGAAGTATTTGTTCCCGACTATTTGTAAGCAGTACAAGAGTTGCAGGTCGACTGGTTGGTACCTAGCGAGACTTTTAGTGCATTGGGGACGGACCTTTTAAGGGGTGGGTAGCTACATGTCTGGTTCTCAAAATAACTTGAAAGTAAACATATCCTTAAACTGATTTATGGGGGGGGGGGGGGAATTCATTTCATTTAGAACAAACAAAACCACACTCTTTATGCATGATTTCTTGTCCTTGTGTTTTCTCAGCAGAAATTTAATTATTCACAACCGGCTCAAGGCTGTATTCAGTTGTAACCTTAGTTGCTACTTTCGACTTGGGAAATCTAAAACAAATGCTAGTGTAGCATTCCCTCCAACTCGGCACACTAGGCAGTTTCTATCCGGCTTGCGTTGTGCACGACAGTTCCAAATTAAAATGCGGAATGGCATGTTCACGCCAAAGGCGATAATAATAAGATTAGTTTCTGACAAGGATTATTTATTTCACCGTATTATTCTCTTACAAGACCCGTCAGTCAACCCTCCATCAGACATAATCTCTTAATACAATTCTAGAAAACCATTGTATTCAACACAGGATACTGAACTACGCCGCAGTTTATTATGGCCAGCATGCAAAGATGCGGAATAATTTTGAAAGTTCTGTACAAGATTCCTGTTTAGGGAGTAAATTTGACTTGAACTGTTATCAAAGAATGAAATAATGGCTTGACTGGGAGTGATGGTTTATGATACGAAGACTGCCGCTATATGATTTATATTTGTATCCAATACGTTAGCATGAAAAGACGATTCGCTATAACAAACTCATTTTATGTTATTCCATACTGGTTTATGTTAACGATCCGTTAAATAAAAGGTCACAGAAAAAGGCATTAATATTATTCTGAATGCGATTCCTTTGAAATCATATGCTGAGTGACGCTTAGAACTGTGATAATTGAGAAGATCTCCATTATTAACATTATCTAAACGTTTCCGTTGGTTTTCCGGTACGGAGACTACAATAATAACACTTAGACACATGTAACATTGACGGAAACTACAATAAAGCAGTATCGAAACTACATGATTCTTGCATTTTCTACACATACGCCTAATACCTTTAGGAGAGGTTAAGTTTCCTTTTATATTTGAAACTGTAGTTTCAGTGCCAGAAACAGTTAACCTTGAGTTTCGGCTGGGTTTTCTAAATTTTGTTTTCCTGATGACCGGAACCAAAACGTTTCACACTCTGAAAATGATTCTGATAAGCACCAAGGGAATCTGAGCCGAGAACGATATTTTGTTTATCTGCCAATTTAATGCTTTTCGAATTAAATGTTTTACAGAGAAGAAGCGATTTTGTTTCCCAAGTGACACATACAACATGTTTATCCAGATGTAAGTACGTTTAGAATTATCCCAAAAATGTACACCGTTTTCCTTCGAACAATTAAAGATGTTATCTATGACAAAAAGCAGGATACTGATATAAGACGGTTTGTTTTACAGCGCTATCGCTTTTCAACTTGATTTATATTGGGGATAGGAATTTGATACCTACCTTTCTGATGCATAGGCAATGCTAGACCAGACACCTCAGTCGTGTATGACACTGAAGCTAGATAAAAGCTATGAATAATAAAAACAAAAAAGATTTGTTGGGAGTGACAAGGGAAATGGCATTTTGCGGCGAAAGGATTAACAAACTATGATATATATGTATATACGCCAGTTATTTCTGTAACTTGGATAGATATTATTTCCTTGCTAATGCTAGATAAACTGACATTTCTACATAATGAACATGGCAAACCTACAATGCAAAATTGTATCCCCCCCATCCCCATTGCAAAAGAATATGGCAAATCTACTATGCAAAATTGTACCCCCCTCCCCATCCCATTTGCGAATAATTAATACAACAGTTTAAAACAAAGTAATACACTCGTTTAATCCATTCTGAATTAGATAGAAGTCTTGTACGAGTCATTAACATTTAGCATCACCAATGTCTATTTTGTACTTAATTCAAGAGATTCTCTTTCAGAAAACTGATGTGAATGTGGATTCCACTGGATTCTATACACTACATGGGTCCAAAAAAAATGTAGACATTTAACAGTTTGTAAAGAAAACAAATTTAATTTAATGCGACACTATTAAAAATAAAAAAAAATAAAAAAATATGCCCCTGAGGCATTTGGTTTGTATGGCCCTAATAAACTCTAATCTAATGCTTAATATTCGTCCTGTGTAGATGGATGATTTTTTTATTATTTAAGTTCAAGGTTTGAAAACTTTTAATATTAAAACCCCTGTATATCCATAAGAGAAGGCAATACATGACTATTAAACTTCATCTTCGACAAAGGTAGTATTCCGTGCCCAAATATCAACTTGTTCTCAGAGGGTAATAGTATGACATTAAATTAATGTCAGTCTATTGACCTTCACTGGATGTTTTCTATCAGCGTCCTTATAATGGGATTTTCTTGTGCGAAGTAACGCAAGTAATCAATTCAGCGAAGCGAAGAGGAAAACCTCGCAGTGATACGGAGTATAAATCGATACAATGACACTATAAATTATATAAATATTCTTTTTCTTAAATCAATAGGCTCTTGTGTATTTGTTGAACACAAGTAAACTCAGCGTAATGCTTAGGCTGTCTTATGTTTGTATTTAATGTCCCGGTAGTTAAAGGTCTATGTCTATATAAAAACAGTCAGGAATAATGTAACTAGGAGGTTAGATGAAATTATGATCATAAAGCAGTCGGGAAATTACTTTCAATGAGAAGATATTAAACCATTTTCGTTGAATCTATGAACATTTAAATAATCAGTACACTACGGCCCCGTTACATTTATCTTTCAGATTATGGTAAACGGTTATATCTACGTGCGTCTAATTGAATTTTAACTATTATTCTCTCATACGACTGATGCAGCAGTCACCTTTTAGAGAATGAAGAATCGTAGAAGTATTTGCATACTGAATCTGAAGGATTCGACAATTGAGGCCAGTTACGGTATTGCTCATTATACAGGCTTTTGTTATAGAAAAATCGAATTAATTGCATAATACCACTATAAAATATACGTTATTGGAAATTATGATATTGTGAATAATATGAATGTCCATCTAAATATGATAGTGAATACTAAATAGTCTGTGCACAATGTTCAGTGCTATACATCCGAAAGCTTCTTGTTCTTTAACAAATCGATATTGTTCAACGAAAAAATAATAAATTTGTCTTCTAAACCAATAGCAACATGCTTGACCACAAACCGTTGCATGGTAGGAAATGCCCGGAAGTAAATAGTAACCAGTATCAGTAGCCCTTAAGTCTTTTGATTGTCGTTACGTCATCATAACTTCATCGTCATTACTAATACCAACGTAAACAATAATTTGATGCTTCTGAAGCCATTGATATTTTGTGAATTTCTTCATTGACAAATTGCAAGAAAAATATTACAGAAGTTAGATTTGTATAACCTTCATGGTTTTAAATAACTGGGGATATTCTCTGAGAGAGCTCAAGTTAACTGAACTGGGCTTAAAGGAGACCAGAAACCAATGGAAATATAGAATAATAATAAAAGTACTATAGCATAAAACCTTATTCTGAAGTATCATCTGCGACCGTAATGCCAATATTTAAATATTGGCCTATCTTCTAGGAGCTGAATTTCCGTGACCTCGTATGCAAAATTTCCGCGCCTATTCGGTTACTTTCGGGATGTGACGTCATAGTAGCGACTCCAGCAGCTCAAGTGGGAGTTGCCAGAGTAAAAGACAATACCGTTTTACGTTGCTTACGGGTGTAATGGAACATTAAGAAAAGCCTGTGGACATATTTTTTTTTTCTTTTCCGAAAGATAAAGGCATCATGAAAGAATAGGTGCATTATTACAAACGAGTCGATTTCAAAGCAACACCATACAGCACTATGTGCTCGTTACATTTCTCAAAGGAATGTTACGAGAGGGATCATGAAAAAATAGCAGCTCAAAGATACGTAAATGCTAGGCCTAGACTAAAAGTTGGCGCTGTTCCAGACATACCTTTGGACATTTTAAATCCTGGGAAAAGAGTTAAACGTGTGAGTTACGAAAATAGGCAGAAGGACGAGTAAGTGACCACAAAATGCAACAATCAATCCACATATCTTTTATCTAAAACAGCAGTACTAAAAACAAATCTGATAGCCCGACACCCTGGGCCCCTTCTGGTTTTAGTTCCGGCCCATCCTGTATTCAAAGTGAGGTGCCCGTCAGGCTTGTCGAAACAAAAATTGTTTGCCTGAGGAAACTTTGATCGCGCTGGTGAAATGAGTAAATGTATTTTCAAGATGTTGACATACATGCCTTAACACGGCACAATCTAAATCAAATCACCACTGTCCTAGGTGAAATTTAGATTTGATTTTAATCAAATGGAAGCTTTGCTAAAAATAAGATTCTAAATCTGTCGTGTTTCGAGAAAACACAATTTTCAGTAATCTTATAAAAAATAATTTTTAAAAAAAATGCATTGTATACATGTAGTTTGCATAAACGGTAATCTGTATTAATTGGAACTGATATAAAACTATTCCTTGGGCAGTTTAAAAAGCAGCGATTAAAAAAAAAAAGGTCAAAGTTTCACATTAACTGTCTGACAATAGAACGGGGGGGGGGGCTATTGACCCCCCCCCCCCCGTTGCCCCAATGTGCGACCGCCCATTTGACGTGCCTTTTCTCGCTGTGATACGCCTTATTATTCCCCCATGACAAGCCCCTTTTACATATTCTGGTCAGTTCTGGCTAAATTGCAAAATAGCTGAAGTTTTAATTTAAGTACGCAAACAATACAGCCGGTGTGACTAATGAACATACTCCTTATCCTTGCATTGATCTTGTGATCGGACATACTTCAAAGAAACCATGTTCGACAGTGTGTGTATGTGTAAGCATCAGCAATCAGCAATACTAAATAAACGATGCCTATTTTGTTGTTACTTACGATGCCATGGACTTCATTTTAACAGTTCAAATTTGCAGTCACAAGTTACCGTACATGTGGCAACTGTTTTTCTCAGTTTTATGCCCCACCTTTTTTCCTTTGGTTTAAGTCTTAATGCATGTAACACTGTTTGCTGAATAAAATATTTAATCAGAATTAGTTCTTTAGGGCCACATATATTGCATGGTATATTTTGTTTTATTCCTTGTAATTTAATCATGGTAATTAAACTTTTCATATACGGTAGAGGAATGTCGGGTGTTAACTGGCCGAGTTTCTTTGGCGGAAATGGAGATGCGATTTTGTTTGCAGAGAAAATTTCAACGTGATCATTCATTTAAGCTAATTGGTGACAATTTTATTCTTTTAATTATTTTTTTTACTATAGTACTGTTGTAGTTGTTTAAAAAATCTGAAATTTACTTGAATAATGTTTAATCTTCACGTTCTATTTACTGAAGAAGAAAAGAAGAAGAAAAAAACTGTTGTATGATATTAATTATTTCGTCCAGTGCCGGGTTTAGACGTGTGTGCGTGTGATTTGAATTTTTAACGTAGCTTTAACAATTTTTCAGTCATATCGCTACGATGTCAGCAGTGTGGCAGTTTAGACTGTGGATTGCATACGTTATATTTAAAAATGGTTTGGGGTTGGGTTTTTTTCTCCTGACAAATGAAAATTGACAGCCATAATGTAATAATCGGGACTTCGCTGCGCAAAATTGAGAGATATTACGAGATCGGGATGTAAATGAGGAAATACCCCCAAAATCGGGAGGTTTTTCTCTCGGCTTGAGAGTTGACAGGTATGAACTGTCCAGGCTTGTGGAATTTCATTCAGGACTTTAGTTTATTTAAGTCACCAGCCCGGGCCTGTGCCTAACAAATTTCTTTTAGCACTTACCGGTACAGTACATAAACTATTATATCAGACTGCAGATTCAACTTTTGAATGTGCAACCCAAATGTGGTCTCCTGTCTGCCTCGCTCGCCAATGTTTATGTTTGTATTCGAGGACTGGCTAGTATAGCGTCACGGTACCACGTGATCTGTCGTCTCATCAAAACTCGGAAAAACTCGGCAATTTACGGAATCGTGGTATCTTCCACGCAAAATAAATCACTACCCACTTACGATATTTAATTTATAAACATTGCAGTCGAATTAAAATCTGTAGAGAATTACATACGTAAAAGGAAAATTTTGATTTCTAGTCTCCTTTAAGAACGTTAATAACTTGAGTTACTCTTACACTGCTAAATGTATCTGTTCTAGATTTACTGCAAGTAAAATATCTCATTTTGAGCCGATCTTGAGTTTAGTGCTGAAGGGGTTTCCGGAACAAGAAGCAAGATCCTTTCGTATAGACTGGTTCTTCTGGCAGTACTTCCTTCTCGATCCCCGAAATCTTTATTGTTAGATGCGATGCTGATTCTTTTCCGTCTTAAATAGGCGATAAAATAGCACATTGCAAGCAAACAAGATGTATTATATCTGACATGGCATTTGGCTTTCTTCTTTGTATAAATCATATTTTGCTTTGCTAGGACGGTATACCGCATCGTAAAACTATGATATTTCAATAAATACGGGAATGCCAATGTGCTATTTCTTTGCTGCGTGCATTTTTCTGGATTTTGAAATATATAACTCGTGACATTTCTGCTCCTAAAAACAACTATTGCTGGCACATTAACCCTTGCGACGTTGTCCAGTGCTTTTTGTTTTCCCTCCTTTGCATTCTGCAAAAGGTTTTCTTCAAAATAATAAAAATAGTTCATGTATAAGTTGAGATACCTGATATGGTCCCTGTTCGTTAATAAAAATGTTTGTATTCCTCCCCCCCCCCCGCGCTTTTTGTTTTTGTTTGAGTCAGTGAAAAGCAATTGCGTCATGAAAAGCCCAAGTGAAAATGACAAAACAAATTAATCATATTTCTCACAAATAAATAGGAAAATAAATTACATTGAACAGTTTATGGGGAAAATACAACATAAAATGAGGAATGTCAGCTTAAGTTTTGGAAGAATTTTTTTATGGACTGTTAATGGTACACATCAGCAGGTTTGATTTGTAAAAACTTTGGATTACTTTTTATCTTGCTCTTCACTAGTTGTTTTCTCGAAATAAAGTTTTTATCAAGGCTTTCAAAATTTCCTGATGGCTTGATGAAACCCATGGTCACTGCAGACTATGTAACCATTGGTCATAAAAGAAATAACTAGCTAGTTGCTATAAGTATACAATGTTGCAGTCTCTTGGACAGTTTGGTTTTTAAATTTTCATAAAACCCTTCTCAAACTATCAGTGAAAGATGCTAAACATAGAATATTCAATGTAGGTAAATGGGAATATTTTCATCCACGATTTACGTCTTAAGAAAGAAGAAATGGGCGTCATATGCTATAATCTATATATCAACTCATTTTCTTTTTTGTTGTGTAATTGCAGCTTCTCGTTCGTTTTGTACGTTTATCTGCTAGCATTTCAGTGAACAAAATACGTTTCAACGTAACTATAGTGCAAATGAAGGATTTTAAGTACAGGCTAATGTGTATTCCTTTTTGGTTTGGTTAACAGTGGGAAGCAGCATTATTTTGTTTCCCTTATGACCTCACAGTCATGTAGCTACTGATTTTGGTGTACCGTCTATACTGGCTTATAAGTTGAGTCAAACTAAAAACAACAAAACTCCTAACCTGCCGTAGCAAAAGGCACGTGCAGATCAGGGTCTATATTTTTCGCTCCACTGATTACTCCTAACAAACTGCACAGACCCAGATCTGCTGTTGCCTTATGCGGCGATCATTCGCGGGAGGTGACGGTTAGATCTCTCTCTCGGGATCCCTGGAAAGTGGTTAACGGTCAAATATACGAAATCGCAGTGGCAATTAGAGAAACATTTACAAATTTACACTTTGTAATTTTTTTTTGGGGGGGGGGATTAGTGGGAGGCACTAGTAATACAAAAAGTGGGATTTGCAATCGCTAGTAATAGAGAAGCTTTAGTTTATATTATTAATAGTAAATGAACGTGAAATAAATAAATAAATAAATAAATAAATTTAAATCCTCTTCTATTTTCGATGTCATTCGATTTCAGAGCAATATTCGAATACAGATAGTAGTTCGTAAAAGGTTTTTGGCTTTTGTTTAAATTTATAAATAGGTTAAAGTGCCCCCAATAAATTTTTTATTCGTCTTTTAATAGCAATGCGAAGAAATCTGCCCCAAACAAAACTCAGTAGGGTCAAGCTTGGAATATCCGCCACGTTTGCAAAAATACCGCAGAAACACAACACTAGGCATCATTGTATATACAGGTACATGTTGATCAAGATTGTTATGTGCAACGCGCCGTCGTACCGTTTATCCCAGTCAGACTGATAGAGATAACTTAGTCTTGGCGGAAATATTCAAAGGTTGTTTTTTTTTTTTGTTTTTTTTTCAGGACTGAACTCACTAGAAAACCTTCTTTTACTGTGCTACTGTGCGTATGCAGATAATTCTGTAAAGGTGTCATAATGATTTTGACATAGTTCTTTATTTGCCGGTTACTGATTCGGCAACACACCAGGGTCACCGGATTAACTAGTGTACGTTAGCATGTGACTGCATTGTGTGCCATTTTCCAGTGAGCTATGTCGTGTAAGCTGACCGATGCATTTCTGAAACGGATTTGTGTAGAAAAGTTCAGAATGCTCCCATTAAGCCAGAATATCATCATCATCATCATCATCATTATCATCATCATTGAGATAATTATGATTGTGATTATGATTATAATTATTATTATTATTATTCCTGTAATAGGTTGATCACTGGGTCAAGGAATACAATCTCACGGCCACCTTACGTTCAAACATTGTTAGTTATCATTTAATCTAAAATAAAATAAAACTGATATGCATAAAAAAGAACGAAACAACAACCACAGGAAACAACACCAGCCTGAAACAACACCCCGACGCGTGTAATATGCACAGCATTCGGGTACGCAATTGCGATACACAAGTACAAATATACGAAGTATATCAGGGTGATATAGACTTGGTGATGAGTGTCCCTATTTTATATTAAATAAGACCGATATACAAACAAAGACTACAAAAAAGGATTCTTACACAAGTCCTGTACTCATTATTTAAGCATATCTATTCAGACATTTGTTTTAATTTTTATTTAATACAGCAATATATGTTTTAGTGTTGCTTATATATTTCCACTATATGTTAATAAACATCAGTGGAAAGATTTTGCTTGTTGAATCTGAAATTGTGAACATAAGAGGCAGCTGACAAAAGTAAGGATTTGCTCAAAGTGTCCAAATATTCACTTCCTAAAAAATATGTCGTTTCTGGACATATATATAATACTTTGGCATTATAGGTGCAAAATGTTCAATAGAATGGTTCCAAAAATTTTTTTATCATGCCAAATGTTATTGAAGTGGACAATCGTCATCTACGAAATCGATAAAAAAAAAAATTAATGTCAGCTTCTGTCCTTGAATTGCACTGATAGAACCGTACAGGAGAACCAAAGTTTAAAATAATCTATGATAAGCATTCATTGGCACTTTGTGGTTTCACTTTCAAATAAGAGAAGTCAAAATAACACCATCCAAGAACTGGCTAATTTCCTTCTCCAAAACCTTTAAAGATCTGTGCAATTTTTTTTTGAATATTGTTGTATTGATTAAATTTGGCCACAATCCAATTTCATTTTCCAGCAATATGTGAGCCCATCATATGGTAATATACCTAACGAGTGAAACAATATCGGTCATATTTTGTCTTCTCTCATTATAAGGAACTACCTAGATATCAAGTATATTCCTCACATCTGTATGGCCAAATAACTTGAAATCAAGTACGAATGAGTTATGTTTCTACTTTTGCTACCGGATTCGAAAGTGCTGCAAAAAGAGGCATGAATATGGGCACAATAATGGATGTAACAGCAATTGCCTTTACCAACTTCCGAAAAATATATTTGACTTCCGCGTGCTGATATCCTTCTTGTAATCATTAATTTGTTCCTATAATTAATAAATTTCAACTATTTGGTTGTCAATCTATTTTGAAAAGTTGTAAACGTTGCCACACAAAGTAAAAGAAATAGACTAGATGTGGCAAATATCGGGACATCTGAAGACATACTGTTTCTAATCCAGATTGTTTTTAATATGTTATTTACAGATGATCAAAAATCCGTTACAAGTTATTCGTAGTATTTTCAAAGAACCCCGAGACCCATCAAAAATAATGTCACGTTGATGGTTGTGCCTATAGTTATATAGAGGACGATCGACCACGGTATTATATCCAGGGTCGAGTAAAATAATATATGAAATTAATGGATGGAATAACGGAGATCTGAGAAGAGATATAGAATAGAACAACACCAGCCCCCATATGTAAATTATAACAATTTAATCAGTTAAAAAATGAAATTGAACATGACATTTGAATGATAAACTTTCTCTTGAAATAAAATTACCAAAGTTATACACACACACAAAATGCAATTAGGTTTGTTCTGTTTATGCTGATAAGACAAATTTCATGATAAAATCTAGTCAACAATCAAACCCAAATTGCCTGGCATGTCCCCATAACCAGGTTGCTTGCCGGTCTTTCCAAATTCAACATTGGTGACAGGTTCGAGTCCACGTATTCCTTTACATTCTCTCTCTCTCTCTCTCTCTCTCTCTCTCTCTCTCTCTCCTTTGTGCTAGCATCCGAAATTTTAATCTTCTCTTTTCCTCGTTATGGGTACGTATATGGAGACATTTCCCCATTAAAAAAATAACAATAGACAACCTAAATATTTGTCAGGGTTTGCTTCTTTTACTTCTATGCCGAACATTACCCACTCTCTAGTTACGTCAGATATAGTCATATTGTAACCGCTCCGGTGGCCTAGTGGTTAGAGCGTCCGCCTCGGATGCGGGAGGTCGTGGGTTCGATCCCCGGCCGAGTCATACCAGAGACTTACAAAAATGGTACTAACAGCTGCTTCGCTTGGCGTTCATCATTAAGAAATTAGTATTAGGACTGGTCAGCCTGGTGTCAGGATAATGTGACTGGGTGGGACATCATGCTACATGTCTGCGGCATGATGCCCCAGTGCTAGACATCACTATAAACTGCCACATTGCAGACATCGTAGCGATATGACTGTAAAATTGTTAAAGCTACTTTAAAAATCAAAATCACATCACATCACATCACACGTCATATTGTAATTCAACGTAAACTAAGGCTAATATAGGTTAGTTTGCAGGCTGACAGCTAGTATAAGAAGATTAACGTATCTCCCTAACGGCTATTCGATATCCCTGATTTAACTATGACATAAACTAGACATCTTAATAAACCGTTCATACGCCCTGCTGTGGACTATAAATTGCGGGCAGGCGTTCTCAATGCCAATACCACTGATTCTCATTTAACAGAATTTACAACATAATTATACAATGAATCAACAAAATTCATTTTATATCTTAACTTGGTTATTTGCACAATAACAAATCAGTATCATTACATTCTATAACGTATGAATAGTTTAATTTGTATCATACATAATCCATAAGATTTAAAACAGATACATTGAAACAATTCTCACAAATTCGTATAAAACGTAATGCTTGAAATTCCATGAGCAAACGAGTCAGAAAACATTCAAGATAAATGAATGCAAACAGTTGTCTTCCAAACTCATCAATGGAAAATTGATGTATGAATTTGAAACAAATAAATTTAAACGAGTAATTACAAACTCATGATATGTAAATTGTATGATATTGAGACAATTACATTGTGCTTTCCCAGACCTGTTCGTTTCTATGTTGCAGAATCTGTGTACCGTAAAGTCTGGTGTCACTCAGACTTCCAGACACCCGTCCCTTGGGTATTTTATAACAAAACCATTTTACCACCACCCCCAAGTCGAGAAATTCCCCTTCCGCAGAAAACTGGGACTGACTAATTTTGCACAGGGAGAATGCATAAAATATTGAATTTCATCTGAGGAACACACACTCCTTCTTTAGTTTAGACATTAAGGATCAAATTTGTCTAACAGCCTACACTTAACACACGCCCATCGAGGTTAGAATAATTCTCTATTCTGCTCCTATTTCATAAACCGATTCCTGGAAAATTTCACCTTATGACACTTAGTTTAAGTGGCACACAATTGTTTCTGGATTGTCTCTATTTGTAGCTTTTCCGCTACTTAAACCCAATTCTCCTTGCCTCTCCATCTGTCTGACCGTCATCCCAATTAAAAATCATTCACGGCCCGAACCATTGGTGTTAAAACTAATGTAGTTTAGCAACTAATTAAGCTATCTAGCCCATCAGACAATTTCATTTGTTTCATGTCACAATGACCACGGGAAGATTCAACCAGTTATATGTTGCAAGAAAATCTTAAAACTTCATACTGTCACAAAAATTAGTAGCATAATCGGCTTATTGGACCTATTTATACTCATTGACGTTAAAGCCCAATCACACTCTGCTTTGAAATTATCGCTATTATTTCAACACCAATGATAAACATGAACGTTGCACGATCTCCTCGACGACAGCCTCTTTTTCGTCAAAGGAATGGTGAGTACATTTTTATAACACAACGAATAGACTATTACAAACAAAAATTAACCATTTAGAAACAAAATCCCGAAAGCTAAAAGATTGTAAAGTTTTTACCACAAAATCATCTAAATGAATTATAATGCTTTCTCAGAGTATATTAACAAACAACGGTATTGATGTACATCTTCTAGTTGATGCCTGATAGTGTACGCGTTTTTCAACAGTATATCTATATATTACTGATCTGTGCAGACCTACCAACCCTCATCCTTCCCAAAAGGTTTATCTATCTTAGCTTGGACGTTTTTCATTTTCGATTTGTTCTAAAGACTCACTATATTCATTAATTGGTAGAAAACCCGCGCATGACTCTATTTCTTGTTTACCTAATTTAATATGATGACTAAAAATTATATTTCTGAGCTTTTCGAGTATCACTGACATAAAGTTAAATAATTCTCTTATAAAATTTCCATTTTATGCCAGAATAGGGATTGATACCCACATGCGGAAAGGTGAACCAGATATGCAAATTAGTTCGGGTCACTCTTCCGTAATTACAAGGGGACATTATTCAAGTCTTCTAACAATGTGCGTACGGTGAAAATTGAGTAATGTTGTCACTTTCTATCTCAGTTTTGCGTAATGCTTGAACTAGAATTTGTTCATAGCAGGAGGACAAAAATAAGACTGGGCTTCCAAACAGGTGTGGTGTGGCATTTGATAGAATGGTGTAAATAAGACAATGTATTTTTCAACGTAGATTAATTGCCGTTGCGAGGTGGCATTGACCAGTCCCAGTTTCTAAAACTGTACCTTGTCTAAATTTGAGACACTCATGAAGGTTTTTCAGATTAAAGTTGGAGCCTGTAGGAAAGAATTTCGGACCTTAACTCAAAGTTTTGAAACTATGATCAATAATGTTGGCGCCTATCAGTGCTACTGTTAAAATCCTAAGAGGAATTAGGTGATTTCGAAACATTTCTCCCTAAAAGTAAGTAAGAACTGGAATTTCAATGTCACAAATATCTTTTCTTTTTTGCTGTATATGTTTTTCACTATTACAGCCTAAAGATTGGAACAAATGCAATCGTAATCGTCCGTTTCATGATTTTCAGCTGATAAATGGTATGGAGAGGTCATGATAAAACTCCACCATCTACGGCAAAACTGTAACGCGTCATGGAAAGCATATGCACCTGTGGATGGCGGCATAAGGCCCTAATTGTTCCATGTGCGATATAATTTACTAGATAACGTGAATGCCAATACAATAATTTTGCAGCGTATAATGCTTTAAGAGGTTTTACGTTTTAGCTGTCATTTCCCCAACTGTATTCTTTTCACACAGTAAGATATCTAACGATCAAGGTGCCAGATATACCTCCACCAGCCTCTGGTGTATTGGGTTTTGCTTTGTTGATAAAGCTGTGAGATGGAGTGTTAGATTACGCAGAAGAGAGTTCCGAAATTCAAAAACGACAGTGACATTTCATTAGGAAACAAAGAAACTGCACATGGAAGTCACGCCTTTAACGTACGATTTACAAAATTCTAAGAATTTGATTCCACCCGTTCATCATTTTTGACTTATTAATTCCGAACAAATTACAAATGTGTAGATTTCGTGCCTGTATTACTTGTAACGCCAATGTGATAGCATTTCCATGGAAGGTGTCGGAAATGAATAACTCTCGTGCACATTCTGTCATATATTAGCATGCCTATCAAGCTATAGTGTCTCCAAATCGTACCATTAGAAAATTCTATAAATGACGACTATGGATAAGTTATGAGAGTGTAAAATAACATTCTTAAATATACCAACATTGAGCTAGAGAGATTTTCGGTTTTAAATGATCATCAGTGTCATATACATTAGTGGTTATTTTTCCTCGTAACCATTTAAGCCTCAGATGCACATCTTGTATCACTGCTTGATTTCCTCAGTAACACATCCTCTATCATTGCCTGATTTCCTCAGATACAAATCTTGTATCACTGCCTGATTTCCTTCGTAACACATCCTTTATCAGTACCTGATCTCATCAGATACACATCTTGTATCACTGCCTGATCTCATCAGATACACATCTTATATCATCGCCTGATTTCCTTGTATCAATGCCTGATCTCATCAGATACACATCTTGCATCACTGCCTGATTTCCTCAGAAACACATGTTGCATCACTGCCTGATTTCCTCAGAAACACATCTTGTATCACTGCCTTATCTCATCAGATACACATCTTGTATCACTGAATGTTTTCCTCAAAAACACATCTTGTATCATTTCCTGATTTCCTCAGATACACATTTTTTATCACTGTCTGATTTCCTCAGAAACACATCTTGCATCACTGCCTGATTTCCTTGTATCAATGCCTGATCTCATCAGATACACAGCTTGTATCACCCCTTGATTTCCTCAGAAACACATCTTGTATCACTGCCTCATCTCATCAGAAACACATCTTGTATCACTGCCTGATTTCCTCAGATACACATCTTGTATCACTGCTTGATTTCGTCAGAAACACATCTTGTATCACTGCCTGATTTCCTAAGATACACATCTTGTATCACTGCCTGATTTCCTCAGAAACACACCTTGTACCACTGCCTGATTTCCTCAGATACACATCTTGTATCACTGCCTGATTTCCTCAGATACACATCTTGTATCGCTGCCTGGTTTCCTCAGAAACACACCTTGTACCACTGCCTGATTTCCTCAGATGCACATCTTGTATCACTGCCTGATTTCCTCTGATACACATCTTGTATCACTGCCTGATTTCCTAGCCATAAACTGTGTATGGCAGGGAATTAGAGAGTGGCTCTTAATACTTATGCTACGTTCTCAGTTATTGTAACAGTTACTGGTAGGAAGGCCAATTATTGGCTGCCAATACAATTATTCATTGAAACGTCTCTTGTAGCAAATATTAAGTGGACGCAATGAGTAAACAATATATAGAAAACTTACGTGTAGTTATCCGATAACGGTGGAACCTATATAGAAACATAGCATATAGTTTTCTATAGTATACACCACACGACACACTGAAGCATCTCTATTGTTACTTAAGAAGTGAACGCTAGAATATCAAATGTGCGACAATGCTGCATGTAGGAAAGGCCTGATGACGTTCTGTACAGGTAAAACAGTAAAACGTCATGCATAAACCTGTGAGATGGGCGCTACACTAGATACTATAGAAGACGTTCCTGTATGTATCCGGACTTAGCACAACGTATACAATAATAGTATCGGAATTTTATATACAATGCAGCTGACCAGCACCTACTTATATAGTAATAGCAATGTGAGGGGAAGCTATCGCGACCCGTGTACGTATATACCAACGGCGTCTAAGTTTTTGTAGTCAGCAAAAGAAACAGGAATAAATGTTGGAAATTTATAAGCAGAATATCTCTTCGAAGATGGAGCTCCTCCAACTTGCTTTAAGAAAACTTTCAAACTGCTTGTACAGATGTTGCGACGCGATCTCTTTCTGTAGAGAGAGAGAGAGACAGAGTACTCCTCTGCCCAAGCAAATTTATTAATTAAATGGAATTTGGTGATACCAATATTATGATTTGAATGATTTTTTTTTTGCTTATATTTGCACGAATTTATTTTGTTTAAATTCCTAGATCAATTTTCTTGACATGAGTATGATGTGTTTGAGTTCATCTGAATTCGTACAATAATCTTCTTTATATAATTTTGACGAATTGGTCGAAGTTGTCGTCTTGTTTGTATAGGAATTTGGTATTCTAAGATTTCATGCATTAGTTTAGTTCATATGAGTTACGAGAATCTGTTTGTATTCACCGATCTCAGATAATTTCACGTATAATAAATACTTGAATGTGTGCATTCGCTGAAAATAGCGTAGTTAAGGCATATAATGAATTTCATTCATTCATTTGTGCAAATGAGACGAGAATGGAACTGTTATGTCTCGTGTGATGTTAATGTGAGTCAGGATCAATATAGCCATTAGGAAGTACATTAATCTTATGAAACTAGGTTTGTTTATGGTCTGCCATGTTTAGCTGACCAGATAGCCTTGGTATTTGCCTGAATTCCGATAGAACGCTATTTGATCAGAACGAGAAGGGAGTAATGATCGATTCCCAGTAGAATAACCGACAGAAAATTTAAGTTGTTTCTCTGTTTATTTTAAATGGGGTAATAACTCCACTGACGTATACAGTGACGTATCCACGTACCTACTGATACAAGTATGTACGTATCTACATGTTTTCGTATCCACCTACCTACACAAAGTTTGATGGTCGGAAAGAGGCGAGACAGAAGGGAGGTTGGAGGAGAAAAACAAAAGAGTGGAAGGACGAGAGGAACAACTACCGTGACGTTGGAGTGAACCAGAATGCACAGGTTACATAGTTGTACAAGGCAACGACTTCGATTTTTCACTCGATTCTATGATGAACCAATTATATCATTTAAATAGATCGGCTATTTATAAAAAATATATTTGTGTTTGAAATTCTGTTGTTTTCATATACGGGGACGAGTGTCATTCTATTCTATATATCTGCTCAGATTTCTATTTATTCCACATATAAGTTCCAAACTTTATATTAATATTTACTCGATCCAGGCAATAACACCGAGGGCGATCATCTAGATAACGAGAACCGAATAAAGCGGACACCTTGTAAGAAGATACAATCCGCCAATGAACCCACCCCCACAAGGTGGGCCACCATAAACGTAACGTATATTTATCAAATGTGTTTTTGTCACACAAAAATGTGGTCGGATCAGATACGAAAAGAATCATAATATAATATGATATAATATAATATCATATCATATTATATCATATCATATCATATAATATCATATCATATCATGTCATGTCATATCATATCATATCATATCATATCATATCATATCACCAGCTATCTAGATAGAAAATGTACAGATAGAAAACGCTTGAAAAGAGCAAGACACGCTGAACATGTCATAAAGATAGTGACGTTAATGGACACATTAAGCATCCACCTATTCCGAGGGACTGGAATTTTTGCATGATTTCTTCAAGAGGACCGGCATTATACATGTGAAATAACTTTAACGAAAGAAACGACAAATGAAGAGTATTATCCTTGGAAAATTACTAGTAATTGATAAGTCGGGTACATGTAATCTAGATGTAACCTGAACATAACAAAAGTCAAAAATAATATACAAGATAGGAATACTAGGAAATGAGAAAAGCATGGACAAGATGGTGTCTTTGTGATGATTTCTTGTGAATCGTTCAATCCTTCTCATTTTTGCCATATACAGGCTTTCACAGAAGGCTTCCATTGGGTGGTGTCTTCCGTTTGTTCGTCTGTTACCTGCATATATTTTAACACTTTGATCGGTTGGTCACTTAACTCCATTTCTTTCAAATTAGAGCTTTGCCATTTTTCAATCGCAACAACACTGATAACATTATCTTTTCCGCTGTAACAAAATTCAACATATGATACCTATCTCTGTATATTTCAAATCTGTCTGCAGTAAGGATAGATTACAATAGCATGACAACCCAAACCGCCCAAACCTTCTGAACCTTGCGCAGTGTGAAATGATGTTAAACCTTTGTAAAATCCTTTCTTAATGTATGCGCGTGCATACAGAAATGCACCATTCAACTATGGGATCCAGAATTACTTCTTACTTCAAAATGATTTCATATTTCCATAGACCATTTCAAGGTGGACACCTCTTATCATTCACAGTGGATCAAAACAATTATGCAGTCTATAAATAGTAAAATAACTTTTTGGCTAAAATATTTGCTCGTCTTCCACATAACTTTGCTACGTCGTGAATATCATTACCTTTACAACATATATAAATTTCTCAATATCTCTTTGGATATGTTATGGAAAAGTCCATAAGAAAATTTTAAGTTAAATATTGACCAACTCCATAAGAAAAATCAAAATTAATTATTTACCAAAGTCAAAAGAAACGTCAAAATTAATTATTGACAAAATACATAACAACAATTGAAATTAACCATTTTTATATACATATCGTTCGAAAATATGATCTATATCGCTCCTGGAAGAAACCAGTTGATAAATTCATATCACTGAAGATGTTCATAGCCGTTGTATTTATGTGTATCTAGACAGATCTACCTGTCAAACTGGTTAGCATGGTAATCAGTGCTGATATACTCTCTTTCCAGACATAAAATAGCAATCAAATGATTTGCCGTTTTACCTTATGTTTGTTTTATGGCATATTCGTTTTGTACAACCTATATCAACAATGTACAATTTCAGATTATGTGATTGCATATATTCAAAATATTTCCCATCTGTTTCTAGACCTATTTCTCCAGCTTGATATTGGTTGTTGGCTTGCGTTTAGTTCTCATTTTATGATCGCACAACTAATTTATTTTGCTGTATTTTTTCTCTTTAAATACATGAACGTGAAATCAGTCACTATTGTAAGAATCTTAAACTCACTGAAAAGTCTGTATCCATGATAAGAAGCTATACAGCGTTCGAATTATTTAAGAACTCTCTTTGTATTGTGTCACGTATTTGGAATAATTTTGTAACTTTTATTATTTTTTATTCATTTTAAATGTTTGCAACTTAGGGTAACATTGAGCGTCCAATATACAAAAGAATTTCTGAGGGAAATCATCTTTTCCAGCCATGTCATTTTGGTAATGTGGACGTAAAGTGGATATTTATTTCGAGGAAAAGGGCTAACTGAAGGTATCGCATTCGATTTTGTCGACAAAACAGCATGCAAGAGATTGGTTTCTGTGATACTGAGGGTTAGAAACTCACAGAATAGCCAAATGCTGTCAAAGAATGTCTTTGTAATGCGCACGTGCACAGATGCGACGATGGAATTACAATGAATTGAAAATATTTGCCACAGTAAACAAGATAACTGAGGATATTCAGGAAATGTTTTCATTGCAATTAAATTGTCGTTTATAGAAACTGCTCTCGTTGACTTCTGCTTTGTTTATTTATGATCTGCTGTTTTTCAACAATTAATGCTGGCTTTGGATAAAATTATTCAGTCTCAAATTGCTCAATTTAATCTCCTTCGTTTAGATTAGTTAATTCATCAAATATTTGATTCCATTTCCAAGTTGGACACATTGTCAAAAATAAAGCACATGCAACAATTTAGGTGACATCTGAAATTATATGATTTTTTCAGAAAGATGGAATTTTGAGACATGATACACGAAAGCGCGGACACTTCGACCAGACTATTGCACATATTTGGAAATTCGAATATTAATCACATACTCAGGTTGGTAAACCGATAAAACAATCAATTCTCATGCATATTAAGCATTTGGTATCTAGTTGGTTAAATTCAAGAAAATCTTTGGTTGCAGTTTTTATTTGTAATGAGTGGACATGAACCAAACCAGAATTTTAATATAATTTAGATAATCCAGCACAAAAGATGTGGTATTATATACAAGCAAATCTAGTATTAGGCAGGGACGTCATTTCAACGTTTTTCAGGGGGGTGCAAAACTTGATTCGGGGTGGGGGCAACACTTGATTCATGGGGGGATGCAAAACTTGACGGGCTTGTTAATTTTCGTATATAGGCTTCATCAATTTTACAGCACATGATATATTGGGGGGGGGGGTCAAATGCTCCCCCTGCCCCCTTCCAATGACGTCCCTGGTATTAGAAGCAAGGGAGTGAAAGTTTATCCTTGGCTAGAAACACGCGACTTCGTGAGGCTATCTTGGTTCCTACGAACAACTTGACCAAACACTTAGTGGTTCTAGTGGACACATGTTCATTTCAAATGCAACAAAACAAGAGAACTTTATCACTTTAAATGTTCAATACTTAATATAATTTTTGTGAAGCCAGATGAATTGATATCCATGAATATGTGTTTCCAATTAAATAACAAATTCCGACGATAAATCTGATCTCTAAAAATTCTCCTATATTTATCCATGTAATATTAGAATTATAAGTTCTGTTCGAGTATTTGCTAATGTGTCACCTTGAGTAGTATTATATATATACCCATATTAATCATCGTTTACATTTTCAAACTCTCTATATAGTTGTCCCTGTCGATGACACTGGACATTGTTGAGGTAAACAATTTATTATGGTATGATTACTGTTATATCTTATATGGGATGAAAATAAAATCTTTAAAGAAACTGCATTTCTATAAATACTGTACATCTTATGAAGAACGAAGTCGCAGGTACCAGGCGATGAATCATAAAAAAGACTATTCATTTAAATAGAAAGGAATTTACATCTGATTTTCATTTTTCCGAAACTGAGAACCACGGTGTAAATATTTATGCTGCCATCACAAACACGCTTGATTGCACGATAACCAGCTGGCATGGACTTCACACTTTTAAAACAAAATAAATTTTCATATTTTCAGATGAACCAAATATTCAACTTTGTCTGACCCATCCATGTTAGGACATTCACGAATTGTAAGCCTTTATATGTGTCTACTGTTATATTTTTGTGTCTACTGTTATATTTTTGTGATCTTCTGATTTTCAGTCATTTTCACAAACAGACAGGATTGAAAATGAACACGACAGAGCTGAACTCATTTAGTCAACATACAAGTATCGAACGACTGCAGTAGAATATTTCTAAAATGTTTATTTAACAAGAATAAAATTAAATCATTTAGTTTCAGACTTTAATTGCATTGAACCAGCAGCGCATGATTCTAAAGTTCTGGTACAGTGAATGATGCGTGAAAGCCTTTGCTACTTGGCGCCAGTGTTAGGCCTTTGTTACTTACCCATTATAAATGATATGTGATTATCACGCTTCTGTCACATGGAGCATTGGCTGCTTCGCTTTTGTGATGCAAATTACCGCCATTGTTTATCTGGCTTCGGCATGTCAGGTGAGAGAAATGTCAAAATAAAAGTTAATTTTCTCAAGCGGACAACCAACACAAATCAAACGCTATAATCAAAAAACGTTACAACAAAGGGACGTTATAGCAATAGTTATGAAGTAAATAGTAAATAAGAATTTGGTCGGGCAAAGTAAACTCAAAGACTTTTAGAAAGAGGAAGCGTTCAATCCAAAAACGTAATAACCAGTCGTCCACATATATATTGGTTATTATTGGTTAGATATGTAACAAGACCAGGTTATGAGCTAAAATTCAATTAAACATCGTGTTTCATTCTTAAAATCGAGTCTATTTCCTTTGCAAATAACGGGATATAAAGATTTACACAATATATCTCTCCTTGTCATACTAGTAAAAGATGAATTTACAATAATTAAAATTACAAATAAAGGTGTCTTATGAAGGACAAAAACTAATGCAATGTGTTTTTTCTATGTATGTGAGAAGGCATCTTCAGTCTCTTTGTCTTTTCTCCTGATGTGTCTAATGTCAATGTTGCATTCCTGCAGCATCAAACTCGATCTCATTAATCTCTGATGTTTGTATTTCATTTTTCATTTTGTTAACGAAGGTAAGAGGCTTATGATAACTGGACTGATTCAAAATGCACTTCAAAACGTTGCGAAGCAAATATAAAAGCCAAACCTTTCTTCTTGATTGTGAAATGCATTTGGTGGTTGTTAGATGTTGTAGAAAACTGAATGGTCTGCACCATTCATCCTCTTCAATCAATACTCCACCTACCCCTACATCACTTGCATCAACATACATTTAAATAATTTACTGTAATTGGTGACTTGAAGAACTGATGTACTATCATTTCTCACGCAAAGGAAACTTGTATTTCTTACTCAACACATTTGTCCCTGGCTTCGCAAATATTACAAAATTTGAACGAAATTTGTTGTAATACCCAACCATACACAACATTTGCATCAGCTGCTTTTGATATAGGCACTGGAATTTCAGAGACAGCCTTCATCTTAAATTCTGCAGTTGTAACTTTACTGAGTCCAACAATATGTAATACAAATGTTACACAAGCAAGGCAACACTAACTTGTGTGTATGTATATATATATATATATATATATATATATATATATATATATATATATATATATATATATATATATATATATATATATATATATATATATATATATATTAGCTGTCATAGCTGAGTCGATCAAGTGATATTTCCAGGTATCATTATAGATGATGACGTCATTGATTTATACTTCACAATTATCTTGACTATATGTTGTCATGATCAGTAAACGCTGGAATGTTTGCAGAGCGTTTGTCATACCAGACAGCATCACGTTATATTGATAGAGACCATCAGGAGTTCCAAATGCCAAAATATCGTCTGCTCTTTCGAATTGGCCAGAATCCTTTTATTAGGTGAATCTTGGGGACATGTTTTCCAATTGTGTCAATGCGATCATCTATTCTTGGCACTGGAAATAAATCTGTTTTGGTAACACTCTTGATCTTTCTATCGTCAATTCTAACGCGGAATGTGTCATCTAGTTTATGCCCAGGAACGCACGGTGAGCTGCAATTACTTTTAATTGTTTCTATGAATTCATTCATCAGTAAATTTTGAATTTCTTTTTTCCAAATATTCCTGGATGAGAGAATGTATCCATCAAAGATATTGTTTCTTAGTTGCAGAATTTAAAATGTCAGCGTCATGACCGATTGTGTTTGTTCCTGTTGGAACATCATAAAGCAAGTGTTCATATTCACATAGTAGCTGTTTTAATTCACTCTTTTCCTTGTACAGAGTGTACAATATTTCTGAATTGCGACGATAGGCTAAATCTATTTCGGTCACAGTCAGACTGAATTCCATCGTTTAAATTCACCCTGTACGGAACGGGTACAATTGACTTTACTAAATAAGTAACTGGGCTATCTTTGTCAAAATACTCAGTCAACATATGCATATCACAAAGTTGTTTTGTCTGCGCCTCCCAGGAGTGCTAATGATATAATTTAAGTAATTTTGAGATTTGGTGGTATGGGCAAAGAGAGCTAGCACAATATCATCGAGATACAAGCTTCTTTCTTTGTATTGTTGTCATAAATAATTTTATGTTTGAATGTGTAGAGTGACAAATAGTTCTTGCTAATTTACAAGTCTTTGACGAGTAATATTTGAAATCAGAGACATAGTCAAGAAGATTAATCTTGGAACCTTCATTTAAAAGAATTTTCTCTTTTAATAACTTCAACGCAAACACTAGCTAATAAAATAAACCTAGCAATTCTTTAACTGATTCCCTAACAACAAAAATAATACAAAATGAATACCCCCACCCCAATCTTTTCCTGTACCAAAGCAATATGACTGAATCATATTTTTTCAAAGTTTGATGAAATCTTTCCACTGCCTCTTGATTCTCAGTTTGATATGAAGAAGAAACTGTTGAGTGCCTAATTCATACATAACCTTTCTGAAAAATTCTACACATATAAGTTGACCCTCTATCTGACTGCATATATTTGCAAAGGCCGATATGTGCAGAAAAATGTATCAAAGCTTTCACTTTGGTTTACATTTTAATATTTTTAAAGGTATTGCCTCTGGAAATCTTAAGGATGCACACATTAAGACCAAAAAGTATTGGTTGCCTGACTTTTTGTTAGGTAAAGGACCGATACAATCTATTATTCTGCCAAATGGTTCTTCAAACGCAGAAATAGGTTACAGATTAGTCTTAGGTATCGTGTCATTGAGTTTTTATATATCTTAACAAATGCTACCAGATTTTCAGTATTAACAAACGTCACTTTTAATTTTGGGCCAATTAAAATGTTCCAAGATCTTATAATACATATTATTTACCCCTATTGACGAGCCAAGTTAGTTTCATGGGCTCTGCTAGTAAGTTCCTGTCGACATCACCTCGGAAAAACAACTCGATAGCTCAGTGACGAATCGTCACCAGTGGATATATCGCAAGTGGATATCTCGGGTGGCCTCAATTTTCTCATAAGGACCCCATTTTTAACAACATGACAAACTTATTTGTGTAGTTTCACTTTCCTTAATATACCTCTGAAACAAACAGATCTTGCGATCTTGTTCCTCTATGACAATGGGTGATTGACTTTTGCCATTCTGAGAGTAGAAAATGTTGATCACTGTGATCAATATCCCTTGATTAATACTGGAAGTAACAGTGACCTCATCATAAACTGTCCAAAAGACGCGTTAGATATTGGACTAATTGTCTTATCAACATCATTCTCAAGAGCTCTTTATGCCATAGCTCTTGCAACTGCACAAGCAGGACTCAAATCAGGGATTTCAATATCAACATGACTGACTATTTGATCCAAACAAGGATTGTCAGTTATAAATAGATTAAAAGCAAACTTATCTTCAGTTGGGTCATTGACTAGTAATAAATCCAATAGTAAGGGGTCATGAGACTAAGTCTGATGCCAAACTGACACAAGAATGGAACATTAACGAATCAGCAATTTGTTTCCCCGAATAAGAACACTTCACCCAAAGACCGCTTCTCAAACAAAAGCCAAGTACGTGATAACATACGACTTTGCACAACGTCAGTGGCCCATATTTTCATTGGGATAAGCTTTGCGGAATCACAAAAGTACGTAATATAGAATATTTTTGACTTGATTTGGTTCATAATTCTCCAAAGAATAGAATCAGACAGGGGTTTCGTAGACCGAGCAGACAATGTATTGCTTTTAATACAGGACCGTGACCTTGACCTCTTTAAAATAAGAGCACTTCGTATAGCTCCCTCTTTATTACGTTGTTTATTTCTAAACCTGTTGCAATGAGCGCACGTCAGAAGTGATACCGCCACTAAGTACATTTTGTAATAATAAAGTCCAATGCTGTTTAAGTCATTTCGGGCTTTCAGCAATAATCTCGAAGTAAGATATTTATCTACTTCTTTGTCTTGTAAAGTGGGTGCTAAACAATTATTTCTGATAACATCCAAACCTGAACTTGTGTGTAAGAGGGAGGGGTGTAGTTGTCCGCCTGCCAGTGCTAATTCGTTAATGTATATTGCCTTCCCTCTCTCTCTCTCTCTCTCTCTCTCTCTCTCTCTCTCTCTCTCTCTGCATATTCATTTGTCTCACCTTTCTTTCTTTCTTGATTTGCATTTCCATCATTTCTTTCTGATAGTGAAGCATTATTATTTCCAATTCCATATGGGTTTTTTTAAAGTCTGTAATTCCTTTATTTTCCTGACAAAACCAGAAACAGAGTAATTATTAATACATAAAACACTATCATCCAAATGTCTTTTCCCACCAAATACTAGATCAAACAATTCTTTAGTTCTTGCTTTATTAAGCTTTTACTTTCCAAATATCATAATGCCTGGCAAGCTCACGCAGCTTGTCCTTTTCATCGACTCTAAACCGTCTGGGTTTTGAAACAAAGATCTCCACATTTGATGATATTGAGATTGCTTCTTGATTTCATTAAAAATTTTTTACAAGTGTAGAGAAAATAATCTTTACCAGGGACAATCAGAAAGTCAACTAAAAGTTAAAGCCAATTGAAATATTTGAAACCACTTAAGATCCAGGACGAATCGTAATTTCTGTGACGATTCTATGGTTTTAGACTATATAACAAAACTGAGTTACACCATTGATATCAGTAATAATCGACTAATAATGTATTTCCCTACAACAGTGTTTCCCAAGTGGTACGCCAGGGACCCATATAGGGGCCGTGGGGTTATTCCGAAGGATCCGCTATTGACTAAATGATATGTATTTATCTTTTAGCATAGTGAATTTGAATTTGGCATTGCCATTGTAACATATTGTAATGTTACATTCATGTATGCGAATAGGCAACTGCTTAAATCGGTGGCATTTTCAATGATACTGTACTTTGAAGCTCTAGTCGGGACTTGATCGATTAACAAAAGTCTCCGTTTGAAAACTACGTCCAGCGAAACTAAGCAAAAGGTGATGATTCGATTTTGCTTATTGAAATACCAGGCGTTCAAGTGATACAGAAACAGTGCTTATAGTTGTTGATATATTTGTCATAGCTTGAAACTTTGCAGAGATCAGTATATTACGGGAAACGGGGAATGTAAATTTCCAAACAAAAGAGAGTGTTTGTTAAAATAGCGGAAAGATAAAGTGAGATAGGATTTGGAGTTAATGGTTTGGGCTGCGTTTACATGCGAAGACTGCTGTTTTAATATTGTCTTACATCGCAATATAAGGTAGTCTTGTATTTTGTGCGAGACGAAGAAGTCTTGTCTCCAGCGGAAGGCGACACCAGCGCAACATTTGTCCAAGAGACGTGAAGGGAGACGGGTCTACTAAAGAAAAAAGAGAGCGAACCTCAAATGAAGAAGGTAATGTGACTTAATTTCTTACATAATTTTTCGTTTATATGAGTTTTAAGCAAATTAATTGAATTGATGTTTCTTGAATGATGTAGGAATCATGTAAGCTAGAATTAATATTTTTAGGTTTGTGTGATGCTTTATGCCAATTAATTGTTAGTAATCAAAATTGTTTTTAAGTTAATAAGTGAAGTTCATTCGATCTGTTTTTTTGACTAAGATGTGAAATGTTTTAACCTATGAATTGGTTATGTTAACATGTGAGTGCAAGATTGTGATTAATAGTTCACACTGCAGGGGTTTAATTATCATTAAGCGAAAGCAGATTATGCTATCGATCAATTGGTAATGTCAAATTGTTCTATTGGAGAAACACATTAATTGTCCTGTACTATGTTAATTGTCTATGGTAGACAAATATTACACTGTTGTATTGATTGCAAGGTTATGACCCGAGACCAATTAGCAGTTGATGTATATTGTGAAATATGATAATGGCTATTCCGGACAATTGAATTTCGAAACACTCACTCGATTTCCTGATGAAATTTGCCGTATCTAGATACAACAGTACTTCCTCTTGCATTTTATAACTTAGTGTTAATTTATATTTCTGGTAGAGTTGCAATTCGTCTTGTACTACATTATTAGCATGTGGGGCTCCGCGATATGCTCTAAAGTTGTCAGAGGTGGAGTATCTGTGATCTCCCCCTTCTTATGGTGCCTTGGTTACCGGTATCTAGGATATGATCGACCAATGTGATATTGCCTGGATAAAGTAAACAATAAATAAAATATTAAATTAATGGATGGAATAACAGTGAGAGATAGTACAGAACAATGCGAACCCTAGTCTGTAAAGTATAATAATTTAATCAGTTACATATATAAAATGAAATTGTACATGACATTCGAATGATTCATTTTCTCTTAGAATTAGAGTTATAAAATTGATGCCAAATTGAATTAGCCGTTCTGTTACAACGATAAAACAAATTTCATCATATAAACGAGTGACTGGTCCAACTCAAATTCCCGGTATGTCAGCATAACCTGGTCGAATCCGGTCTTTGTCTAAACACTGATGGTAATAGGTCGGCGTTACCATATTTCTTCTTCTTCTTCTTCTTCTTCTTCTTCTCTCTCTCTCTCTCTCTCTCTCTCTCTCTCTCTCTCTCTCTCTCTCTCTCTCTCTCTCCATCAACCGTCTTGCTTGTAGGCAGATCTCTTTTCCACTGTGCTGTACAGGTATGAAGCTATTTTTCTTTATTCTTTCCGAGTCATCGCTCGCTCATCATCAGAGAAATCCCTATGTCTCTTCTTTTGTTCAGGGTTATCGAACAGACTCTAATTAAAATTCAATTAGCCCCCCCCCCACCAGCAAGAGTGGGGTTAACCATAAACAGCTGCCAAGATATTGCAATCACGTTCTGCCAAGTTATTGCGAGCCTAGTTCGTATGTCAATCTGGGCGATTACGTGTCACACTGGCCATGACAAAATCTATACAATTTTGCACCATTACAGAAGATAAGAATGTGTCTTCATACTCCAGAAGGCTGGTAAGCACTGCCTTTGAATAGAAAGTGAAAATTTCAAAGAAACAGTATCGGGGATTAAATGCCAAATAATCCTAAATGTTCTGTCACTAGTCCAAAAGTATAGAATGTTCCAAATGAATTCCAATAATCTTGAATATCCTGATGTACCAAGAGTCTAGACTGTCTTGATATAATCCATAGTGTCTTTGATTGACTTCTCCATAACGCAAATCACTTTGTAATTCCAATGAATAATTTCAATAAATAATTCCTCTCAAAATATGTCTGAACATAACTGCAAACTCTGATCATAGTTTCCCAAGGTCATGAATGAAACAGGAATGAATAATCATTTGCCAAATCTCTTTATATACAAACTTCACTTGACTTTCGACGTAACAGATTTCCTTTCGAGAAAAAACTCCACTAACTCTTAAAGACAGTCAGGTCGTGAACTCACATTCAAGTAAATGTCTTAATGAGCTTTAATACCAACTCGGAACGAGATACTAGTACAGTGATGCCAACTCGGAACGTGATACGGAACGAGATACTAGTAGATTGATGCCAACTCGGAACGAGATACTAGTAGATTGATGCCAACTCGGAACGAGATACTAGTACATTGATGCCAACTCGGACGAGATACAAGTATCTACATTGTTACAGGGTTTGTTTGAATCCGCGTGTATATTCTATGTAATGCCCTGGTGCTAAGACATCCAATTCCACATCGTGAATATATATTGTTTGCTGATTAGTATAGACCTAGGATGTCTAAATTTCGAAAGATTTATGAATATGTTAAAAACATTATTTTGGTTACAATAATATGTCTCACAGATTATGTACATGTCATAAATCGTAAATTGTAATATCTTCGTCTTAATTAATAATTAGGCAAATCTGAGTTTCAACCTCACTGTCAGAAACGATTATTGAAACAAAGTATGGCAGGCACGAAAATTATTAAAATACTGTTAGAAAAAATAATGTACAGACAGACATTGCTACAGGGAAGGTATGAGAGACAGAGAGTGAAATACCGAGCGATACGGAAATAATGAGAGATAGAGTCAGAAAAACAGAGCGATACAAAAACAATGCAAGACAGACCGACAGACAACGTGAAAGACAGCGATAGAGAAAGAATGAGTGATAAAGTGAAAGACAGAGCGAAAGAGAAATAATAAGATGGACAGACAGACACAGCTTGAAAGACAGAGCGATGCAGAATGAGAGAAAAAGAGAAAGGTTGTAATCTTTGAGACTACACAGAATGGACCGTGTTCCGTTAGTCTTGACATGAAAATGGGACGGTCAGATGATTTTAAATAAGTCGTAAAGAGCAAAAAATGTTTTCCCAGAGCCAACGCGTCGCGCTTTTCGAAAAACCAAAACCTACTCAACTTGACTGTACATTTTAAAAAGAAAGAAATTTAAGCATCATAGAAATAAACCAATAAAAGAAATTGTAATTGAATCGGAAAAGAAAACTGAAAAATATGTCAGCGATTTGTGCAATTAGAAACATGCCACAACAATGGAAATCGAGTTAGGACATAGCCATTACATAATTTCGTTTATCGAATTTTTTTAACTAATAAACTTAAGTATTTCCTGTTATGCAAGGCAGACAGTATGAGAACCATACGTCACAATCCAAATTCAACTAACCTCTGGACGATCGTAGAGAAAAAGATGCATTTTAATTTTTTTAAATGTTCCATCGAAGAGGTTCAAACAATGGCATTACAAAGTAAGAAGATAGTTAATTCTAGAGGCCAGAAGGAAAGTCGGTATACATTTCCAGATGTATTACCTATGAAGAACAGAACAGAGAATATAAGCTTAGCAAATGCTTTTAGGACCATGAAAACAAATATGTTACGTTGTCGTGACATTTTGTTATAAACTTCTATGTCAATTTCGTAACTTTGCCAAGAGATTCTGTATAAACGTCAACTACAGAGGTACTGCCTTGTACTTGCACTTGCAAAAAATGCCGCTGTGCTGCCAAAATGTAGTGTTTCAAAAAAAAAAAAAAAAAACATATATATATATATATATATATATATATATATATATATATATATATATATATATATATATATATATATATATATATATATATATATATATATATATATATAACGTTTTGCACTCCGCACACATGTAGAGGTATATTTTATTTTGTATTTCTATACAGAAGTAGAAGCATATTAAAACATAAAACAGAATTTTGTAAAAACGTTGACTTTTCTGTTGAATTCAAATACCTGTAAAATTTTATTTTTATTAATAAATGAGTAGCTAAAGTTCTAAATATCACGTCGCTGTTGAAATTTTCGTGATTTCATTTGCATTGCTTAATACGCAAAATATGATCTTTCAAAAATGTAGTGTTGCCGAGTATAAACTTATTAATAAGAAAGCGTAGTACACGGATCGGTTGAAATTGATGAGTTATTTAATTAGAGAAATCTCAGAACCATAGGAATATTAGTATTATGTATTAGTCATAAAGATATATTACTAGGAGATGTAAGACTCACAACACCTGTACTACTTTTCATATCATTATTTTATGACGAGGATAACGTATTCATTAATGATCTAAAAGTTCATCTTATATTCCATATGTTTTCTATCTGGATACAGAATGGGTTCGTCCCGTTGTGTTTGCTATTGCAGATTTATCTCCCGTGAGCCTCTGTTTAATTGCTCATGATAAATAATATTTCAGTTGCTTCCTATAGGTGATATAAATCGAAAAGGGTAACATTCCACGAAAACAACTTCAAAGAGATAGAAAAGAAAAGAAAAATATGCAGGAAAGTCGATAAGTCGGATTTCACGAAATCCTTTATTGACTCCTGTCGACAAATAACAGGCTGAGAATTATTCATGATCTGATGCAGACAAGGGTATTGAAACGTTGTAATTAAAGACGAAGTGTACTGCCGCAATGTATTGAAAAACGTGTGCGAGCTGCTAACCTGTGCTCCCCTTGTGTCGCAGTGAGACTGACCGACTTCTTCATAATGCTTTCGTTATTGAAATCTTATCACAAGAGAGAAAGTGTACTGTGAGGAACATCGCTCGCGTAGCAATATTTCAATCGGAGATGAAAGCTCGTTCAAAGGATACACAGATTTAAGCATGGTCCAAACATGATTAAGCAGACCAACTCTGGTGCCTATTACACATAAAAATTCCCATGCATTACCACGCCTATTTTATCCCAAGCCACAGTGTACAAGAAATCTGTGAGTGTGCTTTCAGTGAAGATGAAAATAATTGGCCATCGGATAGAAAATAATGCATCTATTCGATTTCTTCGAGGATTTAATTAAATGATCAAACTGTAAGAAAGAGAGAAAAATGTAGTGCCTATGTGGATGAATTCCAATGCATTGCCAAGGTCTAGTGTATCTCATTAAAACTGATAGACGATGTATACCAGAGTGGATGTACTAGCGATCTATTGCTTTTACTACCTAATTGGATCTGGATTAATTGTTCAGTCACTTTATTTAGGTAAGTAACATAAAGTCAGTTATTAGTCCCACCGGTATTTATTTTCCATTATCTTCTGTGTTTCTTAATTTAGTTGCAGTAGAGCAAATAGGTTTTACTTTGTTGAAACCTGACCATCCTGACAATTTCAGTAAACATTGCCAGCTAAGGATTTATGAACAAACTGAAGATCAGATTCATAGATTGAAAATAAATGTTATCCATGAATGAGCGCATACATATAAAATTTACTAATGAGAGAGAGAGAGGGGGAGAGAGAGAGAGAGAGAGAGGGCGGGGAGAGGGGGGCGACGTCGCACTTGTGTGAAGTTATTATGCAGAAAAGTCACTGAAACAAATGAAAATAAAACACACAAAAAATTATTCCATCATGAAAACAAATTATTTTTATGTATGTAAATCATTAAGACAGCAAGTTGGGAAGTGTACACAAATCTTAACAAAGACAATATATATATATATATATATATATATATATATATATATATATATATATATATATATATATATATATATATATATATATAAGGCTTGTCTTGTCTTTTGTTTTTAATTAAAGTACAATGACGTATTTCCGTCTCATCTCCATGGAAATAGTTGCAATCATAAATATTCTTTAATCCACTCAACGGTAATTGATTTGTACACCTTTGTGATTTTGCACTCCATTAAGCTTGTCTTGTGGCATGCTATGATTTTGGCATATTATATTTAGTCAAGACATAATCATGTCATACACACAGCATTGGGTGTACTTTAATTGATTATTGATAATGTATCGCTATCTATATTGATATTTTCATTTAATCCATCATGAATCGATCTCCTATCTATTATGAGCCAATCAATGAATTGTCCGTATGTGTGACTTAGTCAATCTATCTACATATATATATATACATATATATATATATATATATATATATATATATATATATATATATATATATATATATATATATATATATATATATATATATATATATATATATATATATATATATTCATTAAACATGGAGAAAATGCAATAGTTTATGAGAAAATTGAAATATCATTATCATGTAACTGTCTAATAAAGTTTCACTTATGTGCGATGGGTAAAAATGAAAATGTTCGATTGTGCAAAAAGAAAACCTGAGTGGGGACTGTTTTTCTACAAGCAATACATTTTATTTACCTGTTTACGGATTGTACATCTCTCTAGAGAATGGGTCTGAGAGTTATGTATGTATGTATGCATGTATGTATGTATGTATGCATGTATGTATGTATGCAAACTGCATTAATTCATTTTGTTAAAGCTTAGCATGATAAAACAATTATTCCACTTTACAAGTCTAATTACCAGTTTCACTATTAGCTGCAAAACCTGTCCTCAACCAATTTGCACCAAAAGCTTTATCTTTGTTGGAGTTTACTTTAAGTTTAATATTTACATAGTTATGATAAATAATAAAAATATAACTTCAAAATGTGCACTTTATCCAAAAAGACTTGCTGACTTTAAAAACAGCTGAAAGTTACTTTGTATGGTCCATATTTTAACCTACTTTGTGTGACCTTGTCAGCTTGGCTCTCACATGGTCACCTCTGTCAAATAGTACAGTGCAGTCATTTTCGCCAGACCCCGTAGTCACGAACGTGCTATACCGACACAACTTAACATACTCTCGAATTGTATAATTAAGAAACATGCTTAGAGTCTTAATGCTGATGAAATTTAGCACGTGTAAGGAATTTTTACATGAGCCCAAAGTTTCATGATTTTAACCTCCTCGCGAAAATATCGAAAATATCTTTTTTAATACGGAGCAAGTGTTGAGGTTAAGTCTGCAGATGGTTTCGTAAATGTACAGCCTGACAACATTTGGTGGCCCGGCTATAGGTTATATGTAACCAGATAAAGCTGTGCAAGTTAGATTGAATAACATGGTGTAATTGTTAATTGCAGTGACACTTTACAGATCAGATTGTCTCCAGATACCTGTACTTTTGTCTGGTCCCGATAGTCTTATTCGTTACATTTTATATTGTGTTTTTCTACATAGCGGTCGTTTGTAAATTACGAATTCCAGTCAGAATGTATCGCTTGTCTGGATAATTGTGCGGTAAAAATCAAATTGAAAATACCAGCCTGGTGTGTCGTGTCGTGTATGCTCTCCACCCATAGCCTTAATCCCTGGACAAATAATCCTAATTAGTGATTGATTTTCTGGTGTGACATGATGTCGATAACATTAATTATGAAGTGTTCAATATGATCACGAACCAAATACTGTTCTTTTTATTGTTATATGTTGCTGTATGTAAAGACAAGCGCTTCGTTAAAGCAGTCTCAGAATATTTAGCTCTGATAAAAGCATCTGTAAGAAAGGAATAATGTGTAAATAAGCATAACAAAAGCAATAACTAGTGTTTATTTAAAAGAGTTTGAGTATTTAATATTGTTCCATTTTCGCATTTTATTTTTCCATTTTCGCATTTTATTTTGGTCTTTCCATCGTATGAGTGTTTTATTTAGATACAGCTGTACTCCGAATAACTCAAATGTATTCCATATAGAGGTAATGAATTGTTAATTTTACAGATGGTATTGGGCATCGAATTTCACCACACGTTTGGGTAGACGTACTAAGATATATATATATATATATATATATATATATATATATATATATATATATATATATATATATATATATATATATATATATGTGTGTGTGTGTGTGTGTGTGTGTGTGTGTGTGTATATATATCTACTTAAGTAGATAGAGAGTCCGGTTAGTTGAGGGTGGTCGCTGGTTTGAACCCCGGCATGTCATACCAAAGTCTTATAAAAATAATAATTGCAGCTGAATTGCACGGCGCTCAACATTAAGAGGTCAGTGTTATAACTGGTCAGCCTTGTGTCAGGAGAATGTGACTGGGTGGGGCATCATGCTACAACATGATGCCCCAGTGCTAAACATCACTATAAACAGCCACACTGCAGACATTGTATTGACGTGACCGAAAAACTAGTTACAGCTATGTTAAAATTTCAAATCACACACACCCAATGTCACCGCCTCCATCACTATCAAAGCAGCATCCATTCTCAGAAATGAGAGCAAATAACATTAACAAACAACAATAAAAAAACACTAAATCAACAACAATAAATATTGTTGTTACTGTTTTAATTACTGTCACAAACATTAGCTAAGTAGGTATATGAAATATATGGTTGAAAATATAAATGACATGCACATTGTTTGCTTCAGTTGTCACATCTTTCTGTAAAAGTACATAGGTAAACCTTACAATATTATATATATATATATATATATATATATATATATATATATATATATATATATATATATATATATATATATATATATATATATATATATATATATATATATATATATATATATTGTGTGTGTGTGCTAACAAATTTGTTTGGATCGACTATATAAAAAATAATGATATTGATTTCCAATTAGTTTTATCTGAACATCAGTGCAAAGATATCCTTGAATTCAGAATTAACTAGCATCAATAGCAACATAGCTACATTGTATCTGTGTTGTCTCGGCAGAAGGAGCGTAAAGATATTTGAATTTTATTTGTACTGTAATATATTCAGGTAAAAATGGAAATGAAATCTTTCGCATATAATGTAAATAAAGATTTACAATTGCCTAAATTAATGATGACTTATACGGCTACCAATGTCCGCAGTTAAACCTTTCAATATTGCATTGCTATTGCCGGAGCAGTGTTGTTAGGAATCAGACAGCTGGTGTTGTGTGTGTGTGTGTGTGTGTGTGTGTGTGTCTTTTAAAGGCAGAGATATTTTCATGCAACATGATTACAAAAATAATCAACATCATCGTCATCGTCATCATAATTTTCATATTCAACAACAACGTCATCATCATCGTCACAAGTTAGGCGAACAGCAATATCTATAATGGGTGAAATAACACCATTTCTCTAAGACTTTAGTGTATTTTGCTATTTATCCCTTTTGACTAATATGACTTTATACGTGCATATCAAATCTCATCGAAGACAATAGTTTTTATTCACCCTGTTTACTGGGTATCCCATGACAAAAATGTTATTGCCTTCTCATCGTGAAAATTGATTATAAGCATGTTAAGGTTGGTATCCGTCAATGAGTGAAGCTATGTATCCAAAAGGAAGACGCGTGAACAAATTATCGGTACTTCTATGTGCTTGATCTCCTTTTATTATACTCTGCCAGTTCCGTCTAGAATATAGGTGGGAGTTACTTCTAAGCGGACGACGGAACTTCTCTTAAGGTATTCTTCTCTGCTAATACAGCAGCAAATGCAGATGGTTGCGTGCGCAGCTTATTCGGTATTGGTACACATGCGTCAGTTAATTTAGATTTAAGTGGTTTTCGCACAGTCGTACATCTACCACACATGCGTCAAGATTTCATTCTGTGTATGTACTACTGGGACATGTCAATCACACGGACTATAACCAATGGGAGGGCTACATCAGACGAAGCCTTACTTGAGTGGTTACATTCTATTACATTATGTAGGTCAGCTTGTCGGCCCTCTTTTCACAAGAAGGAATAAAATGTGGAAAATATAAAGTAACTCGGAACTAAAACAACTGAAAAATTGTTCTGATTTTGCTAAAGTGGACAAAATATTTTATTTAGCTTGAAGTGATGTGTATCTCAAATATAAAAAGTACTCGATACATTATGACTATAATTTTGTATGCAAATAAGCATTGCTGGAATGTGATAAAAACTTTATAAATGCCATTTCAATTTCTGTTTCTTTAAAGGCGTATAGCGCCGGATTATGTCTGGTTAACACATTAAATCAGAAGTATACTTCTTGAAACATGATGCAAGGCATATTCACGTAAACCAGTCTATTCCCTCAAACCTCCTCTTGGAGTATACTAAGTAATCAATGGCGTTAGCCGACCCTTACTACACGCGGTTTTAAATATTTGCAACATGGAATCTTATTAAACGAATGTAGCATGTACTATACTTATGTTACATGTAAGTATGCATCATTCATCCTGCAAGTTCAGTTGTTAACATTCTCAGAGAATTATTTGACGTGAAAAATGACCAAATAGGTTGTTCTATTTTCCACAGTTATTTTCTAAATTTAAAAAAAAAAATTGTTTTATAAACCAACATCAATAACGGGATATTTAAACGTTTCTACCTTTTATATATTTTCACTTGATGGGAATTAAATAGCCTACCATCTTGGCACTTGTTCCACGCTGGGATTTCACAGTCATCATTACCAAAGCAAACATAACGTTATAATCAAGCTATTAAGAACGGTCAGTTGGTAATCTTTGTGGACAGTAAACAGGATTGTAGACCAATCAGACAGTAAACAGGATTGTCGACCAATCAGACAGTAAACAGGATTGTCGACCAATCAGACAGTAAACAGGATTGTAGACTAATCATGCTGCATGCCATGTGTGAATCATTGTGTAATGAACTCTGTAATGATTGCCTTGTGATAAGAAACTTGGCCAATTAGACAGTTTTTGTTTACTAAGTTACACAGAGGGGTTTATATTTATGGTCCGTTTTCCACATATTTAGTAAGGCTTTTTTTTTGGAGGGGGAGGACATAATAAAAAAGTTGTTTTGGACTTTCTTTCACGCACATACATTACAATATATATATATATATATATATATATATATATATATATATATATATATATATATATATATATATATATATATATATATATATATATATATATATATATATATATATATATATATATATAAGTATGTATCTTTATGACTCCCTATAAATCGAAGACAAAATATTTGGTAAGCAGATATTTCGAGGACTAATTTATTAGACATTGAGCAAAGTCCTGTCAATAATTGTCATAGGTATACAAGCAGAAAAGCCAATACATGCTTTATTATTATTATTCATCAGACGTTGCATGGCCATCTACTTATACGTTTGTAACTGTGCACAAAATAGGAAGGCATAAAGAGACATATTTATCCGTGACCGACATCTAAAGCAGAAATTTACGCATGCACTTTACTTACATGATATGTCCTTTGATCATCATTTCATATAGCCGTGTTTTGTAATTTCAATTAGGTATAAACATACGTAGAAACAATTACAAACGTGCACACGTATACATTATAGGGACGTCCTACATTCATACTGATGTTTTTAACATTCCAACAGACAAAATATGCAAGTTAAAATTATTTGTCTTGTCCGTGTGAGTTGCGCTTATGCTTGATTAATTTTCAATGAAGTTAGTATTGCATGACTGTAATTTAAAATCATGTCTACAATGAATATTGTTACCTTCAGTGATATCAAAGACCCGTTGACTTAAAATGTAATATAAATCCCTTAATGTAGCCCCATGTTAAGTCAAGTCAATACTCAGTATAAATTACCTTAGGTGGTTTAAGACAAGACAATACCCCCTCCCCGCCCGCACCCCCCTTAAAGAAGACACTTACAGAATTGACAATTAGTTTACTGTTGTGTTCACTATAAATATAAGAAGTGAACTTTATATTACGTTACAACCATGAATTTGGTATTTTTGTTTCTACTTTTTCAAACTGTGTTTCATGTCTGAGAAAGCTTAATGTAGGTTAGACTTAGAGCGATTGGCAAACCTCTCAATCAAACTGGAAATAGTTTAGACGGATATGTTCACTTAGAGAATGTGAAAGAAACCGGAGACCCAAACTGCCACCAGTCTGCAGGTGTCTGTTTCAAGACACAACTGTTATCAACAAGGAAATGTAGAAAACTGCTTGAAAGCACATATCAACACAAACAAACCTAGATTGATGCAACTGGATCAGATAGCTGTTTCCAGAAAATGTTGAACGTTGGCTCGCAGAAAAGGATCAAAACCACTTTGCAAGAGAATTTTGTACTTAAGAAAACGTTTTTGCCACAACCTCAACAAGTACTGACACTAGCTTGAAAATGGTGAAATTCCCAGCTCTCTGTAATGAAAGTGGAACGAATATTTCTATTCTGGCAGTGCCGAAGGGTCGTAAGTTTCCCTCTAAAGTCATAAGAAGCAATTCCCATGGAAACGTTACAAGTGTCAGTTGGCTGCCCACTAATGCCCGAGGGTTTATAACTTTATTATTATGGGATATATACAATTGTTTCTTTTTATGCAGACTAGAAGTACGTACCTACATTTCCTATTCTTACTTTATGATATTCTTTTATTTTCTTCTAATCGTCAGCATCCATATACAGATGTGTCAGGAAACCAAATTTGTATTCATCGGTTGTTCTGCCATTTATTGCCACTGCATTTAAGTAGAGATAAATGCTAGTTCATTTCATAATGTTTCCCAGGGTCTACGATATTGATGAAAATCATATTCCTTCAGTTACCAACGGTGCGTACGAAACGTATACTTATGTTCAAATTTAATTTTAAACGGTAAGCACTACTACAAAATGTCCATTAGTCTTTCAACGTTCTTTACAGACATGTGCAATCATTCATAACCAGGTCTGTTAAGTCTGTTATCTTCTTTTGTCATTAATTTAGAATGGTGAAAATATTGGCGTACTTCGTGTGTAATTTACAAGGGCATTTTTAACACCAGAAATACAATTTTACTACCTTTCTCATTGTTTGATACAAGACTACTTCGTTCGTAGCGAAACGATTGTTTTTATTTGATGGTATTTTCCGATGTAAAAAAGAAGACAACCAGGTTGAAGATGTACGATGTTTGAGAATGTGTATTCATCAAACATGTCATGCATAAACACCAATCAATATATTTTCCATTTTCATTAGAGTAATATATGATTTGTGGACATGACAACTGGTACTTTCACGCACGCTGATACCGCCTCATAACCTATGTATAATGATATATTGGAAAATAATATCTAGTCACCAAACTTGCTAGCGGATATAAACTCATCCAGACATGACACTGTATTGAGTTTTAGTTTTTACTCAGAATATTGACCGTATTAATTCTATTCAAGATTCTTACCCAGAGTTACCGACAGTTCTGTCTTACAGTCACTCTCATATTTGGCGGGAGAATAGGTGAAAACATTTTCATCACTTCTTCATGGATTCCTGAAACTTATATCACAAAAAGACGAATTCTGATATTCTGCTCTTTGCAAATGCGCGATCTATTTGGTACCGAAAATGAAATCGAGATGAATTAGTCCTTAAATTAATAAAGTCACAAAACACAATGTAGCTCTGTCTTTTCTGACCTCCATCCGATTCATATTGCCGCGTATGTATAATCAAAACTATAATAATCGAATTCTTGAAAAGATCATCAAATGTACTACTCAAATACGGACTATGCTATTTCTATACCGTTTACCGCCTAGTTATAATTTCCCTACAGATGACGAGAAGGTCTTTTTTTTTAAAAAAAAAGGAAACAATTAAATTATCGTGATATCTAAATGAAAATTGGCTCTTTGTGTCAGACTATTGTGTTAATCTTCTGAAAGAACGATTAGCCTTCACAATTTGTACATAAATGATTTATTTCATAAACAGTCTCATAAAAAAAACTGTAAATGCTCCCTTTGATTTATGAATAATAAGGACTTTCTTCTAACACACACAAGTTATTACATATAACAAAGTCGAGGTTATTGTAGGAACACCTTGAGATACAGTATAGATCGTGAGTGCCCGGATTGAATGTTTTTTTTTTCCTTCAAGACAATCGTATAACTCAGTAAAGCAGACTTTCCACACCAAATTAATATGCGTTTCTGGACCAGAATATTAATATTACAATGTATACATCTAGTTTCCCTCATAAACCCTTCTTTTGAGGACTTCGATGTTTTCATCCATGCTTATAGACTAGGTTACAATATAAATTTACAATCGGCATATTGAAGAGAGAATCAGAAATGAGCGCCACAAATATTCGCCTATGATCAGGATGCAATATGTTTGAACAAACTGAGGTTACATGTTGCATCTGATATGCAGACCAAGCTTACATAAATGTGCAATGCGAGCCTATTAAAAAGTTGCAAATTGCACATCGTGTAAATACACTACCTACCTTAATGGTTTGTGTTAGGATGCATATAGCAAATTCAGATACTTCAGGTATATGTCTGTTGGTATCGTTTTGGGGTCCTTAATGAAGATTACCAAAAAGTATATTGAACGGCAGTGACACAGAAAACAGTGCAATGGCAGTGAAAATGATCGATCCTTTTGCACAGTTGATGGATTGAAGCAAAGGGAAATTTTCTTTTCTCGAGAAGGCAGGTAATTCTGGAGACATTGTTGAAGTTTCGTTGTCATTCTAATTTATTGCATTTGTCACATGTAGGTATGTATTTCTAAGGATCTTGAACTCATAAAGATATCCGGGCATTTTTATACAAGTTCCTTAATATTTATATGGGATTGCTTGTTTATTTTCGTTTATTTTTTATTTTGGTCTTTGTTGGTGCGCTTGTTCTTGTGGTTTTCTTCTATTCTAAATTACACGGGAACGCTATCGAAGCGTTTGTATCATTAAATGATTGAAACAGTCAAAAAGAATACGCGGTGTAATTTTGCATGTTTTCCACGCAAAGGAGGAAAAAACGCCTTCTGTAAAGATCAAGTCTTTTGCGTCTGACTTTTGTGGACTGAAGGTCATATTTTCAGCACATGATGTACTATGCAAGTATGTTTGGTCGATAAAGTATATAGGAAATCCCAGGGAAGACACATAACCCACGGGAAGCATCAGGCAGTCTTTCTCATATACCCACGTTGGCCTAGCTGAGACTCGAGCCCACACGGGAAGTGGCTATATGTCAATGATCTATGAAGGCGAGCGCCTTAGGCAACGGGATCCCTACATATCAGGTTACGTCTTAGGCAACGGGATCCCTACATATCAGGTTACGTCTTAGGCAACGTGGTCTCTACATATCAAGTTACAACACTACTGACAGACTAAAACAAGTCAGGACAGGACATTTCAAATAAAACATAACACAACAAGACATGATATATCAAATTAAGCCAAAGCAAGATACGCAGATATCACGATTGGTTATTTGAAACTGGAATGCCATAGAAATTGTATGTACTGCGTTACATCTAGTAACGATCAATGACACTTTGGTTGCATTTATAGAGAAGAAGAAATTATAGGCACACATAAATCGTAGGAAACATAAAGTAATTATGATCTGAGATATGGAGTTTTTGCGGGGTATGTGATCACAAGAGCAATTTCTTATCGGAATCAATCTTTATTTGCATATTATTTTGTTAACGGTCGGGATGAGCTAATGGGCTCCGCCAGCCCTAATAGAAATTTCTGAATCACACGTGCAGCAGATTTTCCAATGATTGTGCAGAACACGCCGATAGAAAAGAAAATGAAATAGAGTAAGCAAAGGAACATAACGTACAAGATTTCATGGAGGATACGTTCTTTTTTGGCATTAATGCTGATATTAGTGGCTAAATGTAAACAAGGGCATTTAATTCTGGTCGGATTTCAACGGAAACATGTATATAATACATGTACACATCCAATAATTTTAGCCTGGCTTTCGTGTAACAATGAGCATTTCTAAGTCAGACGATTTTATTCGAACTGGGTGATTTTTTTTTTTAATATCAAGATTATAACATCTAGAACGTATAGGTTGCTTGCAATGATGCCAATTGACGCCTTATCTAGAATGGTATTAAGTTGTATGGTTATGAGAAAAAGAAATATAAGAACAGTACTATATTGGCAGGATGAAAGACTAATCAGTCCACAATCTTCTGGTGCTGACACTGAATGGCAGCTTGTTGATATAGCTTGTCAGCCCTTGACTCTGAACAATTTTATGCGTACGTCTACACCTGCATTTAATGAACGAACGCGACTCACTAACTTAAAGCATTTACTGACCAATATTGTTGCATTTGGTTATAAAATAACGAAGGAGCTTCATCACTTTATCATAGATTGCGCTTTAGATTCCGTGATGTAAATGGAACCGGTACTAAGTTAGAAATAATTCGGATATAAACTGACTCACATCCATCCACCTCTCTGTTTATTCATGCATGGTATTCATATCGAGTTGTTTTAAACTAATTACAATACAAAATTGGAACTACGTTTGGAACCGTGTAGTAAATATAGGTTAATGAAAAGATCATGCACATTTTGAGACAGTTTATTCCGACAACGCTAGATATAGATAATTAAATCTGAAATAAAAATATTAAACGGACTAATGATACGATCTTACCTGTGCAAAGCAAATCTGGACTTCTAATACGATCTTACCTGTGCAAAGCAAATCTGGACTTCTAATACGATCTTACCTGTGCAAAGCAAATCTGGGCATGATACTGAAGTAGTTTTAACTACAAGGGAATGCGAGTGTTTCTTCCCTCACCTTTTGAATGTATATTGAACATGTAAAAAAAAAGTGATTGTTCTTATTTTTCTTTTTAGAGAAGTACATTTATATTATGTGACGACTTAATCATATCTTGCAGACTGGTTTTTTTATTTACTGTAAAAATTTCAATCAGCTAGCGTTGTTGCAGGTCCGTTATTCTTATTACTATCGATGATGCATAAGATCGATGTTTAATACTTAGGTTACCTGTCGTGAGATAGACTGTTATGGAGAGTTACAGAATCCATTTTTCTTTTTGTGCAACGAAAATTAATTTGGCAGAGTTTATAATTAAAGTCGTAAATAATTTGCTTTTATGAGGATTATCGATGCAGGTGGATCTTGCATGATCGCAGGCACAAATGTAACACGTCCAAAAGATGTGTGTGAGACACACACACACACACACACACACGCGCGCGCGCGCGCGCGCACGCACGCACGCACGCACGCAACTTCAGTCACATTAAAGCAAGCTTCAGTCACCAGTCCAAGCTATTATATGACTAATAAGTCATTAATAAGCATAAAATTGCTCGGTCATGTGATCCATAGCCGGATTCATGAGGTTGGCACCGTATTGCCATTTTACTCTCTTTAATTAATTCTATTAAGAATTGATCACTGACGTGTTTACAACATGCGAGAGAAATTTTACATAACTTTTTGTCTCACGAAATATAAGGACGTTTACTTGGAAAGTGTAAATGACTCTTTAACTTGGTGAACGATATTGAAAATAGATTGAAACCTATACCACAGTACAATTTATGGTCGTCAGCTGTATGATTTAGGGTAATTTCCTATAGGTTATTCCATCCATATCAGACTACAAGTACTATGGAAAGTATTTTTTTTTTAAAACTGGCATTTAATGTAAAAAGGCTTTCTCGATTACATATGTTGTATCTTGACGTTTCTCCTACCAGATGAGAAAGATGTATCTTTAAACAGCTTAGTGAATTATCATAAATCATTCTGTAAAAAGTGTAATGTTTGTAGGATTTCTTCGTTCTGAGAGAGCTGACCAGCCGCTTTCTTTATAGATATTGCGTGCTTTGTCACTTCCGGTTAGACCGGTGGCTATCATAGCAGTCTAAGGCTGTATTCTCTCTGATCTCTCTGAGTCTACATTGGAACACCTATCATAAACTACATCGGCATATTTTAATAAAGGCCAAATATATGACAGGGAAATTATTTTTGAAGATCACTGATTTTGTATTTCAGGGATATTAAATATTTAGCAATTTAGATGCATATATAATAGAAATACTACAACATTTAGAAAAATATGTTTATATAGTCTATTTGGTGTCCCTGGATTTGCTCTGAAATTCCATTTTCGTCCCAATATTACTTTCCGCTCGATTGTGAGACAAATCTGATGTTATGTGTTCTTTGGAAGAACTTCTGACGATTTGGCTTTATAGCGTCTAAAGGAGGGGTCTCAAACAAAGCTCGGCAGGCAGTATCATGTGGCCCGCAAAATGATTGACATCACAAGTTGTCATGAGAGATATCAAAGGTGGTGCGGCCCTTAGGCCATCGAAAATGCCCTCATGCGGCCCTCAGCGTGGTTTGAGTCTGAGACCCCTGGTCTAAAGACATCGCTTAATTTTTGTGTACTAGTGCACTAGATAAAAATCAAGTGACTTTGATGATTAGAGCACAAGTGTTGCTCAGTTGACTTAGCAACACAAGGCTAAAATGTGATTGGCTGATACTCGCGTTTAACGGGTCTTGATGTGCACGGGAAGGTTTTGTCATAACCATTGCATGTATTAACCTACACTCAGCACATGGTTATTATTAATAGACATGGTACACCTTGTTATTAGTTTGGTTTGTATTTTATGGCACATAAAAATCAAGTATGTTATTTATTGCCTATGTAATTGGATGTAAAGCTTGTACGGACAACCACATACGAAAGATGCATAAAAAATTGTGATAACAAAAAACACCGCATTTTTAACTTTAAATTGCAATGTGCATAATCCAGAGATAATATTTCATTATTTAGCAAAAATTAATATCAAAATTGTTATATTTTTGTTGCAATTTGCAAGTTGATTAAAATTGTTTGGTGATACAGGTTGAATAAAAACATGATATACCTATTCAAAACTTATATAGAGGGAAGTATCTCTGTGTGTAGTTTCATTCTTGCTAGAAATAATGAATAATATTAGAGAGATTGTGAGCTAAACTCTAGATAAAAAATATATTTCATTTTGTTTCCTCTTTAGCTGCGAGTCTTAATTAAGAGAAGGTATCACCTGTCCTGTGTTATATTTAGTCAATTAATCCTTCAACTAAGCAACATAACCACTTCGTTGCTTTTTACAAGATTCCTGCGTCACATATGGTCAATTAATCAGCCAAACAGACCTTGATGTGACTTCTTTCTTACTTTCTTGAGGGGGAACGATTTTATGTTGTGCAAAAGAGATCATTAAAAGCAGGTGTTCTAACACCGAGTTCATCACTGTGCATGTCAGCGTTTAAGAATATGTCGTCTGCTTAGCCATTTTCAGAGAAGGATGTTTAGTGCTTTACTGTCGAATTAAATTACGGTTCTATCGCATGTAAAACGTGATACCTTTATTTCATGTGTACATATTTGATAAGGTGAAAGTCTAATGAAGAAATAATCTAGATATATGAAATACAAGGTATTTGGATTGTTAACATGTTTTCTTTGCACATGCGTAGCATGAAAACGTCTCTGTAGCCCAGTCGGATTTCTACATGGTGAACATCAAAATGAATATAAAAAGGTCCGGTCTTTTTTTTTACATTTTCAAATTATTTGAAAAATGATTATAGATTACTGTGTTGATACTGTTAAATTTTGTGGACGAGACCCATTTTCAAGTTGAGGGAGTTGGGGGGGGGGGGAGATCCATATATTTCGAGCGAGACAACAATAATCAACAGTGAAAATAGCAATATATTTATTAAATATGTCCATTAAATACTTAACAACGCCCAATAACTGCTGCATTTACTGGATTATCCCACGCAGTATGCTGTGGATCCGATAAGTTTGTTGCTATGTAACACGATGTGAAATAAAGGTCTGTCTTGACGTACGAGTGGATACAATCACATCACTTTATGTTGTGCATTTACACGTAATTCAGTCAAAATATTGTTGGAACAATATTTCTCAACAACCACATTTCTATCCAAAGTGTTTTCGCGAAAATAAATTGAATACAAATGTGTGTGTGTGTGTGTGTGTGTGTGTGTGTAATTGCCGTGATCTAGCTGGAATCACAATCTGGACCCGTTGTACTTCGGTCTCGCCTATAATATCTAACAGTATCAACCCAATAAGCTATGATTAGTGGGTCTTGCGCATGCTCAACAGCATACAATACATACTCAACACCGTCCAATACGTGCTGACTCTACAGGATCATCCCATTTGCAATGAAATTCACACGCTGTTTACATATCACCATGTCTTACATGGATGTGTGCTCAGCATGAAAACCTATCACAAGTTAAATGAATTCAGCGATTTGCAACCTGTAAGGTTTGCTGAGTAAAACATTGAGATTATTCGATTTTCTTAAATTTCATAATTCCGTCTGAGACGAGCTGAATAAAAAGAGGGAATAATTTTACATCCGAATTTCCTGTTCCGTATAAAATTTAGCTTCATCTCTGCTGGTAAATACTAATATACACTACTACCTGGGGACATCCCGTCCGATTTGTTGCGTTGAATGAACCTGGCGAGACACAAACGGGCGCATTTTCGATAAATTCTCGGTACACGTGTGGGTCCTTATCTCATATTCTCATTGCATGAGCAGGTCCATAGTTAGGAATCTTAGTATATGGAAATGCAGGGGACAAACAAGATTAGAAACTGTACACATCTGGTTTGACATGGGCATGCTTCCATAACGATTAATCATATAAGGACATAACGACCTCCCGCATCCGAGGCAGAAGCTCTAACCACTAGGCCACCGGACTAAATAACAAAAAAAGAGCAAAAACGAAGACGTATTGTAAAATTGAAAAGTAATTTATTTCCATGGAATAAAACGTGAAAATTTGAAGAAAAAAAAGAACTTACTGTATTGTCAATTAAATCCCAAATTGCCTAAAAGTTATATCACAAGTCCAAAGTATTGAGTATTCTTAATGAACTCCAGTTGTTTTCCGAATGCATTCCAATCTAGAAAGAGCTAATGTACCAATAGCGTAGAGGAGTGTTGATGTGCTGTGTCTTGATATATCACTACGATATAATCCAAAATGTCTCTAGATGAATTCGCAATAACCCCAAATAATGATTTAGTCCGAAAGTATTTTTGAGCACTTTGTAATTCCAGTGAATAATTTTAATGAATAAACCATCTGAAATTAAAACTGAGCAACTAAAAGACTGATTTCTCTGTGGATGTTAAGTTATGGATTATGAATTTCTGTAACTTCCTCCATTTATAAAAATCTAAGTCATACTATGAGGACTAGGATGATGGTGGTCAAAAGTTCATTTCCAGAAAATTCTAAGTTCTCATCAGTATCAGGGTATTGCTAAAACTTATAATAAAGAAATAGCACGGAAAACAGCAGGTACACAAGGAATTCCCTAAGGGAAACCAATGTTCTGACCTCAGTCCAAGTAAACATGTTTATCTACAAATATTAATAATCGTAATATATAATATACAATCATAGACAAACATTACCTATGCAATCTGGTATTAAAAAAAACAGACATCAGACGTGTCGGCACAAAACTTATACCTTCAATTATGGACAAAGATCGCACAATACAAATTGAATGTACATAACATATAATCATGGAAGAATGCCAACACACAATTCAAATTAAATACAATTACAAAAGTAATTTAAGTCCAGTACATAACGGAATGTAAGTTCGGTCTAGTTAGTTACTCAAAGCGTGATGTGTTGAGGTTGCATCATTGCAGATAACGGATAACAAAACTTCTTTAATGTTTGTTAATCTTATTCTTCGAACATTTTGTACTATATCGCAAATAAGCTACATAAAAATATCTGCTATTTAGTATAATTTTTACCGAAACCAGAGACTCGCTGTCATTTGGTAAATTTCACAGCAAAATGCTATTGAGAGTGCTTTGATCCCCACATGACCGGATGACCTTTACTGATCAAGCTGATTTTAAAGTTGAAAGACTACTTTATAAAATAATAACAACACTAGAGACGCAATGGTGTATCCAACACCTGGTTATGTGTAGCCTGGAAATAGTTTGGGATGGGGCTTAGGTTCCTCTGAGTTTACATTTGACACTAACCTTTAGTGTCAGTGTTGCACACTTGACACTTGAAACTTATGCTCGTATGTATGTATGTATGTATGTATGTACGTGTGTGTGTGTGTGTGTGTGTGTGTGTGTGTGTGATTAGGATTTTTAACGTAGCTTTAACAATTGTTCGGTCATATCACTACGATGTCTGCATTGTGGCAGCTTATAGTGATGTCCAGCACAGGGGCGTCATGCCGCAGACATGTAGCATGATGTCCCACCCAGTCACATTATACTGACATCAGGCCGACTAGTCCAAACAGTAACCTCTTAATGATGAGCGCCAAGCGAGGCAGCTGTTAGTACCATTTTTGTAATTCTTTGGTATGACTAGGCCGGGAATCGAACCCACAACCTCCCGCTTCCGAGACGGACGCTCAAACCACTAGTCCACCCGAGCGGTATGTATATATGTATGTATGTATGTATGTATGTGTGTGTGTGTATGTGTGTGTGCGTGAGAGAGAGAGAGTGCGTGCGTATGTATGTATGTATGTGTGTGTGTGTGTATGCATGTATGAGTGCATGTATTGTTCCGTTCGTCTGTACCTTTACACTTACACACATATGTACCTATGTACAAACACGGAGCCCCGAGTGGCCGAATGGTCTAAAGCGCTCACCGTTCCGGATCACTGCCATCTCACCTCTGTCTGCGTGGGTTCGAGTCTCAGGCTCCGCTAACGTGGGTACGTGAGAAAGCTTGCCAGTAGCTTCTCGTGGGTCGGTGGATCTTCCCGGGGTTTTGTAGTGTTCTTCCTCCAACAGTTATACTGCCCGCCATGTATAGCCTGTCTAGTGCTGAAAATGGCGCTAAACCCTACTACAAGAACAACAATGTACAAGCACACATTATATATATATATATATATATATATATATATATATATATATATATATATATATATATATATATATATATATATATATATATATATATCGAGAGTCAAGTTTGTAATCTCAAAAGATTTATCCTAGATCGGCCATGAAGGTGTTGAAAGACTGATGAGGTGGCAACTTTCTCAAGAGAAGAATTGCTTGCATTTAACATAGACGGTGACAGTCGCTGGTAGAAGTCTAGTATTTAAAACTTCAATAATAGAACTAATTTGGATCCATATTGAGCTTGACAGATTCGAGTGACTGTATTCTTGACAGATTGTTATAGTATAGCATGCAGAACCGTGATATTAACTGGAATCTACCCGACCTGCTTTGCAAGTGTTAGGCCAAGTGTTTAAATCATACAGCGATTCGTACTTAAATCAACAGATTTTCAGTTCTGGAGGGTCTGTGTGTGTGTGTCGCCGCACTGGGAGAGTACAACTTGACTCGAATACCATTTAGCTATAATTGTATGAATGTGTGCCTGTCAGAACATTGTTAATGGATCTAATATATTAAAATTGTCAGATCGATAATATAAAAAAACAAAAACAAACATGGTATGTCACTTTTCTTCACATCATTATTAAATTTGTATCGAATTATACGAGGGTTCATATTTTATTGACAGCAAAGAGGCTTTCGTAATGCCAGTGACCCAGAGTGCCCTAGCTTAAAATGCAATTTATAATCGATGTGTCTTATTTAGAACACTGGCAGGTAAAATTTATCAATCGGAGCACTCCATGCGCTATGTCTAAATAATTTAGTATACACATTCGAAAACATGACTTAAGGGAGAAGAGCAAGCAAGAAGATTAACTGGTACTGCATGACTTGTGAAAGTAGTACGCAGGATGGATTACTTTATTGAGGCAGATCAGCAATCTTGGAAATAATAATAATAATAATAATAATAATAACAATAATAATAATAATATCAACAATAACAACAACAACAACAGCAACGAGAACAGCAATAACAATAACAATAATATTAATACAGATGACAATGAAGACTTTGGGTATGGTGAGTGAGAGTGATGATGTTAGCGATGACTATGTAATAATAAGTATAGTGACAGAAATAAAGGAATAAAGAAATATCCTCATTATTATTACGTCAACAAAGTGACACGTTGGAGTTTGTAAATTGTGTTGAAATTCAATCCAAATTATGTTAACCTGTAAGATTTCTCGATAAATCTATCCTGAAACACTGTCAACCAATTTGATATGTTGGTAAAACTATGTTAAACACTGTCAACCTATTTGATTTCTTGGTAAAACATATATGAAACACTGTCAATCTGTTTGATTTCTTGGTAAAACATATATGAAACACTGTCAATCTATTTGAGTTTTCCGTAAAACAAAATATATGTAGAACAATAACAATCACCAAGACACTGCTGTTGCTGCTACTAGTACTACAATGGCTGCTTCTATGAACACTACTACGACTACCACTACTACTAGTACTACAGTAGATGATGCTGCTGATGATGATGAAGACGACGATGACGAAGATGATAGTACACATTATAGAAAAAACAATATCAAATAACACAAAGTGGGGATGAAAGGTCTAACACACTCACAGTCCATTACTTTTGAATCCCTTGCTTTCAGATTTATTCCCTTTACTGTGTGACTTATTCAGCTTGTTAGTATTCACCATTACCTCCTGCAACGTTGTAAAGAACGCTCCAATGACGGCGCCATTAACCATGCCGACCAATTCGTTACACTTCTCATAGATCATGAAACGTCGCTGTTCAGGAAATTTATTTCTAATCACATGTATAAGAAAATGTGAACAGATCCTCTCTCTCTCTCTCTCTCTCTCTCTCATACACACACACACACACACACACACACACACACACACAATTCGTAAGCGTTATTGAATTTTCTTAAGCCATATTAGGTGCTTTTTCAAGACTGACAAGGTGGCCAAAGTATGTTCGTATATTAGACGATATGAATAAATTAGATTAAATTGGCGTTTCGAAGAGGGTCACTTTAAATCAGTCGTGTTCAACTCGTGGCCCAGACCTTCAACGTTGTGTGGCTCACGGCCATGTAAGCAGACCTTTTGAAAATGTGCATTTTAATTAATATGCATAGTTAGTGACACGAAACTGTTCTTGCTCATGCGACCTTAAGCATTGTGTTTTGGCCCAGTTAATAAAGGTTTTGAGTGAAACTGAATATATGCATGTACATATACTAAAGTCCTTTAGTTTTAGGTTCATTAGGGTTTCTTGATAGTTTTTTTTTTCCTTTTTGGGGGTGGGTGGCTGTATAAGATATCTTACATTTCATGCTCTTTTGCGCTGCCATTTTTTTTTTCTATTTCAATATCCAATATATCTTGCCTAAGCTACAACATTAAACAAGAAAGTGTATCTTGATTTTAGTATGTTTGGGGTTCGTCGTGCAAATTCACAGAGACTTAAGTTCATTTTCCGCTAGCGTTTCAATGAGAGGTATGTTAAATGAAAGTGAATAATCAGTTTTCTGAAACGCTTATACCCAGCTGGATGCTGGCAGACTGCTGACTCCCTGCTATCCCGATGGCAGGGCGCTATCAGACACACTGTTTGATCCCATCTGCTTTACTCATCGTGGAGAAGTAACGAACTTGCCAATCATTACCTTAAGCTTCATTTACTGCGAAGCTCGTGATGTCTTGTTCAGATTTATTTCCGTGCACGGAATACTTGTATTTGACTAATATTCAAGAGAAAAATTCAGGTATGACAGAAAAAAGACTTGATGGAACATAATTAATGTATAATAAAAGTCTATTCCGCTACAGGGTTCATAAGGTCTTTAAAGGTGTTTGATAGTTTGGGGAAAATGAGGTAGCTTTTTCAAGGCCTTTAAAGTTTGGGAAAATCAAGCAGATTACCCCGAGGTCCTTAAAAGTCTTTGAAAATTTAAATAAACCCAAACTTTTTAATTTCTTTCCATATTCACAAATAAAAATTATTCAAGGTTGTTAGATTCGGATGTAGTCGAGTTTTCCTTGTTTCTTTCTTTCGATGACACACTCAGTTTCCATCATTAAACAATATTGTAGTATTTTGCATTCATTGTTTTCTCATATAACTAGTATACAAAATGTTCGCGAAAATAGGTATTGGAAAACTATGTTTGTGATCTTTGAAAGTTTGGGAAAAGTCTTTGAATTTATGATTCGGATTTCTGTATGAACCCAGCGATAGAGGAAAATACTCAGGAAAATTATTATCACAGTGCTGTTATTAGCAAATTGAAAATACCTTTTACTTTGACGAATTTTTCATTTGGATTGAAAACTTGTACTGATATTTCAACTCTCCCGATGGCACCCCACCTTTCTGGCTGTCACCTGGTGCAGACCGCCACCCCCTCCCCCCCCCCCCGCACCTTCCTTAGTACGCCACTGTTTCTTAGTAGATGCTCAGTTCTGAGAGACAGTGCGTGTATGTGCGTACATGTATGTGTGCGTACGTGTGTATGTACGCATGTCTTTGTGTAAGTGTTGTATGAATGCATGAAATTTCTCGTATGATTCGATGCATTATGTCCAGACATTGCACACTTTTAAGACCAGAGAGTCATCAATCCTTTATAAATTCTTCATACAGATGTCTAGTTAATCGTACCCCGACAGGAATTATAACTTTGATACCGATATCTAGCAAATCGTACCCGGACAGGAATTATAACTTTGATACCAATATCTAGCAAATTGTATCCAGACAGGAATTATACCTTCGATGCGGATATCTAGCAAATCATACCCGGACAGGAATTGTAATTTGATACGGGTCAGTGTTAATGTTTTCCACATTCGAATCTTCCTCGCTCAACAGAAATGTATATCGTAATTTATCTTTGCATTTATTCTTAGCTGTTTTATACAGCGAAGACGGAAGGATGGAATAATTAAAAATTGGACGGGTATTGTCATTCTAAGATAATATTCAGTGGTTGTCGCTTACTGTCGTTGTTTTAGATACAGTAGAATCGCGTTTGGTAAAACGCAATTAACTCGAACACACTGGAAAGCTTGCGCTTTTTTATGACCAGCGGGAGGTCTTTAATCGAATGAAACTTGTATTTTGTCTCACTATGGAAAGCTATGTTCCATTTGCAAGGTACACACGCACACACACACACACACACACACACACATATTTATGGGGTGAGCGATCCATCAATATTGGAAACTATTTTTAAATTTGAAATTGAAAGCAGGAACAAAGAGAAACGTACAATTGTATCAGTTTTAGTATTCCAATGAACGTTGTCTCATTGCCACTTTCAAGACCACATCCATATATCTTAAGACGGGTGGGTACACAGTAATTGTCTTTTTCTCATTTTATTTTCTTGTTTTTAAATCGAGATCATATCTCAAGTGAGACAAGCATAAATCACAGACATATTTCTGCTGATTAAACCTCGATAAACTCCGGGTAATAGGTTCCGTCTTATTATTGTTAATCACGGATAATCTCAATCTAGTCACAAAATCTTAGAAATGTATTTCGCGCCGGCTATTTCCAATCCCCCTGTGATCTTTCGTTTATTGCACCGTTGATTTCTTTGATGAGTATAATGTCTGTCAGAGCCAGTTTTGCTTGACTCGACTTTACCGAGTTCAGGGAAACAAGGCCCCACAATCTGATAAAAATAACAATCTACTTTTAGTAAGTAGACATGACAGGCGCCGATAACAGTTCATGTTATGGTAAGCTTTGCGATTTCTGGTCCACCATTTGTTTAGTAAGGTTTACAAAGACCAGCAGTTCGTCTCAGAGTGAGATATCTTTTGAAATGGTGTGTTCCCGATTGATTGATTGATTGACTGGATTTACGTCGCGTGCGCCCAGAAGGGCATGTGCGACGGCCGTGTTCCGAATGACGTTTCCACTTTCGCAGTTGAATAACTGTAATTTGATTGGTGAATCGGAAGGTCAGCAGAACATGACCTTGTATCTGTGTCCAACTGATCTCCGTAATGTTGCACATCTCGATCTTAATTAGATTGTACGGCTCCTTGTATAGATTCGGATTAAAATGTCCATTTGTTCGACCTTCATTTTTATTCGTAGTGTCATGTTACTCTGGGGGCTTTGAAAACGACGAAAGCATAATCCGCCACAACTTTAACCTTGATACGTATCCATCACTTAAACACAGGGGATATTATCTAAGTAACACGTCTGTTAATGATACTAGAAAAAAATGGAAATTTAAAGGTATTTGTTTTAAATCGGTCATGTAAATGTTCGTGTTTGTGTTTGTTCGTTGCACTTATTCAGAGGTGTATACCCTTCTTTATTATGAAGCCCATTAAACGGTTGTTTAAAATGTTATTGCTTTTGTCTTCCTAAGAATGTGCCAGTTATTTAATCTTACATGTATGGTGTCCGGATAAAGTTTAGTGCATGTAGCGTTTCCGGATAAAGTTTAGTGCATGTAGCATTTCCGGATAAAGTTTCTTGCATATGCTGTTTCCGGATAAAGTTTAGGGCATGTACTGTTTCCGGTTACAGTTTAATGCATGTACTTTTTCCGGATAACGTTGTGCCTTGGGTATCATACATCTAGCATGGTACCTTTCAATGCCTTTTGTTTCACAAATATTTTGTACAATTTATGTAATATTGTCTTGTAAAATGTCTGTGATGTATTGTAGTTTCTTCCACATTCTACCGATGTAAAAATTAAAATCTATGACAAGCATTAAATTTGTATCATGTTGCTATTATGCCAACCAAGACAAATGCAATTTCGTCCAGAATTTGCATGCAAATGTCATTTTCGTATTTAGTGGCAAACCAAAAAGTTAAATCTCTAATCTAACTGGTCTTGTAATTGCTTCATCTTTAAGATTAATACCCCCAAGTTTAACTGGTCTTGTAATGTTTCAATTTGGTTTCGATATATTAAACATTAAATTCTGACTGGTCTAATTGTTTTTTATTTTTATTTTGAATGTTATAGTACCCCAAACTGAGACATGAGACATGTCCGTATATGTGATATAATGATCACTCGCTGAAATCACTCAGATTATAGACTATAACGCACGTGCTCTCTTGTGTCTGGTATATCCGCTTTGGATGATTAATATCGGCATAGTATTTCTCTTTATGTTCTCACACTTTCTAACTTGCCTTTGGTATATTCTGCATTTTGCCGTTCGTATTTTGCGTCTATGAATTTGGTTCTACTTGTTGGTGGAAATATATGTATGTAATTGTTCCAGCACATAAATACTTAAACGTGTTATCATCAAATTCATCTAGCACGCAAAAACACGCTTTCGATTTTCCTTGTTCCGGCTGTTACTTAAATCAGCAGTCTCTACGACACTAACTTCTGGCGTTCATATGCTCCACTACGTAGGTGATTGTAAGGGTACGAAACTGCAGTGAAAACGTTATCTGAATCGTAGAAGTGTAATGTGAGTAGAATATAGATATTACCAAATTGTATTACATAATGTATGTAAAATATAGACTTTTCAAACTTTTATTACATAATGTAAAGAGAATATAGACTTTATCAATTTGTATTACATAATGTGAGTAGAATATAGACTTTTTAATTTGTATTACATAATGTAAGTAGAGTATAGATTTTATCGACTGTTGTTACCACTTTTTCAAAGCATTAACATTTTAACTGGTACTTAAATATGAATTTAATAAAATGTGATAATGCCTCTTTTATTCAGACTACATTATTTTGGAATGTGTGGCATATAATTAATAAAACAAATGTGAAAGTCTACATTGTACTTACATTGCATTTTTGTTATTCAGAGAATCGTTTTACCGTATTTTCGTCCGCTTCATTTTAATTTTACAATCCGTAGCTTTTGATATTTTGCAAGATGTATACACTGTAAATGTACTAACTTTTATATTTACCTGCTCAAGCATCTGCGTCATAATCACGCACTGTAGGATGTATAGTGGACTGCTCCGTGTACTAAAACTGACATTTGTTTAACATTGCACTTGCCGTTGACGACTCCATTTTTCCAAATCACAAACGTTTGCGCTGACAGAACAAGGTTTGGTTTGAAATTGTTATGGCTTAGAGCAGAGGTGGGCAAACTTTCCAGTGCAAGTGCCGCATACACAAATTTACACCTTGTCGCGGGCCGCATAGTTCATTAAGTAAAATAATTAATATTTGAAATAGCAAAAGCAAAAGGATTTTCTAAATAACATCTAATTAATTTTCAGTTGTTAATATGTTGTTAATATTCGAAAACTTAAACTTCAAAAGAAGCACATTTATTTGATAAACAGAGTAACATAAACAGAGTCAGTGCGAATGATGACTTGTTCCTAGGCCGCATGAAAACCATTGGCGGGCCGCATGAAAGCCCTTGGCGGGCCGCATGCGGCCCGCGGGCCGTAGTTTGCCCACCCCTGGCTTAGAGGGATTCCATAATCATCGGCTAGATGGTAACTGTGCCAGGTAAATACTTTCGAAGACCTGAGGAGAGATACATTCAGTTATGGACCGGGGTCAGACTTAGGATGAACGTTAGGTCATCGGTTACATCGGAATAATTTCAACCATAAACAGGTCTGAAAAGGGCCCATAAATTTGTCATGGGCGTGATTTACGCCAGCATCTCTGTTGCCCTATTAAAACAATATTATTTTAAAGGAATTGCATGACAACTGTCAATGTACGTTTACATCCTGTGAGAGTTCAGACTTTTGGAGAAGCAAGGATCCGTGTGCAGATCCTTTGGACTTACAGATTACTATCAACAAACACATTGGTGCTTACTAGTCGTCAGTAGGTTTTGTAGTGGCACATGCAGAAAGCTACTGTGAGAGAGGATTTACAAGGATGATCAGCAGAAACTACAGATTTAGTACATATTCAACTCGTCACCAAAGCAAAGAAGAGAGTATTATGGTTTTTGATTTCCGTAAGGAAGGCTGGGGAAGGAATTGTACTTTTCCGTATGTACCTGCTTATAAGTCGAGTCCAACTGCAAATAACATAGACCCTGATTTCACGTGACATGATGCGCTGGTAGATCAGGGTCTATATTTATTGTTCTACCGATTACTCCTAAAAAAAAACGCATAGACCCAGATCGGTATGCGCAATCTGCGGATGGATTTAACTCGTACAGGAGTACAAACAATATATGATTTTTCACCAGTCTGCTGTAGAAGAGAGTTTTCTGTTTGTTTTTCTCACCTAATTAGAAATCTTAAGTATAGACGTTCTCTTATGAAAATAACGTGTTATCCGTTTACCTTTTTAAGAACTGTAAATCAGATGTCTGTAATGTTTTGAAGACGAATAACCTATTCAGAGGGTAGATAACGTACACACACACGCACGCACATACACACATACACACACACACACACACACACACATATATATATATATATATATATATATATATATATATATATATATATATATATATATATATATATATATATATATATATATATATATATATATATATATATATATATATATATGGAGAGAGAGAGAGAGAGAGAGAGAGAGAGAGAGAGATTCTTTCAGTGAAGAAAACAGTATGCACATTGCACCTGTCACCTCCATGAAATAACTTATATCAATTTTCGTATTAATCTTCTAGATTTTAGCCACTCATTTTTGCAGCTTTACAAATATTGTATGTGTACAGATGTCAATCAGTTTGTCAAATACAGATTTTATACTAAGGTGTAGGCACGATAATTATATTACGAGCAGTAAGTGACAGACGTAAGCTGTCCAGCGCTTAATGGACACTTGGGAAACACTTGGTTATCGGGTTGTTTAAAGGCAAAGGATAATTAAAGACAAGGATGTAAAAATAGCCAAGAAAAGGAGTGGACAAAAGAAAACCAATAGAAACAGCGATCTAAAGCCAAGGGTGATTAAAACCAGCAGTTCCAACAGTCTTTAGTTCTTTGGTTTAATCGTGTATATTATACAGTTTGTAGGCCAAGTACTGAGTAAACAAGTATTTTTTTATTCGTATTTTGCCCAAGAAGCCACTTTAAGAGGGTTATATCTCCGTACGCATTTGAAAATTAACCTTGTAAAATTGAACCTAATTAAAGTTTTAAAAAATAAATTAGAAAACAAAATATCAAACAACCGCTCCGTATTACCTCTCTAATTACTTCAAAAATAATTACCACGCAGATCCCTATCCTGATTTCAATCTACGGTAATGAAGTAGATCGTCCAGAAAACAGTTTAAACAATAATATGCTTCTACAGCTCGACAAGTCTGAATCTGTTACGTCACTCAGCTGACTGGTGACGTCAGTCAGAGTCAATAGCTTATTGAGAGTCAGAATAAATTGCTTATTGAAATTACCGGAGACAGAGTAAATTGTTTATTGAAAAACTTCCAGAGTCACAGTCAATTGCTTATTGAAAGTCCAGAGTCAGAGTCAGTAGCTTTTTGAAAGTCCAGAGTCTGAGTCAATTACTTATAGAACGTCCAGGGTCAGAGTCAATAGCTTATTGGATGTCCAGAGTCAGAGTCAATTACTTATTGAAAGTCTTGAGTCCGAGTCACTTGATTGTCGAAAGTCCTGTCAGTCAATTGCTTATTTAATGTCCAGAGCTAGAGTCAATTACTTATAGAAAGTCCAGAGTCAGAGTGAATTGCTTATTGAAAGTCCAGAATCAGAGTCAATTTCTTATTGAAAGAAAAGAGTCAGGGTTAATTACTTATTGAAAGTCTTGAGTCAGAGTCAATTGCTTATTTAATGTCCAGAGTCCGAGTCAATTACTTACTGAAAATCCAGTCAGATTCAGTTACTTATTGAAAGTCCAAATTGTTTTCCTTATCCATATTTCATGACTAATTGTCAATGGAAATATGTGATTTGCTGAGGTATTTCGCATAATTAATTATCTTTATGTCAGATAATTACTATTCTGTCTTGGACGACATGTCACCCTATCACTGTTGTCTCCCACGTCAAGATTGCTGTGTTAAATTGGAGACAAAAATTATATTAGAAAGGTATCGGCTAACTAAGACTAAATAAATTGAATTACGCGTATGAAGATAAAATGGTAAAACTATTGGCCTCTGCACGTCACATGCTGCCGTGGATCCTTCCTTACGAAATGTAGTCCGGCAAACGTCGCCCCGTATTGGGGAGGTAAAATATGCATGTTTCAACAAGCCATTGGCTCAGATGTCGTCTGTCAAGTAACTAGCGCCTCCCCTTAACCCATCATTTCCTCGAAATGTATAAATCGAACAGTACAGTATAACATTCGTTCGGTTAATGAAAGAGGAACATGGCAACTACACCACTCTAGAGGCTCAGATTAAAAGAAGATGATATTCTTACTACAAAGAAAAGTGATAAAACGGGAATAGTGTGGCGACATTAACTTTATACCGTGTTAACTTTATAACAAGTTAGCATTATGCCATGTTAATTGTATACCATGCTACTAAGTGTCAATCAGGTCGTTACAATACTATCTTCTAGCTTGCCACCATTTGCAAGAAACTGTTTAATTATATATGTTTTAAAAAGTTGCATTTAGCACGTTTGGCGCTTCCTTTTAGTCTTTATATTAGACACAATGGAAGCCGTGGGGGCTCAGTGCTCACGGCATCTGACTCATGACTATAAGTGCTGTGGTTCGATTCCAACTATCAGATCAGAACGGACTGGCTGCGGTCGTGTATCATTGGGCAGGGAACGTAACTCTACTCGCCGTGCTATGATATAACCTTCACTATCTCGAGTAATATCGACCAATTTGAAGGAGAATAACAATGAATAAAGTTCTCGATTGATTACCTAGCCGATTACCTGGCTTACCGCAGTAACCACACGGCGCAGTGATTTAAAGGTGAGGCTTGCCACCTTATCTTCACAAGTGTCGATTACGTAGGCTAATATTCAAATAACAGTGCAATATGAGATCAACCAATAGCTATCAGATTTGTCACACCCTGTATTTATAATCTCCTACCACGTGGTCAACCACAGCCTCTATGTAATATGTTCTGTCTACCGTTTCTAATCCAACCAATCGGTTTGCACACCCGGCCTTTAAGCTGGGTTGTTATCTTCGATGCAAGACAAGAAGCATATCTTAAGCATATCAGAGCAGGAATAACAGTTTTGTGACTTGTAATTTCTTTATTTGACCTACTGGTCAATGACCAGAGAAGCTTATGGTATAGTCTTTCGTCCGTCCTCCCGTTAGCACACGTTTCTCATCATTATCCCTCCGAAACTACTTTTGGGATTGATATGAAACTTTACACACGCATTCATCGCATGGGCTAGTTGACACTGAACGACAATAGTGCTGCTCGGACATCCAACATGACCGCCACAGAAGCCATCTTGAAAATATTGTTATCGCGTCTTCTCCTGAATAGGTGGTCACATCAAAATATGGCTTTCACTAAAGTACTTCTTATTTTGTGTTGTTTGTCCTCGTTGTAAATAATACCGATGTGATATCTAATATGGCCACCACAATGACCATCTTGTTATGTTTCTCCTTCCTGGATGGATGGTCGTATCAACATGCAGTTTTGACTCAAAAACGTCCAATGATGTATTATTGTCAAAGATGAAAATGGTTCTAACCTGCGGTCCAATATGGCTGCTACAGCGGCCATCTTGAAAATCTTGCTAACATTACTCCTTGCAAATGGCGAGTGATATTGACATGGTGTTTTCACCAAAGCACGCATTGTGATGCCTAGTTAGTCGAAATGAATATGGCACCGACCTGGCGTTTAATATGCCTGCCACAGTGGTCAGCTTAAAAATCTTGTCATTACATCTCTTGAATGAATAGCCATGTCAGCATGGAGTTTTCATTAAAAGACGTGTTATCATGTTTTGTTGATTCTAAATTGACATTGTGCTGTTCTGACCCTCACAGTTGTGCCATCCTACGGTGTCTAGTTGGTCCTGAATGGAAAAGTCCGACCTTTAATATGAGCACCATGGTGGCTATATCGAAAACATTGTTATCGCTACTTTTCCCGAATTGATGGCTATGTTAACATGGGGTGTTCGCCAGCAGACCTCCTATGATACTTGTCGGTAATTAGTCCTTGATGAATGTTGTGTCCGTTGTACATCCGATATTGCCACGAAGACTGTGCTTAAAATCTTGCTGCCACTGCTTTGTGACATTATCATGTCTACTTGGTCTGTCATCATACCAACTATCTTTATAATGTATAATTCATTTATCTTTCATATCAATTCTAGTATTATTTGATGTGCTGAACCTGCTTAAAGAATATAAATGATTTAAGAGGTAATAAGCTGTTTCAGGTTAGTGGTTTTTAATTGCATTTCTTCATTAGACTTAACTCAGTAATTTGCAATATTTATCCGGGGTGGCGTATTTAAATCAATAAATCCACGCGTTGTAGAGAATATTGTTTAACTTAATATTAGTTTTATTCTTTAATCTCTAAACAAAAGAAAACATGGGGAAAGGATAACTCTTGTTATTATGTACATATCGTCTGCTTTGCCAGGTATTTGTGTAATACAATTAAGCAGTACGGCGATGTCAGTGTATGTAGGGAATGGTATTTATATTTTATATTTTTGAAAACGTCGTTGAGGAACGTGTTTAAATGCAAGCACTTGCTTTTAATGATTTATCTAGAGAAATATGGAATCTGAACGTTTTGCAGGTTGATTATCTTTTATGGCATGTACTGAACAAGTCGATAGCTAGGGTTGACTCGCATAAAAATTGTCTCGACATTCATAAATGTTTTAAAGCGGTTCATTCGAAGGCTAGTCTCTCAGTATGTTTCTCTCTTTTTACAAACTCGCTATTTTATATTTTGCAATACACCAACTTCATGCAGCAGTTTCTTTTGGAAGTAATTTGTCTATATTTTTTTATATCTACTGTAAACAAAATGTCGAAAACTGAAATGGAGCACACGTAACTAAGATTATCATCTTTCAGTTTAGTATGTAATATGCCCCATAGTTTTCAAAACAACGCTTTCTGCCGGAGATTTTTGTTTTTGCATCAACCTTTTCCAGTACTTATATGATGCTATGCAGTTTGGTTGTATGTGCCTCGACACGATTATTTTGTACAAGCATTTCATACCATTCGCCAGAACACACCAGTTTTCTTACAATCATCCGCAAGTGCACTCTGCCATTTTGTCTGTGATCTGTGTTACTAATCCTTTGGGCACAATCTGTAACCATGGGCTGGTATACTGATTTACACTTTTTTAAGCAGTATCTGTACTTTATAAAGAGTGTCAGGTAATCTTGATAAGAATTCTTTATGAACACAATGTTCATATCATCTGCACACTGCATCCGTCCTCATGGAGCCAGAATGTTATAGGTGGATTTAAACTTAACCTAAGCTGGGCGTAAATAAATTCTGAAACGTGATTAACTCCTGATTGTACACAAGAGTTTATAATTAATTAATCTAACGTTGTTTCGTATTCTGGAATGTCAGGGATATTGTGATATTGTCTGTAAATCAGTCTATTCGTTAGCAGGCTCCAACCGCCATACCTCCTCCCCTTAATGAAACTACCGAAACCATATTTAGTTAAATTACACCTTTTGGTAACTATCTACGGGAGGGGTGTCATCCCTGGTTCTTACCCCTGGGGCACCTAAGGTAAGGCAATGTCATACTCTTCATTAATTAAGGAGATAAATTATATTTTTAAATATTTTCAAAGATTTTTTATGAACAAACTCCAAATATGCAATGGTAACATACAGACACGTCGTATATGCGACGGATTTGCTTTATGACGCACGAGTCAATGTCGGGGTTGTGGTGTAAACAATATATTTAAGCGTCAATGTCGGGGTTGTGGTGTAAACAATATATTTAAGCGTCAATGTGGGGGTTGTGGTGTAAACAATATATTTAAGCGTCAATGTCGGGGTTGTGGTGTTAACAATATATTTAAGCGTCAATGTCGGGGTTGTGGTGTAAACAATATATTTAAGCGTCCATGTCGGGGTTGTGGTGTAAACAATATATTTAAGCGTCAATGTCGGGGTTGTGGTGTAAACAATATATTTAAGCGTCAATGTGGGGGTTGTGGTGTAAACAATATATTTAAGCGTCAATGTCGGGGTTGTGGTGTAAACAATATATTTAAGCGTCAATGTCGGGGTTGTGGTGTAAACAATATATTTAAGCGTCCATGTCGGGGTTGTGGTGTAAACAATATATTTAAGCGTCAATGTCGGGGTTGTGGTGTAAACAATATATTTAAGCGTCAATGTGGGGGTTGTGGTGTAAACAATATATTTAAGCGTCAATGTCGGGGTTGTGGTGTAAACAATATATTTAAGCGTCAATGTGGGGGTTGTGGTGTAAACAATATATTTAAGCGTCAATGTCGGGGTTGTGGTGTAAACAATATATTTAAGCGTCAATGTCGGGGTTGTGGTGTAAACAATATATTTAAGCGTCAATTTCGGGGTTGTGGTGCAAACAATATATTTAAGCTGGCTAAATGTTTTCTTTCAAAAGAAAATAAAAAAGAAAATATTTGAAGGATGTCGAAAACGTTAAAATAATATGCAGTTTATGTCAGCATAGATGCTACTGCTACCTTAAATTTAAGTTGAGAAAATATTTATGCGTAGATAAAACAAATAGGCACATAATAATTCATCTGTTCCAAAATAAAGAAATGTAAACCATTCTTATCTTTAAAGACAAGACAATACAAGATTACAAGGTACAGCAGATGAGGTATTTAAGAAAAAGAACAGGAGTATATCGTGTGATATTATTACGTAATGCCTAACAAGGATTACAAGAAACCACAATTTAAAAAAATCTGCAGTCATACGTTACCTGTATTCATTAATTGGTTATGTGTATTCACGTTAGTCATGTAGTGTAAAAATGAGGTATACATTTTTTACTTTCATCATGAAAATAAGAACTTGACAGAAGATACTGATATGCATCCCCTATTGCTTGAGACTGTCGGAGTATGCATTATCTTTCTTTCTCGGGAACATTAGTCCATCAAGCAGTTTCAACCGGAAACCCATGATTTGCAGTTCTAAACTTAACAAAACGTTTAGATATCTCTTTTTGTAATGAGAAATCGATCTTTTCTCAATCCAAACTAGTTTTAAATAGGCTGTGATTAGGACTTTTAAATGATGTATAAATGTTAGATGCCCAAGCATGCATGTATTGATCTTTTAGCCCTTTTTCTACCGAATTTGTTAAGCAGTTAACTGAATCAAAACTTTGATTTCTCCATACGTAACTTAACCCAGCATCGTCTAATGTAGATTTTACTTTAAGGAACCATTCATTTTCATTTGAATTATGACCAAAATGTTGATAGAAGAGACAATACATACAATAAGATATTTTTCTTCCTAGCCACTAACCAATCTAGCCTAATAGTTGATCATGTGACTTTTAATTTTGATGGTTCAGGGGAAACGACCAAGTTTGCCTTATGCCATATATAGAAGGGTGCATTGTTTACATTATATTAAACTTCAGATGAAAGACAGATGAGGTTTTGTTTCGACTATACCAGTCTCACAAATCCAAACATTTCACATGCATATGTCAAAATTGGTGCAATGGTTTGATCGAACAGTATCAGCTGACAATCAGTATGCAAATGTAAATTGTGCATACGCTTTTAAAGTGAATGCATTCCTTTATTAGTTATACTAGATTAGTCAGGCCATTGGATAGCATTCCATTCCTGTGAAATATAAGACATAAGTACTTATATGCATCTACAACATCAATAATGGCATTATCTTAAATTTATATGTATGCTTCTTGTAAACCACATACGATAATTTTTGTTTTATCTATATTGATTGTAAATTTCCAGTTATCGCAATATCTACCGAATATATCAAGAGTATATTGCATGACAGCAGGATCATCTGCGACTGTATAGTGTCATCAGGTTATAAAAGTGACATAACGTTTAACATATTTACAATGTCTGCAACCGTTTACTTGTTTTAGATATATCTTATGTATATCTATATTTTATGTAACACCTGGTACATGATTTTATCTAATTCTTCTAAGCTTTATTCATCGCTGTAATTTGTAGAGAATATCTTTAGTTAGTTTTGCCTCCGTGATCCGAATCTGTTAAGAGCATAGTATTGCGTGGGATTTGTAAATAGATGCTTACTTATTTGTTGACAATTATTAATAATAATCTTAATAACATTTAAATGCTCCTTTCACTTAATTTCTCGTTGGCTGATGAGGTTACAACGTTTCTAGAAGGATTCATTGGTTGGGTTAGGTCACATGACGCAATATAAGTAGCGTATACTGGCACGTGTGGTCTACTGGGAAATACAGTCGCAATAGACAATGTATATAAAGAGAGAACTAAGCAATCAGTTTCATTTCGATTTTGGAGTCATTCACATTACTTGTATTCCTATTTTAAGTCTGCGAACGTGCTTTATGTTTTCGTGAGGAAAACATTTGTTTGGGCTGTTCATTGGAAAGATAATGTTCTCATTATTTGGACTATACTATTAATCACGAACTGTTATAAATTATTAGAAGGAAATCTGGACAATGCCATCTTGGCAACGTCACGGTTCTTGGCGGACCAATACACATCCGGTTTTGACGTTTATAACGAACTTTTTATTCGTCTAGAATTGCCACAAAATTCTATCAGGATTATTCTGGATTCACGTCATAATGCTGTACATTCCTCTCACATTTCCATTTATGAATTCGATTCAATTCTATGTTAAATTTTAACAAATTTTGATGGTTTTGCTTTTTCTGTTACTTAGTTTATGACAATAAAATCGTAATTTAAATGTTCTAGGCCATTTAGGAATAAGGAAAACAACGATGGAGACAAATCGTCCCCATGCCTTACACCATAGGAGCACAAACCTTGGCCGGATCCGGCCCGCGAACGTGTTCTGTCCGGCCATCAGGGCAAATTAAAACAACACAGGGATCTGCTCTTAGAAAATGCAATCTGGCCCTTGGCCGAAAAAGGTTGTGCACCCCTGCCTTACACCTTTTATACAGGAATAAAGACCAAAGATAATTCATTATTTACAGAGACACACGATTTTATATCTTTGTAAATACATAATATAACATTAAAACATTTTCCTCTGATGCCTACGGAGTACAGTTTATGCCATAATCCAACTCTCCACATATTATCAAAGACACTTTTTGCATTTTCTAAATCCATTAATGCTACACAAAAGAAAATTATTGTCTATTCTGGAATAGCCATTCCTGAATCCAGCTTGAGTGTCAGATACTCATCTATTACCGTCAAGGAATGTAGACAATATTAAATTTATGATTGCCACCAACTCCACCAAAGCAGCTTACCAAAGTAATTACTCTGTAATCTGACATATCGGTTTTTTCACCTTTATTGTCATAAACTGGCACAATAACACCTTTAGTCCAACAATCTGTTAAATAGCCACTTTTTCAGAATTATTTTAAAAAGTTTACCATCCACATTTACCATTGCAACAATTGAGATTTTTATATATTCATCTAATATATTATCAATTGAATCTGCTTTACCATTCATGAGACTATTCATTATTTATACGAGTAAGTGCATCCGTCCCGGGGTGGGGGGACGTTGGTTTTCTTGAATTACTCCAGATTTATGCACATGCATTTAATGTAATAATAATCTTCTCACAGGCTGCGGTCGCAAATTTCATTATATTCGCGTCCATTTTGGCTTTTGACATTTCTTGCCCCTTTTCTCACTAGCGGTCTACTGAATAACACACTTACGGCGGCCAAAATGTTGAATGACATTAGTGGCTTTGTGATCTGGAATATTCAAGGGTCATTATTCAAATTAGCGTTAGTATTTATTCAGTCCTTGGTGGTACCAGTTTCTGTCCTCGGAACATAAAATGAGACTGGGGATTGGAATCGTAGTTCCCTCAGAAATTTTATGGGACATGATAGATATTGTTCAAAACCAGGTTACTTATTTGGCGTCAACTTTTGATTGATTGATATTTTTGCCGCCGTTGTTGTTCGTTATCTTCTACATGTCTTTAAATTTTCTGCGTAATTCTGGAAAACACGCCACAGATAATTCCTTCCATACAATAATAACTTTTGGATCAAGGTATTGTTTCATTGTAATTTGTTTATTGTTTGCCTAGTTCCAGTGCTTCAATAATGAAATATTTCAGTTTTATTACAGCTGCATTATAACTGACCTGAACCAGGAGATATGTATCTCGGGTAGAGAAAAATGATTTCAGAACATTTAGGCCATGAAATAGATAGAATATATTTTACCTTATGCAGGCATGCCATTCAGTGATGAAAACAATTGGTAGTCAAATTCCACACCATATAGTTAGATATAAAAGTTGTTTGAGACACTGAGGCTAGAGAACAAATAAGAATTTTCTCAAATCTAGCAGTGAATGACGACATACACTATATCGTCTGCATCACCTTGTGTGTGAATTATAATAGGTATTGTGAAGTATATGTGAAGTATAATAGGCATTGTGAAGTATATGTGAAGTATAATAGGTATTGTGAAGTATATGTGAAGTATAATAGGTATTGTGAAATATATGTGAAGTATAATAGGTATTGTGAAGTATATGTGAAGTATAATAGGTATTGTGAAGTATATGTGAAGTATAATAGGTATTGTGAAGTATATGTGAAGTATAATAGGCATTGTGAAGTATATGTGAAGTATAATAGGTATTGTGAAGTATATGTGAAGTATAATATGCATTATGAAGTACATGTGAAGTGTAATAGGCATTGTGAAGTATATGTGAAGTATAATAGGTATTGTGAAATATATGTGAAGTATATTAGGCATTGTGAAGTATATCCCAAAAATATCTTGTCATAGTATTATGGTTGCAGCTTTATTGAGGTTTCTTGTTACATCGATAACCTTTATCCTAACAATAACGGTTACAATGCTAACGTGGTCATAATGATTGTAATAGAAAGGACCTTTCATACTGTTAATATGGACTAGTTACCAGCTTTTGATGATGCTGGACAGTATCAGTAACTAAGCGTTTGGACTTCAGCATGACAAGATGAGGAACAGTAATCATTCATTGGGACATCAGCATGGCAAGATGAGGAACAGTAACTAATCGTTATGACATCAGTATGACAAGACGAGGAACAGTAATCGTTCATTGGGACATCAGCATGACAAGACGAGGAACAGTAACTAATCGTTATGACTTCAGCATGACAAGACGAGGAATAGTAATCGTTCATTGGGACATCAGCATGACAAGACGAGGAACAGTAATCATTCACTGGGACATCAGCATGACAAGATGAGGAACCGTAACTAATCGCTGAGACTTCAGCATGACAAGGTGAGGAACAGCACCCATAGTCTGACTATACATCCCCGTTTGTTGGTACCCACCTACCGATTTCAATAACGAAAACGTTTAATGTGATAATGGTGCACATTACTAAGTCAATTGAATCACTGATTTATAATTTCTAACCTGAATGTGACCAGAATGGCACTAATGCTAGCATCCCTTGCACCCTTCCATGCTTAACGGACCTTTCATATTAACACGGCGCCATATTGCGTACACTATAGGCAAGTTTATTTCCATCAGACAACATAATGACGTAGTTATCCTGTTCGGCAACTGCCGGATAATTTCGTAAATTACTATTACGTTGAGAGTTTGGAATTATATCCCTTTGCACACATGAACATAGAAATTAAACCGCTTGTTAAATCCACGTGAAAAGCAAATTTGTTGTTGTCATTATTTTCCTTTGCTTAATTCGACATTGTAAATATCGGAAGCAGACGACTTATGTATGTACATATGTAGTCGTCACACACCCCTTTGCTGAAAAAGAACTTGTCCAGAAACTGGAAATGGATCCGAGCATGTCCGTCTATTACATTGAAAACTTCCGTTAAGCATGATACACGCAGACGATCGCGGTGTTAGGGCCACTCTACTCACAGTTAGGTTAGACACTTTAAATCAATCAATGATATGACTAAATTCCTTGCACTTTTTATCACATTAAAGGTTTCCATTATTTAAATCGGTAGGGGGGTACAAACAAATGGGTTTGTGAAGTCATATTATAATCGTTTGGACTTCAGCATGGCAAGATGAGGAACAGTAACCATTCATTGGGACATCAGCATGACAAGATGAGGAACAGTAACCATTCATTGGGACATCAGCATGACAAGATGAGGAACAGTAAACAATCGTTGGGACTTCAGCATGACAAGATGAGGAACAGTAACTAATCGTTGTTGCTTCAGCATGACAAGATGAGGAACAGTAAACAATCATCGTTCAACGTAACAAAATGAGGAGAAATCACCTTACGTTTTTGACCAATGTGACTTCCTGCAGTACAGTATCTAAATATATTCATCTAGGTACTGCTAGGAAGGGTTCTCAATTGTTATTGAGCATTTGTATTACTACGAACTCTTCAAAGTAACTTTCGAGAACCCTTCAAAGACATACCGGTTAACTCACTGGCCGTGCCGTTGTACAGATATTGCTGATCTTGGGCGACATGAAGCAGCTTTATTTCTGTCATTAGCCTGAAAAGTTGCGATCCGAGGCGCAAGTTTAATGTTAAATTATCCATGGTTCATTAACTGTTTCCCATCCATATTTTCTTTCAAACCATGAAATGATCTTTTATTCAAATTCTTTTGCAAAGCCAATTTTCCCTACTGAGTTTCATGTTTAAGAACAGAGTCATGGGCAGCAGATTGCCCCAGATCTCACTTTCATTATACTCTTCAGAGCGTGTTCTTTTGTGAGAAATGTATATGAAATCAAATTAAATGTCATTAGATCAATGTTAAGTCCGAAAATAAGCCGCATATTTCAAAAGCAAGTTTCAATGCAATCATCGTATTTCCTTTGGCCAATAATTAATAAGCATCTAAAACTTGAACTGGAAGGAGTGGGTGGGACGAAATCAGGGAGTGGGTGGGAAGAAATCATGGAGTGGGTGGGAAGAAATCAGGGAGTGGGTGGGACGAAATCAGGGAGTGGGTGGGAAGAAATCAGGGAGTGGGTAGGAAGAAATCCGTGATACATAGGAATGAGCGACACAATCCTGCTGTAATACCTGTTCCTGGTTATGTTCAGTTAACATGATCTTAACACAAAATAATAAAATATTGAAAGATACAGCATGAAATGTATCTCTGAGGGTGTAATTATTGAGACTCATGTATTTGAGACGTTTCGCATTTAAGGATGGTATCGGAATAAGTCGACATTCAATATATTTTTGTACGTCTTTTAACTTTCGGATCAGCTCAAGAAGAAAGATCAAGCACGCTGTTCCTGCATATAGGGGACGAGAGCCGTGTCTTTCTTGTGTCATAAAATATTCATAGACTATGTGTTAGCACATTCAAAGATTATACAAAATATTGATAAACTGATGCTTTAATCGCTCGTTTAATTACAAATCCTATACCTCATGGCCTGTTGATACTAATTACTATTAATAATCCTGTTAATACTGATATTTTACACCAGTGACTGTTAATACTAATACTACTTATAGTTTACACCAGTGCCTGTTAATACTAATACTACTGATCTTTGACATCATTGCCTGTTAATACTGAATATACCGATCTTTAACACCATTGCCTGTTAATACTAAAACTGATCTTTAACACCATAGCCTGTTAATACTGATGATACTGATCTTTTAACATCAGTGCCTGCTGATACTAATAAGACTGATCCTTTATACCAGTGCCTGTTAATACTGAATATACTGATCTTTTACACCATTGCCTCTTAATACTGAATACACTGATCTTTTACACCATTGCCTCTTAATACTGAATACACTGATCTTTTACACCATTGCCTGTTGATACTAATGATACTGATCCTTTACACCAGTGCCTGTTAATGCTAATGCTACTGATATTTTACACAAGTGACTGTTAATACTAATACTACTGATATTTTACACCAGTGCCTGTTAATACTAATACTACTGATCTTTTACACCAGTGCCTGTTAATAATAAATATACTGATCTTTAACACCAGTGCCTGTTAATACTAAAACTGATCTTTAACACCATAGTCTGTTGATACTAATAATACTGATCCTTTACACCAGTGCCTGTTAATGCTAATAATACTGATATTTTAAACCAGTTGCTGTTAATACTAATACTATTGATCTTTTGCACCAGTGCCTGTTAATAATAAATATACTGATCTTTAACACCAGTGCCTGTTAATACTAAAACCGATCTTTAACACCATAGTCTGTTGATACTAATAATACTGATCCTTTACACCAGTGACTGTTAATACTAATACTACTGATATTTTACACCAGTGCCTGTTAATACTAATACTACTGATCTTTTACACCAGTGCCTGTTAATAATAAATATACTGATCTTTAACACCAGTGCCTGTTAATACTAAAACCGATCTTTAACACCATAGTCTGTTGATACTAATAATACTGATCCTTTACACCAGTGCCTGTTAATGCTAATAATACTGATATTTTACACCAGTGACTGTTAATACTAATACTACTGATATTTTACACCAGTGCCTGTTAATACTAATACTACTGATCTTTTACACCAGTGCCTATTAATAATAAATATACTGATCTTTAACACCATTGCCTGTTAATACTAAAACTGATCTTTAACACCATAGTCTGTTGATACTAATAATACTGATCCTTTACACCAGTGCCTGTTAATACTAATAACACTGATCTTTTACACCCGTGCCTGTTAATATTAATAATACTGAACTTTAACACCAGTGCCTGTTAATACTAATAATACTGATCTTTTACACCAGTGCCTGTTAATATTAATAATACTGATCTTTTACACCAGTGCCTGTTAATACTAATAATACTGATATTTTATATCAGTGCCTGTTAATACTAATAATACTGATCTTTTACATCAGTGCCTGTTAATGCTTATAATACTGATATTTTATATCAGTGCCTGTTAATATTAATAATACTGAACTTTAACACCAGTGCCTGTTAATACTAATAATACTGATCCTTTGCACCAGTGCCCGTTAATACTAATCATACCAATCTTTTACACCAGTACCTGTTACTATTAATAATACTGATCTTTTACATCAGTGCCTGTTAATACTAATAATACTGATAACTTATATCAGTGCCTGTTAATACTAATAATACTGAACTTTAACACTAGTGCCTGTTAATACTAATAATACTGATCTAATAATGATCTGTATCACCAGTGCCCGTTAATACTAATGATACTAATCTTTTACACCAGTGCCTGTTAATATTAATAATACTGATCTTTCACATCAGTGCCTGTTAATACTAATAATACTGATAATTTATATCAGTGCCTGTTAATACTGATAATACTGAACTTTAACACCAGTGTCCGTTAATACTAATAATACTGATCTTTTACACCATTGCCTGTTAATATTAATAATACTGATCTTTCACAACATTGCCTGTTAATGCTAATGCTATTGATCTTTATACCAGTGCCCGTTAATACTAATGATACTAATCTTTTACACCAGTGCCTATTTATATTAATAATACTGATCTTTTACACCATTGCCTGTTAACACTAATACTATTGATCTTTATACCAGTGCCCGTTAATACTAATGATACTAATATTTTACACCATTGCCTGTTAATACTAATAATACTGATATTTTACACCTGTGCCTGTTAATACTAATAATACTGATATTTTATACCAGTGCCTGTTAATACTGATCAATGTTAATAAACCTGTCCATACTAATTATTATTAATAAATCTGTCCATGCTTATTGATATGAATTTGCCTGTTGATGCTAATTAGTATTAATAAAACTATCCATATTAGTCAATATTTATGGTAATACTAATTAGTAGTAATATTCCTGTTAAATCTAATCTCATATATCAGTGTCTTTTTCAACTCGATAGAAGAAGCATTATTTTCCTGAGGACTTGTCGCTTTCTTTCTGACACCACTCGACATTAAAAAGTAGATAATTTACCTAACAACGAAAATACCACTGAAACTGATAAAAGATGAAGGCATTTTTGTTTTAAATTTCACAACAAACCAGTCAAATATATAACTTCTCCTGTCAACATGGACATCGAACATGATAACGGAATGCCTTTAAGTTAACATATTGTGTTTATTATTTTATCGTGTGATATAAACATTAGGAGAGAGTAACGAATACATGAATAATGCATCATTTATTCAATCCCGTTTTAAAAATGTAACATTGATGAAACTAATGGGAGAAAGAAGTACATAGTTATATATAACTCAGACGTGGAGATATAGAAGTCTTTTTGATTGTTGATTAAATTCGTCAATGGCATTGCTTTGACTAAGAAAGGAGGAAAAATATTTTATACAGTGAGAGATATAGCTGATGAAATGGAAATGTCCGATTTCGTGTTTGTGTTTCATTATTGTATTGACCCAGTGGCATGTGTATAACTTGGGACCTGAGTGACACGATTGTCAACAGTGATATATGTATTGATTCACGTATTCATTAAGTTATCAAGTCTGTGACACGTGAAGGAATTTGCCTATACACCATGCATTCGACACGGTGGATCACACAAACAAACATAATGTAATATTAACTGGATCTCTACAACACCAATGACTTATGGCCCCGGAGATTCAATTCTAATGGAAATCGAACTCCATGTAACAATCTATCAACGTAATAAATGCACAGGGTTTAATGGAGAAATGGTCGGTGGAACGGATTCTCTACAAGGGGTATCGATTTTTCATTTTAGCAATGCCATGTGGAGGAGCTTAATTAATCTGCATGCATGGATACCCGACTGTTTAGCTATATCGTTGAGGCAATTCCGCAACAGGAGTTTCAGGACGGAATTCCACCACTGTCATATATTCGTACAGGTTTAACTCATTCGGATATGCGTTTATTTTATGCTATTATATACTCTTCGTTGATTGTTAGAATTTTATTATATCTCACTGACTAGTTGTTACAGCAAAGTCCAACAATTAACGGGCCAGTCTTTTACGAGTTAACATGGCAAGCGGACACATTGTTCTAGAAAATGTTTTTTCTTGATCCATTCTTATACTATCAAGCAAGAATTTCATCGCCAGACATGGCTCAGTCGATGTTAGTATGTACAGACTGAATACTATGAGGGTTTTAGTGTCACATCTATCCGATTATCTGTAAAGGAAATAGGCCACCAAATAATAATAATAATAATAATAATACCAATCATAATAATAATAACGGACCAGCAAGGTGACCTCAGACATCATAGGCTTGGTAAAATTTATTCACACGTTGGTCAGGGGTAGACTAGAAAGAAACGTAGCATGAAACCGAATTTGAAAGATTCAACAGTCGATGGGAAAATGTCTTGCATGGCATCACTCAAAACGTTTATAATTAAATTCTAAAAAACAAATTCAATATATAGCGTGATAAAATAGCATTTATTTGCATCGCAGCATCTTAGTGTTGAGGATTTAATGGAAACAATCGGCATTATATATATATATATATATATATATATATATATATATATATATATATATATATATATATATATATATATATATATATATATATATATATATATATATATATATATATATATATAGATAGATAGATAGATAGATAGATAGATAGATAGATATGCATGCAAGCATGTACGATTAAACTTGGGGACGCTGTATAAACTTTTTGATTTATAATGTCTCAAATCATATTATACACGGACGTATTTGAGATTTGTTTATTCAAAATGTGTATGTTCAACCATATTAAATTCTTGGAAATAAATGCATCATTGGCATTTTCATGTCTTTGTCCTTTTTAAGAAAATGCACAAGGTGTAAAGCCTAATTATTATGGAGTTTTTTCTTTTGTTTGTAAAACCTTCTGAATAAAAACTTCGTTACGTGATTTCATTTCTTTTCTTACACGGTAACGTCGGTAATAGAACCAATGAATTTAAATACAAGATGATTAGGAACTCACAAATTTGTTTCTCTGACCAAAGCCGGCCTTTACTAGTACGCACTCTTATAAATGTGTCGATTTTTTTATACAATGATTTGCAAATTTACTTGAATGCAGAGCAAATATTGAAGGATCAATATGGCTGGAATTAATTCCTCCCTTTTTGCTGGTTTCAGGAGGTATGTCATTTGTTCAAGATCGCGTTTCCCAGGCACAAGGGAATGATGAGTTGTGACAGCTGAAGTTCATAGAACATTTCCACACACATTAGAATAGCAATGCTGTCAGCGAGCGTGCAATATGATTTTAAAGCATTTATCCCGTCATATCGTCCCTTTCGATGAGAGAAGTCAATACTAGCAGATTAGACGTGTTGGCTCTTTCTAGAAACAAATCTTGAGACACCAATTGCCTCTTAGACTAGGACTAATAACTGAACGTAATTGCTCGAATTGGTCTGGAAGCAACGCCAGTGTCTTTGTTGGACGCAAATGTTATCACCCATGTGCTTGACACTAACGAAAGTATGGCTTTAATCGATAACATTCCTACAAAGGTCGACCTTAAAAATGTACAACAATAAATAATAATCATAATTGTGTGTAAAATAATTATTATTAATCGCAAGAAGAAAGTTTTGAAGTGTTGAAAAATGAACAAGTTACTGTACGATTGCTATTATGCAGGGGTACCAATTTTCTTGAACACCTTGGATGCTACGGAACACTACGGTGATTGACTGACTTAAAAAACAAAATTTCATTTTTGAAAACTGCTGAATTCACGAATTTAATACCTAGGAAATTGTGAATAATTCACAATATTTTTTTCAAAATTGATAATAATCTATGTTTATATACCATGTGTGACATTTTTTCTGGAAACAAGCATATGTTGAAAGAATTAAGTTAATAAACACCATATCGAGGTTTTGCGAATTCCCATCTAATATCCCGATTCTCTATATACCTTAATATCTAAATAGATTAAAAATCATCTTTAATTGTTATCTGAATGCTTGAAAAGGTCAATTCATCACGATTCGCTGCTGTGATTGACGAACCTCAATGAAACACCGATTTCCTGACGGCATCGACGATGCTTTATGACTAATAAAACAGTAAATGTAACTATTGACGATTACACATTTACAGTTCGACGCTAATAAACAAGGCTGTCATAGATACCAAAAGAGAACATTGTAGTCCTTTGCCTGTTAATGACACGTGTAACGATGATTCATTTACAATAAAAATGGACAAAGAGGATTGATTGATGGTTCCCAAAATATAATGCGTTTTAATTATCGCTGTGAAAATCTAACTAGCTGGAAGGATGTTTCCAATTGCTTTTATGAATGCACGATTGCATTCTCCAACTGAAATATTTAAAAGTTAAAAAAAAATTTATTCCATCTTTGACGTTTATTCACTTTTCTAATTTTTAGTCATCTTTCAAAAAAAGAAAGTGGAGAACGATGGATTAGTCACTATTGTTCAGAATCCCGAACATCATACAATATTCACAACACATTCCCCTCATGGGCAGCCGCACAAAGGGGCAAGGAGAGGGGAGGAGCACATATACTAATAATCATAATGGCAATTTCCACCCACACCACCAACCCGGAAAATAATTTCGCAGGCGCCCCTGTTTCCCGTGGACATAATGTTCATGTCTTTCCGCCGCAATAAATGAATTTTGCGATTGTAAATCCCGGAAATATATTCTTTAAATACAATGACGATGCTGGTTTTTGCTCACAAACGTCAAACTTGTCATATTAGATTGAGCTGTATATGGTATTGGTTTTATATATCTTAACAATGCCATATAAAGGATTTATAATTGCCCTATGGCCAGGGCAGAGATGACAACGCCAACTCATTAGCCTACCGCACCGTACAAAATCAATTTTTGTTCATTTGACAATTACACGAATATGAATTATTGTAAGCTATGAGTATATGCTGATGATTGAATGAACATAGTTGAAAAATGTCCTAGTTTTGCCCAATTGAATTTGTATACGTTTTGTAGTGCCAGTCAGCACAGTGACCATTAGACTGGTTATTGTATCTGCCATAACATAGCGCCTAACACCATGGGTAAAGACACGTGATAGACTGATATTTGGCAATAGATTAATTTGCCTGTAGGCAGTGTGTGTGTGTGTGTCTGTGTGTGTGTGTGTCTGTGTGTGTGTGTGTGTGATTAATTTAGATTTTTAACGTAGCTTTAACAATTGTCCAGTCATATCGCTAGGATGCCTGCAGTGTGCCAGTTTAAAGTGATGTCTAGCACTGGGGCATCATGCCGCAGACATGTGGCACGGTGTCCAACCCAGTCACATTTTCCTGACACCAGGCCAACCAGTCCTAACACTAACATCTTAATACTGAGCGCCAAGCGAGGCAGCTGTTGGTACAATTTGTATAAGTCTTTGGTATGTCTCTGCCGGGGTTCGAACCCACAACCTCCCGTATCCGGGGCGGACGCTCTAATCACTAGGCCACATGAGCGGTAGCCTGTAGGCAGAAGTCATTTCAGATTCATCTTTTTTGACTGTTTTTTAAATCGATCTTGCAACACTAAATGTTGCTGGCCTTAAAACGTTAGTTTATATCTTATTTCGTCTCATGTTTGTGGTGTTATCATTTATAATCTCCCCAGCATTGACATTCTCTGGTTGTAACGATGACAGAAATAAAAGAATGGATGGAGAGATGGATGGAGGGGGTTAACGTGGTGGGTGGGTAAGTTGTTTGGCAAGGATGTACTGGTCTGCGTATGTAGGTCACCGCCAATAGAATCGTATCTGCCATTTTGGCTATGGCAGTGGCAATTTAGCACGGGGGTAGGGTGGGGGTGGGGTGGCTAAAATATAAGAAACTGGAGATTTAGATATGACCAATAGTCTGCAACATTAAAATTTCAAAGAATATTACCTCCACGATCGACCGATTCGACCCAATAGTTACAAGCGTACCTATTACAAAGTTGAGGAATGGCGACTCAAATGTTTATGTATATTTCACTCTTGCTACGTAGTTCCAGTATTTTGACTTTGCTAACGTAATCTTAGAAGCCATATTTATTTATTCATGATTCTGAATTTTTTGAAAATTTACGAACGCAACTCGTTAGGAAGTTATATACCATATTCCTTTATACTGAGCCACGCAGTTGTTGAACACATTTAACCTTTACATCAAATTTTGTTTTGTTACACGTTTTCGTACACAACAGATCCAAAGTTGTAATGACGTAAATATCCTAGATTGTTCTGGAACTGAATTATAATTAATGTGTAGTTGTACTTGTTGTAAGTTATTTCTATTTAGATTATAGCATGAGGGAGACCAAAGTGCTATTGCTTATTTCATGCAATGTCTTCAGATATTGTTGCTTGATTTCCTAAACAGAACTAATTTTACTCCATAACTTATGCACTCCTGGAGTCTGTAATTCTGACCAAACCGGGTATATTTGACAGCTCTGAGAGAGAGAGAGAGAGAGAGAGAGAGAGAGAGAGAGAGAGAGAGATTTCATACAGTTGCTCGTTAATAAATGCTAGCATAAGCCACAAGTGTAACAGCAATAACCGAGCTCCTCCAATAATGCAATAGAATTATTTGTTCATCTGTTTATGCTTTACTCGATGTTGAAAAGAACTTTTTGTTCTTAATCAATAACTGACCATTCCTCCGATATTGGTACAAGTTTTGATCCTTGTTGATCACATTTTCGTTTGCGCCTTGAATCAGGTAACATTAAAATAAAAGTTTCAAAATAATTTTTTTCAGGACACTTACAAAACAGTTTAGAGTGATAATTTATCTAGGAAACCTTCAATACTGTTAAGCAATAATACCCTAATTTTATGATTCATAACATATGTTCTATTCTAGAAATGGATTTGAATGTACTGGTAGGTAAGTTTAATTGGAATGGTGATAAGCAAAAATAAATCCGCTGATCCTTTTTATATTGGACTATTTCTATCTTGTTTTGCACTTTATTACGATTTTATATGTAAAAACCAACACAACCTTTGGGTTTTTTTATAAGGAAATCTTAAACTTGTTCCTCTTTGCTTAATGAAGATAAATATTTGATAGGTCTTTTAACAGGCGTCATTTATGTTAGAGATAGTATGTTAGGCAACGAGACAAAATTTCCATTATCTTGGTTATTACTGTAAACGCTCAGAACAGGACTATCGCACACATATTTATATTTGAAATTGAAATATTAGTTAAGTATTTAAAATCCCTCGATGGAAAGTGATATTGTTTCTGCTACAACGTTTTAAAGACTTCTATGCATTAGTTTACACCATTTGTGCTCATATGTTGCAGAGGGGTGTAAAAATGCCTTGGGAATGCAGTCCTATGAGATTCCTGATTCGGCCATCACTGCAAGTTCTTCCCACGATGAGAAGACGGTTGGACCACAAAACGCAAGGTTAGTTTCTTTATGCTCCGAATCCTTCCGTATTTTTATAACCCCCATGGAATCCGAACATAGTTACTAGTGTAAAGCTACATGGGACGTAATTGTATAGAAAAGAGATAAAGAGGAAATCTCGAACATGGTTTTTTCCTTCAGTATTGTCACGTATGGTTTTTGCACAGTCTATCACACAAGAAAATTTAATGGAATAAATTAAAAGTCCACATAATATATATATATATATATATATATATATATATATATATATATATATATATATATATATATATATATATATATATATATATATATATATATATATATATATAATTTTTCTTACGTTCGAAGTTAAGATTAAATTTATTTATGAATGATGGCTGTTTTGTTGGGGTTGCAATGCAACTGATTTGTTAATCACCCCATTGTATTCAGCAATTAATGTAATCAGGTGGCCTTGAATATTTGGCTGTGTACCATATCAGCAAAGGAATATTTATGGTATTCCTCAATGCGATTGTGTCGTAGGCAAACTATACGGTATGGGATCTTCGCACTTTCAGTTCGGAACCAGAGATATTCACTGGCTTTTAAAATTGTTCAGGGACATATCATGCTTAACTGACCACCATGAAGTTTGGTTTATTTACCAATTCCAGTTGTATATCACGAAGAAGACTTTTATATATTTTTCTTTGTTGTTTTGTTTGACTGGTTTATTTTCCTCATAGTATCCCCTGGATTGGTGGGGGTTTAATTTATTTCACTTCCCAAAACCCTCATAAAAATATAGCGGCCAATAATATTGACACCAATACCAGGTTGCCTACTGGAGTTCAAGATGCTTTTTTGTCTCTAGAAAACTTATTATAGTCTCAGAAATTACATGACATCTATATGACGTTCGTGCAACGGAAAACACATCATATATCATTATTTAGACCCTTCAGAGAAACACTTCTTATTAGAATGAAGGGCAATTCGGAATCAGCATAATTTTCTGGCAAGTTACATCTAATTAAAATGACGCTTAAATTAATTTACTTCTGGTTAGCTTCACCTAACACTAATTTGGCTGATTTGTTTTAGTTTAGCGTTCCTTTTTGGTCATAAACTTCAAATAAATGAAACAACCTCAGGACAGTAATTTTCAATTTGCTTGTGTGAATCCGTGATGCGAACGAAAGAATTTTACGCATAACGGGAAAGATATCCGTATAATTTTGTGAAAAGACCAGGTAGAAATGAAATCGAGGTCCGTGCAGAGTACTATTAATAAATCATGCATCACAGATCGTGATGCGTAGCTACCCATTTGCCTATCACATGAAATTGCATGATGGTCCACAACACAAGTAGTGCGCATGACTGATGACAAGAAGGATCCTGACCTTTCATCTTTATTATAGTGATCCATATTGGACGTTCAATTCAATTCGAATACTGTTTTAGTAGGCTTATAGAGCTGTATGATTCTTATGATTCTGGCATGGAGACAAGCACATTCAAAATCTCATACATGCATACATACATACATACATACATACATACATACATACATACATACATACATACACACACACATACATACATACATACATACATACATACATACATACATACATACATGCATGCATGGAGGTTAGTGTTAGGATTGGTCGGCCTGCATGCATGGAGGTTAGTGTTAGGATTGGTCGGCCTGGTGTCAGGATAATATGACTGGGTGGGACATCATTCTACATGTCTGCGGCATGATGCCTCAGTGCTAGACATCACTATAAACTACCACACTGCAGACATCGTAGCGATATGACTGCATTTTTTTTAAAGCTACGTTAGAAACCAAAATTACACACACACACACACACACACACACACACACACACACACACACAATTTTCTTTATATGGTTCTTTTTCAGCGGGTTTTTCTCAACGTCATCAAGTCCTATCATTTTCAATATTCACTCAACACCCAGAACCTCTTCTGACAATATAATTAGCCTTAATACAATACCCCAAGCAATAAGATGACAGCTTTTGGACCTCTAAATTAAGCGCATTATAAATTTCTTTATGCGTTTTTATTCTCACTGTTTCCGTAAATATGGAAATAAGACTACGTATCTAGAGCTCAGCATATGCAACTGGACTGGTAACATATTTACACTATTTGACTGGTTTTGCATTTCTTTTATCATTTTTATTTTAGTTTTATATATTCTTGACTTAGACTTGCTGAGTGAACATATTTAGAAATCTGTATACTTCACTTGGCAACGATTCTTGGACAGCCTTCTTAGGTAATGTTTCTTTAAGTTATTCAAACCGTGTTACTGACAGTATTAAAACTACGTTTGTTTCGTGATTTCTTAAGACTCAACCATATAATTATCCGAGGAATGAGGAGGTCTGGGATTCTGGAAGAAAACCTCCAGCTCTTATATACCTCGATATTTTTTTTCCTGCAATTTCATATAACAAAGAAATTAGTATATTCACAGTATTAGTTGGAAAAAATATAATTTTGAGGTAAAGAAATAAAATATCCTGGTTTGAATGAAAATATCAGCACACCATCGCTCTTCCTGTCTCCAAAAATTAAGTGATCTATCCCTTAAAGTTCTACTATAGTGTAATACACACTATATATCACAATGTTCATTTTTGGCTAAATAACAAAAAAATGTGCATTAAAGATGCATATTTTAACTCACAGAGAAGAAAATGAAGATAATGTGTACATTTATCGATGTTTTACGGAAAAAGCTCCGGAAATATTTGTGTACTTCTGGTGATAATAGGATTTCCGGAAGTGACGTACTATCGGGAAATCCCTCACGTTTAGGGTATGTGGAGATGATGGCTGAATCTAGTGATGATTCTAGCGAATTCACGGCAAATTTTTCATGCTCATTTTCTTCGTGTGAGGAAGGTGAACTCTTTGAAAATGGCAGATGTAATGACTCTTAAGAAGATTCTGTTCGCTGAGGTTAGACAGTACAAATTTCAGTCTGAACGAGTCGAGAATGTGGACGAAGACGAAGACCTTAAAGAGAACATAGGGCATAATGAGGCTGAGCAGCGTTTGGGCGATTCATTCTGGTAATTACTATATTTATTCTGGTAATTACTATTATCATTATGGTAATTTTTATTAATATTCTTTCGTTAATGTTATTTCACTTTCATAATGAAAAGAGAAGGCCACGAATTTGGGCGAATCTTGGGTGTCTTCAGAGCAGATTTTCATGCGAGCTTGTTTCATCTGTAACCAATGATGTTAAGAGTTAAAGACTTAAGACTCAGACTATGAGAGGTGTAGAAATAAATACTTTATTAACTTTATCACTCAAGTTTGTTCTTTTAAACCATGATGAAACGCAAACCCCGAATGTATTTTGGGTGTGATTGTTTGCTACCCTCCACAGATAGTAAATTGGAAGAATTTTATTATAAAGAAAAAGTAATCGTAGATCTGGTGTATCCAGATTATAGCAAGCATATATTTTCTCTGTGGGCCTATGTGTATAATACTAGTGGCAGAGGAAGTATACAGATTTATCGGGAAACAAATCTTGAGAATAATACATTGCTGATTAAATGTTCATTATTGTGGTACAAAAGATAGAACAAAAGTCTAACCGTGTATAATATATACATATATTTCATACTTTAACATGGAATAACTTCTCATACTTATTTGCTTTCTAACACAATCATGAATGATGGAGTATATTTACCATGTATATTGGTCGACCTGTGGAAATTGCAGCAGTAAAGAAATAGTCGATAAGTTTAGATGATGTAAACATATCAACATGATTTTGGATTAGACTGAGGAGGTCAAGGTGGATTGTATCATTGATCATCCAAGATTTCAGACAGTTTGCTTGGATGAATATGTCCTGGAAGCAGCAGAATGTGCCTACAGACAGCAATATGGAAATTGCAAGGAATTTCTGTCCGAGTACATGAACACTTGTAGACAAAATATTCTTACAAGTTATGGTGTCACTATCAGGGTCAATTTGTAGGACAAGTGATTGCTTGATACACATGTGAAAATTATGCTTAAAATTATTTTTTGTAACATCCCTCCTTTACTTACAAATGTACCAGTTTACTTGAGTGGAATTTTTACCCAAACCTTTCATTTTGATAATAGATCCTGCTAAAATCATTTGTCCATTATCTTAGTAAATTCTCATGACAAAATCTTTGTTCGTCTATAATTTCATTTCATGAACAGATTTTACGCTATAACATTAAAAACATATTGCTGTCTGTTCATGTTCACTTTTAATTCATTTTGCTTCCTAACACTGGTTGTAGTAAAATCTAATTTTATGCTAAAGGCATTGACTTTGAAAACATGAAATAAGTAACAGAAAACCGGGATAAATGAAATAACACAACTTTATTCAAATTCAAAAATTTGCTGTATGTTCTATTTTCAGTCATAATAGATACATGACTGCATAGAGGTATCAATAACTGTCTATCAACTTACTCAGGCTTCTTGACCACCACCTCCAGCGCTGTCATCAATTCTTCGACATAGTCTGAAAAAAAAATTACTGCATTAATTCAAGAAACTGAAAAATGTCATCCACTGCCTGTATTCACACTGACAATTTACATAGGAGAATTAATGGAATCGGAAACAAGACTTGAATAGTATTCGTTTTAACATACATGTAAATCATAGTTAAATGAATGAATTAATAATAATAATATTAATAATAATAATAATAATAATAATAATAATAATAATAATTTTTGTTCTGATATATGATTTTGAATATGTGCTACAAAAAAAGATTCTGTGTTGGCTTTGTTTTGATTAAAACCTGTGTCAAGTCCGACTTGCTTTGCTTTGTTTTTTTTCTCCCTTCTGTGTGTGTATGAACGAGGGGAGGAGGGGGCAGAAATATTAATGGGTTGGGGGCTGACTGTATTCCAAGTGATGTGTTCACTGTCCAACTTTAATATAACTTTAAACATACAACTTGTATATTACTATATGTGCTTGTATACGAGTTTTATCAAATGGTATCATTCAGGGTAGTAAAAATTGCAATATCTACATACACTTGTCTACACGTCATACATCATAATAGTGTGTGGCTCTCATATTCTTTCTGATCCATTTCTGTATCTGAACATGCCTATCTGTAATAATAGTGTCCACATCCACACTGGTTCTGTATCTGAACACGCCTGTCTGTAATAATAGTGTCCATCTCCACACTGTGGTTCTGTATCTGAACATGCCTGTCTGTAATAAGTGTCCACCTCCACACTGTGGTTCTGTATCTGAACATGCTTGTCTGCAATAACAGGGTCCACCTCCACACTGTGGTTCTGTATCTGAACATGCTTGTCTGTAATAATAGTGTCTATCTCCACACTGTGGTTCTGTATCTGAACATGCCTGTCTGTAATAATAGTGTCCACCTCCACACTGCGGTTCTGTATCTGAACATGCTAGTCTGTAATAATAGTGTCCACCTCCACACTGTGGTTCTGTATCTGAACATGCCTGTCTGTAATAATAGTGTCCACCTCCACACTGTGGTTCCGTATCTGAGCATGCCTGTCTGTAATAATAGTGTCCACCTCCATACCGTGGTTCTGTATCTGAACGTGCCTGTCTGTAATAATAGTGTCCACCTCCACACTGTGGTTCTGCATCTGAATATGCCTGTCTGTAATAACAGGGTCCACCTCCACACTGTGGTTCTGTATTTGAACATGCCTGTCTGTAATAATAGTGTTCATCACCACACTCTGGTTCTGTATTTAAGCATACCTGTCTGTAATAATAGTGTCCACCTCCACACTGTGGTTCTGCATCTGAACATGCCTGTCTGTAATAACAGGGTCCGCCTCCACACTGTGGTTCTGTATCTGAACATGCCTGTCTGTAATAATAGTGTCCACCTCCACACCGTGGTTCTGTATCTGAACATGCCTGTCTGTAATAATAGTGTCCACCTCCACACCGTGGTTCTGTATCTGAACATGCCTGTCTGTAATAATAGTGTCCACCTCCACACTGTGGTTCTGCATCTGAACATGCCTGTCTGTAATAATAGTGTCCACCTCCACACAGTGGTTCTGTATCTGAACATGCCTGTCTGTAATAACAGGGTCCACATCCACACTGTGGTTCTGTATCTGAACATGCCTGTCTGTAATAATAGTGTCCACCTCCACACTGTGGTTCAGTATTTAAACATGCCTGTCTGTAATAACAGAGTCCACCTCCACACTGTGGTTCTGCATCTGAACATGCCTGTCTGTAATAACAGTGTCCACCTCCACACTGTGGTTCTGTATCTGAACATGCCTGTCTGTAATAATAGTGTCCATCTCCACACTGTGGTTCTGTATCTGAACATGCCTGTCTGTAATAATAGTGTCCACCTCCACACTGTGGTTCTGTATTTAAACATGCCTGTCTGTAATAATAGTGTCCACCTCCACACTGTGGTTTTGCATCTGAACATGCCTGTCTGTAATAACAGGGTCCACCTCCACACTGTGGTTCTGTATCTGAACATGCCTGTCTGTAATAATAGTGTCCATCTCCACACTGTGGTTCTGTATCTCAACATGCCTGTCTATAATAATAGTGTCCACCTCCACACTGTGGTTCTGTATCTGAACACGCCTGTCTGTAATAATAGTGTCCACCTCCACACTGTGGTTCTGCAGTTTTTGTTATGGCTCTAGCAAGTCCCTCTTCGTCCATGTGGTAACTACTCTTCAATTTATTGCTCTGAAGAAAAGAGAAACAAACATGCGTTGAGCAAAATTAACATTATTTCTATTTCTTGAAATGTTACGTCACCTATATATAGCTTAAATGTGTTTACCAACATTTTGAAAATGGACTTTTGCGTAAGTAACATTGTAAATGTAAGCTCATTTTCTTGTATGAGTGTCATGTATGAATGCTGACAAGTATGTGAAGGTTTGCAATTCCTTTGCTCCTTCACTTTACTTGCTGGACATTTACTTGGCAACCTTTGTAGCTGGTGAAATTTTAGACGTGTATACTGATCATCATGGATTGCACACAGATGAGGATTTCTTATGAATATGTGTATCAATTGAAGTGTATCATTGCTAAATAATAACAAGCTGACAAGTACTTGATCTACCGAGTCAAACGCTTACTCAATCATACTGAGCTTAGTTAATACAATGTTATATGTTTAATTTGCTTGTTTGCTTTTTCATAAGTATCCTATCAGTCTGACATTGGACAGCAATATTGAGTAATGGTGTATCTAGTCCCTGTAATAAGAGCATGAAAATGTGTTTGGCAAATTCTAGTGCATGCCTTTGCAGTATATATGGTAGTCACACATGAAGTCTTTTGCATGTCTGAACAATAGTTAACAAATGCATCAAACCTTTTTGTCCTCTTTTGCAACTAATGCTTGATCAAAAAGTCTGACATATTACTAATACATTGTAGTTTGCCCGCAATAAAACAATTACATAACTTAATTATTGACTCGTATGCTAATATAACTTAGGAATCCATATGAACTATGAAGCTATACAAACCTTGTTAAACATGGGGAATGAATGGAACGTTCACCGTGCCATCAAAATGCACCACAGATTCTCTCAGACTAGAGAGGCTTACAAGGGCAGCATCACCTCCAGACCCTCATTTGCATCTGCACTCTGCATTGGTTCACAGGATATGTCACACCATCTACTGTCTTCGGTTCTCTCTAGTGCATTATCTTCCTGGTGCTGGTTCTCAAACATCTCATTTAACACACACACACACACACACACACACACACACACACGCTTGTCATGGTAAAGCAGGACTCATTTGTGGGAGAGGGGTGGGGCTATTATGATTTGCAAATACCCTTCCACTAAAACGCCCTCTTCTAACGATCGTCCGTCCTTATGCTAGGTATATTTGTGGCGAGGGGTAGGGGCTGACAACCAATAATATAGCAAGATAAAGGGATATAACTATTTTACCCTCGCTAGCTCTCGCTTCTGTAAAAGCTTCTCTCGGTCTACATGTTGTTAGCCCTGCTGTAACCCTTGGTTTTTGTTGATCTGGTGTACACGGACTCAGTTACCTGGCGAGAACACACACTTAGAACTGCACTTGGCAGGAGTCGTCTGATGGTCGTAATACCAAGTAAGTCTTTAATTTTATAGATGGGATCATAATCGTCGACTCTCAAATGGTAACTGCAGTCTATCTCGCCTGACAATGGTCGGATAACGCACGGTACCAACTACTGAATGCAACTAACAACGAAAGTAGATATGCGCTGTTCCCTACAGCACGTCACTTCCGCTTTGTGTTACGGAAATTGCCGAGCGCAAACTCGGCTAGAAACGTGCTGCCACCAGCGATAAAAAATCGATGTTTTGTAGTCATTTTTTCATTATGATGAACTATTTGACATAATATCTTTACAAATCACATCTAGAAGATCGCATTTGTCACATAAACGAAAGTTGTACGAGTACACTAGTAGACCTTTAAAGCAGTTACGTTGGAGGGAACATTACGTAAGGGTAAGAAATACTTTTCGCAGACAGTTCTGTTAATTTTCTTTTCTAAATGGAAACTGCAGCTGTGGATAATGTGTGCAAAACTTGTATTATCCATTAGCGCAGCACTGTTTGATGCAAATGTGTTCTTGCATTACATTATTCTCGACAACAATGAAGTCAGCAGTCAAAGAACGTAGTCAGCAATATAGCTGCAGAATTTTATCATGTGCGTACTTTGTCTGCCTTATTAAATACACAGATTGGTTATATTAGCATTTCTTCCTTCGCAGATCGATATCTTTGTTATTAAACAGCACTTGCCGCTGCTAACGAGATCTCGTCCAAACACAGAAGGTTATCTTGCAAAATCAGCTTTAGATCATGAATCGGATTACCGATGGATTTCTTAGAATTTGAATAAAGTTACGTGAAGATATCTTTAGTATCACTAGTCCGCGATCATGGCACAGCTGTTATAGGTTAATTTTATTGCCGGGCTTCGTTATTTTATGTTAATGGGGCGAGTTGACACGTTATGCCGTCCTAGAAGGAAGTTTCTATTATAATAAGACTCGAAGCGGTCTGGCACCGACCTATTTATATAAGAGAAATGACGCGCTACAATATAGGTCAAATTACCTCTAAAATTAAATACATTATATATTTACGGATCGTTTATTATTTTATCAGGAAGAGTGCGCAAGTGGCATCAGGGGTAGACCATGTACTTAGTGCACGCATTTGGCGGGCATTTTGGGGTGGGTGATGCAAGTTATACAGTAAAACAAGTTTATGCAATTATAAGAGAGAGAGAGAGAGAGAGAGAGAGAGAGAGAGAGAGAGAGATAGAGTACTAACAATTCTTTCAAAACTCTTTTCCGTAATATTTACTTTATAAATGACTTCGCTGATAGTGACATTGAGTAAGAGCTTTACGAGAGAGGGGAAACACAGAAGCAATCAGGAAAGCAGAACAATGGGCAAATACACAGAAAACGACTGATTTCGAGGAAGGAAACAATACATACAACACGACTATGAACAAAAAAGAAATTGGAAGGAAGCAAATTGTTTTGGAAAACTATTCATAGAATCTAACGTAACAAAGCTGCGGGTTCGTTTGGCATTATATTTAATTCAGTAGTGCATCGCGAGTAGGTTGTCTGCTTTGCTCCTTAATCAAGGCTTAAGTTTCAAGTAGAGATATGAAAACCATGTGTACGTTCATGTTTTGTTTCTATTTTCAAAAGTCCTTTTTGGTACAGTTGTATCATTGGCTTCAAATATTCGATGTTACTATATATATGTATTACATATGGCACACACACACATGTGACATTATGTTACTATATTTAGGTATTATATATGACATTATGTTACTATATTTAGGTATTGCATGTGACATTATGTTACTATATTTAGGTATTACATATGGCACGCACACATATGACATTATGTTACTATATTTAGGTATTACATGTAACATTATGTTACTATATTTAGGTATTACATATGCCATTTTATGTTACTATATTTATGTATTACACATGACGTTATGCTACTATATTGATGTATTGCATATGACATTATGTTACTATATTTAGGTATTACATATGACGTTATGTTACTATATTTATGTATTACATATGACATTAGCTGATGTATCTAGACAGTACGTTACAAACGCCATAGTTGGTAAGATCATCCAGGAAAGAATAAATAAACCAAAGAAACAATTCTTCTGTAGATTGTTATCAAATGAAGAATTCTTCTGTGGATTGTTATTATATGATCCAATAACATACCGCTCTATTTAAATTTTAATGTAGTGGCCGAGTGGTCTAAAGTGCTCACCGTTCCGGATCACTGCCATCTCACCTCTGTCTGTGTGGGTTCGAGTCCTAGGCTCGGCTAGCGTGGGTACGTGGGAAAGCCTGCCAGTAGCTTCTCGTGGGTCGGTGGTTCTTCCGGGGGTTTTCCAGGGTTCTTCCGCCACCAGTTATACTGGCCGCCATGTATAGCCTATCTTGTGCTGAAAATGGCGTTAAACCCTAGAATAACAACAACAACAAATTTTAATGTGAAAGCTGTTCACGAAACAATAACTAAGCCATCAATGAAAGTATTATGTAAAACCATATTAGCTCCAATTTAATATTCCTTGTTAGAAATAAGCTTGCATTAGTACTTCGGCAAATGTATTTTTCTTGTCCCAGATTATGTTCTACGCCTTAGTTCATGCTGATTAGATCTTGTCATAACTATAACAAAAGATTTTGTATGGTAACGAGTGTGAACACGGAAACATTGACATCATGTGATTTTCGTTTACTCTCTCTCTCTCTCTCTCTCTCTCTCTCTCCTCCTCCTCCTCCTCCTCCTCCTCCTCCTCCTGCTCCTCCTCCTCCTCCTACTGTTGTTGTTATTATTATTATTATTATTATTATTATTATTATTATTATTATTATTATTATTATTTCAGGATCAGAACGGAGCTGTATGGCGGGGCATGGTGTCCGAAGCCTTCGATAAGTAAAGACTCGTATGAGAAAGATTCTTATCAGTACCTTCAGATTGATTTGAGCAAGTTGACCGTCATCACGCAGGTTGAGGTCCAGGGAAGGTTCGGAAACGGCAAGGTCAGTTTTTTAGATGGCATTTGTTTGACCTTGCCCATGTCTGTCGTCACTGCAGCATCTCAAGTAATTTACACAATAAAACAAACGCATTGTTTTATATTTAAGCAAAAAATGTTTTTGCCCAATAAAAGAAGTCCGTTTCTAAAGAACACAGATATCGTGGCTTATAACAACAAAGTATAGTGATTTTCTAAAAGCCTACAATTTATCTGTGGTGGAGTAGGACTTCCAAGGCCATTCAAAACGTTCTGCAAATTACATTTTGTTATGTAAGCGAACTTGCACTGTTCGATAAAATCATGACTAAAAGACATGGGGAAAAACAGGCTCTTAGACTTTTAGCTCTAAAACCTTTCTTTGATCGAAAGGGAAACTTTTAAAATATTATCTCCAGGCGAAGTCTGAGAGCTACAATTCTGTCTAAAATGTTTCATCAAATATGTTGGATTTGAACAAAAAAAAATTGGTTGATTTTGTTGTCTTGTTTTTGGAAGAACACATCCCAAAATACTTTTTTCTTTCGATGGTGATGATATACATAGTTTTATACTGTTATACTATATGGAAAGAACGGTAAGTGTTGCTGATTAGTCTTTATATTTACTACTATTTCACTCACTACTCCCTAGATATCACGCGGAATTAGCGTGCATACAAACTAAACGTGAAAATAACAACTGACACCGAATCGGACACTTGCATTTTGTAATCAAACATACTCAACCCGATTACCTAAGAACCATGGTCGCTAAAAGTGGTAGAAAATTTGGTAAATTAAAAGTTTTCCTGTCACTCTATCCTCTTTAATAAAAAATGATCACATTGTCAAATGGCCAAAATCGCTATGTTAAGAAAATTGAATTACCCTTGAAAATGAAGGCTAAATCATAACAGCTGTATCGATACGTTGATAATCAGATTGTGAGCTTGCGATTCTGTGCAATAAAAGTTTGATTCAAATGGGCTCTCTTCGTGTGAACTAAGAGGAAATCCAGTACACCATACTATTCTGCAAGCACTCCATGTTCTTTGGCCCAAGACCATATTATTTCTTATTCCAATTTGACCATAATGATAATATAGGTATGAATTTTGTTGATGGAATAAGCTGTCATCATTTAATAACGTGATGATGACAATAAGTTCTATAATTCCTATGAATTTCTTCATATATAATTATATTTGTTGCCAATGTGCTGTTTTCACGAGAAACAAAGCAACAAAAATGTATAAGCTGATTGGAAGTTATGAGAAACATGAATTGTCCATCAGTAGTCATAGTTTTGTATTATATTCTGTTCATATGTTAGCTCTGATCTGTCGTGTCCGTGTAGACTACCCATATCTTGCTGGGTCAGACTGAACGAGAGTAGTACCACCTATCCGCCATATTGTATGACATTCATTATAAACATGTAATCTGGTTTCTTGCTTTGTTAACTATTTTCGTCACGTACTGAAAAAAGAAGAGTACCAGACTACTTATTCATTTGGTACATACCGGACATCTTGGGATTGCCCAGTTATCCGAATACTGACTAGTCTTTGCTAGACTTCTTTGAAGATTAATATCTTTCATTTTGAAATCTGTTTTTGCTCGTACAACACGGCGTAATCAAATGATTTTTGACCTCAGCCGACATGCATTATGGGTGAAGGTTTATCGAATCAGATTTGTATTAGGTACTCAACTAAAAAATATCCATTGCAACGGACTAACAAAATTAATATATGCTAATATTATGCACATGTTGTTTGACGTCGAAATTTTGATAATAAAGAACGTTAGTTTTGTTACGACTTTCCAGCAAGACTCCCTTTCCACGAAATCCAAAAACTGAGTGTTTGTTAATCATATTTAAATGCGTGATGTTGGGTTTGTGTATGTTTTCAGGGCAAAGAGTACACCACACACTTCCTGCTAGAATATCAGAGGGAAGATGACGGCGAATGGATTCGCTTCAGAAACAGGACTGGAGGAGAGGTTTGTGCCGTTCATGTTTTCCTTAGGTTTCCGAAAGTATTCATCAGTTTGTTCTTTCACAGCTTAAGCAAACTGCTGTGACTTTCTTTAAAATGTTGGTTTTAAACGTTTAGATCGAAGTCTGAAATTACGCATGTACATTGACGCTGAAATTCACAAATTAATATTTATTAAAATATCGCATATCTCAGCAATGGGTAGACCATATGATGGGCACTGCTGTCCCTCTAGATCATGTTGATGTCTACTTGCCGAAAGAAAATCGATATATATATATATATATATATATATATATATATATATAAATGGTTCTGAAAATGTCCCCTCCCTTTATTGGTATAATATGCTTTAAATATTCCGTTATGGACACATAGGCATGTACTCCCATATTAATAACAGAATAGGGAACGACTCCTAATAAATTTGGAACGAAATCCTCACAAGCAAAGTACGGGTAATAAGGACATGTATGTATGTATGTATGTATGTATGTATGTATGTATGTATGTATGTATGTGTGTGTGTGTGTGTGTGCGTGCGTGCGTGCGTGTATGTATGTATGGTATTCAAATATCAATATATTAATGCCTATTTTAACTGACTGTAACAAATAGATACATTTTTTAATTATATCATCGAAGCTATTGTGTAATCATACATACGTACATACATACACACATACATACATACATACATACATACACACACACACACACGCACGCACGCACGCATACATACATACATACATACATACATACATACATACATACATACATACATACATACATACATACATACATACATACATACATGTGTCATTATCATCCGTGCTATGCTTCCTGACATCTTGTTTACATACAGTTTAATTAGATGTTACGCATGGTGCCATAATTGGACAAAAGTGTTTACATTCCGCTGTAATATTCATAATGTGATAATAGGACGTGCCACTACACTTTCTCGTGAGAAGCGACCTTTTTCGTTTTTCAATGAGCTCACTACAATGAAATAAAAAACTAGAGCAGTGGGTCAACGCGATTATAGCGTTGCACGTTTTGGACATTGTGTTCACTAACGAATTGGACTTAATCTGTTTATTTTCAGACTAAAGCATTTGAAAGTTTATAAATCATTATCCTATCCATCGATCCACCCATCTATCTATCAATTAATCAATCAATCAATACATGCATTCATACATACATACATACATACATACATACATACATACATACATACATACATACATACATACTGAGAAAAAGAAGTGTAAATATATCACCCTTTCTTACAGATCTTCGATGGAAACTCCAACACTTATATTGCCGAGTTACGACCAGTGTCGCCAGCTATCATTGGAAAACGCATCCGTTTCATTCCGTACAGCAGATATCCTCGGACAGTCTGTATGAGGGTTGAGGTTTACGGTTGTCCATGGCTAGGTGAGATACTGATTGATGCCTTTCACATACCCTAAAACAATAATTTATGCAGGCTTTGTATAGCGGTTATGTTTGTTATCATCATCAGGAAAAAGTGCATATTTTTTATTTTGCAAACGTTACTTGATTTTGAATGTGTTTTGCTATTCCTTTGGTTATGTAGGTAGTGATGCTCATCCAACAACTAATTTTTTAATTCATTCATTGAGCATTTATGTTGCAAATTTGTAGATGTATCTGTCAAATAACAAACTGCGAGTACATTGTGCCGACGAATATAAAATAGGACCCTTTCTTACTTCAGCTTGACTATCGAACTATTGCCTTTTTCTGTCGTCTGTTCAAAAGGATGTGCGTCGTCTAGTTTCTTATTTAATTTGAAATCATTTTGTTTCGTCATAAGAACGTCATCTAAGAACATACTGAACTCGTTTTTTTCCTCGCAAGAAATAAAATGAACTGGCAAATGGGCGCAGAGGCGATGATAAGAACTTGAAGGATATCATTTGATTCCACTTTACACAGACTGATTTAGAGACTAATACACTGTGAAAGGGCCTCCTCGGTCCTTTTTACGCTTTAAATGATATTGAAGTACATAGGAAAAATAAACGTAACAGACAGATATAGCACAAACAAAAGCGTGGAGCTGAATTTATTCAATTTGATACTGAATGACAAGAAAATACTTTGGTTACGTTCCTTTTGTAATTATATATAAAAACGTATGTGAAAGAAATCAGTTATTTTTAAGGACTCTTCCTACACGATTTAATTTAGTCAATGTTACCAGAAACGTAATGTTTCACGAACGACAACGTCCTCAAAATAACATTTCAAAAGATTCTGGGATCGATCTTAAAATTAGTTATTGGCTGTTTCCGCTTCCTGTATTAAAGTAAGCTTTGCCAGATTCAGTTTTATCAGAAATGTCTTATTAGCCGACATGTCATGATAGTGGTTTTAACAATCTGATTACGCTATGATCATCTAATCTGCCCCTTACAAGGTTTTGTCCCTTTTAGACAGGACCGTATAAGGAGCAAGTTAGAATATCTGATTTCAATCAGATTTGAGTCTGTGGGTTCCTAACATGAGATTCACAATTCGTAATTGATCTTGACAAATCAATCTTGAGACCTCCAGCTAAAGGGCTGATTTAGACCTTTGAGTTCATGCTAGATTGTTCACTTTAAAACCTTTCTAATCCAAAGTGTGTGCGATCGCAATGGCTGAAATATGATCGCTAAGTTAACGAATTCAACATAAATCATTGAAAGAATTATTATATGTTTTCCTGCCATTAGGAAATAAATTCAAATTAGATTTAAAGCAACGTTTAAAAGGTATGTACATTATTTCATACACAAGTTGAGGACATTATATGGGTGCTCATTTAAAATGAAATTATGGAACGAATCAAATAATTCATGTCTTATGCGTATCTTGGCGAACAATAGATTTAAATTATTTGAAGTGTTTCATGAATTTTATTTGAAATGGGCACAAATGAAGGATTCTGTTGATCATTTGACATAACCTACGTCTTTTACCAAACCGCACACTAGTGTAGTCAAATGATTTAAAAATACATTCGTATGCCTCGGTCGTAATCCTTTCCTTGCGTAACGTTGTGACGTCATTCGTGACGTCATGCTGTGTTATAGCATGTGTTATATAGATTACAATTATAGCATGTGTTATTTTATGGGCACATTAATGCCAACAAGACAAGAGTCACGTGATAAATAGTGTAGCTCAGTTGTCTAACTCTCTGCAGACGGAGTTCTTTCATATGATGTCCGCCAAGGCGACAAAAGAGGAACCGAACTTGATTTGTCTGATTTCTCGTATGACGGGATAATTATGGAGAACTACCTCATACAGGGATTGGGTCAACTGACAGACGGACAATATGGGGATTCCAATTTCCGGTTAGACCAGGAAGGACTCGGAATTAAAGGTTATGAATGGGTTGGATGGAGAAATGACTCAATTCTACACGGCGGGCCACTAGAGATAAAGTTCAAATTTGACACCGTTAGAACTTTTAATTTTGTGAATATTCATTGCAACAATTATTTTTCAAAGGATGTAAAGGTATTTCGAACGGCACGAGTTTATTTTAGTATCAGTGGCAAATACTTTTTGAAAGATCCAGTTCAGTATGACTTTCAACCCGATAATATAGTGGAATACGCTCGTAATGTCACGATTCCTTTGGAGAACAGCACTGGACAATATATCAAGCTGAAACTATTTTTTGATACTAAATGGTTGATGATCAGCGAAATACAATTCGACTCGGGTAAGATATCCCCTCATCTCTCTCTCTCTCTCTCTCTCATTTAGGCATAACTATTTTAAAATTGTCTTTATCTTCTGAATTGTCAATGGGAATATATGAAGGTGACATGTAGTTAAGCTGCAGAGAAAAATAATAAGTGTTGCCTTCAATGCAAACCTTGTCTGCGCATGTCATGACATTTATTGGAGTCGATCGGATAAATAACGTTTAGTCCCTAATTGCCGTCATGTGACTAAACACGTCTGACTCCTTTTCTATGTTTTGATACACGAAGATGTACCACTAAATTTATTTAGTAGATATGCGATTACAGTTTCCTCATGACGCAGAAGCAAAACCTACTGATTAGATTTTGATTGCCATAATGCGCATGCCCAGTATAGTGGAGGTCATATGGAGAAAAGCCAATGTCAGTTCCCTAGTAAATAAAATTGTGATGTCATTAGCTTACGTTAGAAACTAGTAGCCGAGAAATAGCTGTTGCTGACGGCGTCAATTTAATTAATGTCAGATGAGTAGGTATTGGTCGGAAAGGAAATGATAATATCAGTTAAGAAGTTGGAGAGACCTTCATGTCGATTGGTTTATTTTTTCTTGCATCGCCCGCATGCGCAATGTGAAACGATACATTCATCTATTGTCCCCGATAAGGACATTTAAACCCAGAAAAGTTGTTTTATTTTTTCCAGTTGTTGCCAACAGCACCTTCTATTCAGAGGAACCCCCTACCACCACGCATGCGCCAACCCTGACATCAGAAAATACGTCGCATCAAGCATCAGGAGCTGTCGAAGAAATTGACGTTCTACAACCTTATGGTAAGAAAAAATGGCTCTCGCGCGTAAATTATTTTAATGTAAACAAAGTGTTCAATGATGAAGACAAATACTGTATTATTATGGTAACTGCAACAAAGGGGCTAAACTTTTATTGATTGATACTGTTGTTTCATGAAAAGCGAACTTGTTGTTGTTGTTGTTCTAGGGTTTAACGCCATTGTTCAGCACAATATAGGCTATACATGGCGGCCAGTATAAATGGTGGAGGAAGAACCCTGGAAAACTCAGGGAAGAACCACCGACCCACGAGAAGCTACTGGCCGGCTTTCCCACGTACCCACGCTAGCCGAGCCATGGACTCGAACCCACGCAGACAGAGGTGAGATGGCAGTGATCCGGAACGGTGAGCACTTTAGACCACTCGGCCACTCGGACCCCGGCGAAAAGCGAACTAAGTGAAGTGACAATGGTATCTTTTGTACAAGGCAAATTTTATGGGAAGACCTTAGTATGTATTACATACCAGTACGGAGGGCCCAAAAGAGGGCTTATAAAATATTAGGGTCTAAGGCTATAGCCTTATTAGCCTATGTGTTAATTCGGCCCTGTAAACACATACACACACACACACACACACACACACACACACACACACACACACATTCATTGGTCTGGTAACATTCGGCGCTAAAATTAAGCTCTTCTTTCGTTTCGGCGAGTGTAGATCCTGAGTCGAATACAACAGTAAAACCTCCTTTAGCTGACACGTTTGCCACCTTCCAATGTTTCTAAATTACAACATGTTTGTCCATATCGTTAGTATTTAATTTTCATGATAGGCTATGCATGGCTGCCAGTATTAATGGTGGAGGAAGAACCCGGGAAAACCCTGGGAAGAACCACCAACCCACGAGAAGCTACTGGCAAGCTTTCTCACATACCCACATTGGCCTAATCCTAGACTCGAACCCACGCGGACAGAGGTGAGATGGCACTGATCCATAACGGAGAGCGCTTTAGACCACTCGGCCACTCGGGGCCCCTCAATATATTGGACTGGTGTGGATGCTTCTAGGGGACAGCAATCCAACGAGACAAATTTAGGTCATTGTGATCTATTTATCAGGCTTGAGTGACTAATGATATAATTTTATCTATCCGTTCGTTACACGTATGCGATTCGAACCTATTTCACACACATTCAAGAAATGTATTATTTAGATGGAGCTAAAAGAAGTCATTCAGTCATTCTAAACCTCGCTTATTGTGGCACAATATTAATACCTGAGTAGCGTTTACATTTTTGGCTCTCTTTACGTAACACCTTCAATATCCTGAACCATATTTCACCTACTTCAGCAAAAATGCGTAGTATCATGCATCAGAATCACTCAGCACTATAAAAACTAGACTACCGTGACCTTAATTTTGCACGCTTGAGTGACTTCTCCCTTTAAGAGTCAATTCGTTATACCATCAACAAATTCCATTGCATCTCACCAGAAATCACACACTGAGTTGTGGATGCATCCATACCAAAACTATGTCACTGCGACTATTGTTTGATGTTTGAGTTACTTCTTCATTTTCGAACATGCGTTGTTGATTGCATCCTGTGAACTCTATTGCTTTTAGACAATTCAAACTTTGTTTGGATCTAAATTGGTGAAACCTTTGTCTGTTGATATATTTTATATAAGTATTCCATTGCGGAGATATTTCCTGGCTTGGTGGTGGCTTAGGTGTTGTGTTAGACTTATAACTAGTGGTGAATGGACTCGAATCATATACACCAGCCTGGGCCAGGTCCCGCAGAGCATCCGTATTCGAGGAACTCCTACTGCTTCACTATCAATTCCTGCCTGTATATTGTCAACTTCTTTCTAAATAATGGCGTAGAATTCTTGTCAACGAGCAAACACCTTGTTTTAAAAAATGGAACAACTATTTATTAGCAAAAAAATCTCAGGTCAAACATTTCTTTTGTACAATTAATAAATTATTCTCGCACAACTACATTTTATTCAATTAGTTATTCCGTACACGAATTCTTTAATTGTACTCTTCTTACTGACTTCATTGTTCCTATTTTAGAAACAAGTGAAGATTCCAGTTTGGCTGAAGGCAGAGTAGGAAAAAAGAAAGCAGCCTCCACAAAGGCTCCAGACGAAGACTACTTCAGCATTATTATCGGAGCTCTCTCAGCTCTTTTCGCTATTCTTATTGTGATAGTCGTCATTGTTATCGTCAGAATCAAGCGGCGCAACAACAACAACACGCAGACATTAACGATAGTTGGTGAAGCTCAGTTGACTCTAAAACTCAACAACACTAATGGAACTCCAAATGAGAAGATCTCAATAGCAACTGGTGATGGTAAAACGGATATAAAGCAATGCAATAATATTGGTATATTATCTATCTATCTGTCTGTCTATCTCTCTGTATATCTATCTATCTCTCTGTCGGTTTTTCTGTCTGTCTGTCTGTATATCTATCTATCTATCTATCTATCTATCTGTCGGTTTTTCTGTCTGTCTGTCTGTATATCTACCTATCTATCTATCTATCTATCTATCTGTCTGTCTGTCTATCTCTCTGTCGGTTTTTCTGTCTGTCTGTCTATATCTATCTATCTATCTATCTATCTATCTATCTATCTATCTATCTATCTATCTGTCTGTCTATCTGTCTATCTATCTATCTCACTGTCGGTTTTTCTGTCTGTCTGTCTATCTATATATCTATCTGTCTATCTATCTATCTCTTTGTCGGTTTTTCTGTCTGTCTATCTATCTATCTGTCTGTCTCTCTGTCTATCTCTGTCTATCTATCTATCTCTTTGTCGGTTTTTCTGTCTGTCTGTCTGTATATCTATCTAACTATCTATATATATATATTTATCTCTCTCTCTCTCTCTATCTATCTGTCGGTTTTTCTGTCTGTCTGTCTGTATATCTATCTATCTATCTACATATCTATCTCTCTCTCTCTCCCTTTATCTATCTGTCTGTCTATCTGTCTGTCTGTCTATCTCTGTCGGTTTGTCTGTCTGTCTGTCTATCTCTCTCTCTCTCTCTCTCTCTCTCTCTCTCTATATATATATATATATATATATATATATATATATATATATATATATATATATATATCTGTCTGTCTATCTGTCTGTCTATCTGTCTATCTATCTATCTCTGTCGGTTTTTCTGTCTATCTATCTATCTATCTACCTACCTATCTATCTATCTGTCTGTCTGTCTATCTCTCTGTCTATCTATCTATCTCACTGTCGGTTTTTCTGTCTGTCTGTCCGTCTGTCTATCTATCTCTCTCTCTCTCTCTCTCTCTCTCTCTCTCTATCTACTATCTATCTATCTATCTATCTATCTATCAATCTATCTATCTATGCTTCACATATCCTAGTCTCTTTATGTTATGCGATAGGCGATGCATTTTTCTAGACTGTCTGGTAAATATTGCTTGAACCTGTACCATCACCCCTTTATAGCAAAACCAAATTTAATCAAGGCAACGCAACGACCATTTATAACTTGCAACTAAGTATGGTGATTTTCTAAATACTGAAATCCACCTTCATCGTCAAATTACGCATTCAAATATTTGATAAATTGCCGTGTGGCATTAGCCGATGCGGCCAAGTCGACAACTGGGCAGACGCAATGCGTCCGTTATGTACATATGGATCAGACGTATGTAATGAAGAAAGCACGCTTCAAGACTACAAATGTATAATGAATTCTATATATTATGGTGGATGAGCAGTGGTTTTAATTCTATCAATATGCTCAATAGTTTCCCTTTCCCCTTTTTTTTCTTGTATCTTACATACATTTTTGATAAACATTTATGAAAAATTTAAATGCATCATTTGATTAACCAATTTATGTTAGTTTTCAAGGTCAGACTGTGTTCATTGACTAGAAATTATAGGTTTATTGCTCTGTTGCTTTTTATTTTATAAAATAACTAGACGCTGATGCTAAATATTCAATTCATAGGGGTTGTGGCACCGATGGATTTTGAAGGACCAGACATAGAAAAAGAGCGAAATCTGGTGGTCGCTTTGCCACCGATGAGAATCCAAAGTCAGAAAACCTCTTTCAAGAGACAGTCTCCAATGACGTCAAATGTACTCGACAATACCTCAAACTTGTACGCCGCCTCCGATGTCATAAACTCCCAAGTTCCCAACATTCCCAGTCTCCAGGGTGTAAGCGGAAATAGCATTTATGCTGTTCCTAATGCCGACCTTTTGCTTAGCGTCGATTATTCTGTGATTGAATTCCCGAGGAGGAACCTACGCTGCATTGAAGTCCTTGGGGAAGGACAGTTTGGAGAGGTAAATATTGGTATTTTCAAATTTACTTATTGATAGAGGATACCATCTAGGCAGGTGAAAGGAACTTTCACGTGCCTAGATGGTATCCTTTATTAATCAGTAAATATCTAAGAAACAGCGACGTTGCGAAGAAGGAACGGTGATCTTGTAGTGCACGGGGAGGACACTATTTGAAGGACGTTGTCAGTCCAAGTTGAATTGACATGTGGAACATTAACGCCACTTTTTTAAGTTCCCGGATGAGATATATTCAGTGTATTAATGCTAGCTCTAATGCATGTGCTTTACCAAAAACAGAGGTTTCTTTACGCAGATTGGGGACAAAATTATGGTAGTATACACGGGCTAAGTCTAAGAGCCTACATTATAATTTCCACCACGAAGCGACCGTCTTTTAAGGAATATAACGATATCAGCATAATCCTTTTATGTTTTTGCTTTACCTTTCTCTAGTACTTATTAAACCGAAAACCTCTAAAAGCGTTAGTTATCTTCGGAAAATGGATCATGAATCAAAGTCTATTTACATTTAAGTTGCACACCCAACTCTGGTAACGGATATAAGTATATTAATAGAGATGAAGATCCAAATAGATTTTTCGAAGGAAATACAACCCTTTATCTCATACATTTTTAACTATTACGGTGATTCTTTAATCTTAAAGGCAGATGATTATGTAAATAATGACTTCCTTCACAAAATCGTGTATAACCTCTTCCAATATGATTTGTCGACAAATAAACATTTACTTTTCTTCTTAGGTACATCTGTGTGAAGCAGTTGGTATCCAGGAGTCTATTCAGCCTTACGCCGCCAACAGGCGAGCATCTTCTTCGGCTCTAGTTGCAGTCAAGGTCTTGCGTGCAAATGCGGATGATAGAGCAAGGTAAGGCATATATGAAGGACGCATACAGATCAAATTTTTAAGTGTATGAGGGAGAAATTTTCTGTAGTAACCGTTTTTTTCAATTTCTTTGAAAGAAAAGGCTCAAGAAAGAAAACATCCACAGGGAGTGAGAGGATTCGAGTACCCATTGCAAACTTTAAGCGGTTTTCGAGACTTGTCATTGATGGCTACCGTATTTTTTATGCATTATTTTCTCTGCAGCGACACTAATTTTTATGTTTTAGATTGAGCAAATACTTGGGATATTAAAGCAGAAATTCTAATAATGTTGTTGCAGATTTGAAAACAAAGATTCCACGTGTGTACACCGATTTTTTTTCAAGTACGTATAATTTAAGTGAGGGGAGACTTCTCCGGTGGTCTAGTGGTTAGAGCGCCCGCCTCGGATGCGGGAGGTCGCAGGTTCGAATCCTGGCCGAGTCATACCAATTATTTTTAAGTACATGTAATTTAAGTGAGCTGGATTGTACGAGCACCATAGAGTTAATATGATTTGCATATAAATTACTAGAGTCTCAAATAAAGTCCACCAAATACCAAAAGGCAAACAAGAGGGGGATGGGTTTACAGGGATATCAATCTAATAAATTCAGCTCCTGTTATGGGCATCTATTTAAGGTACTGGGATATACTATAGGAAAATATGTGCTGTACCGTAAACGTGATGATGGATCAGACATTGCAGACAACGTCACGCAAACATTTTTTGTTCATACGTTCGATAGAGATTCAAATAATTTCTCAATGCAACATCAACGTTGTATTCAACTTTAAGCATATCGTTTCAGGGCGGAATTTCTTCGAGAGATAAAGATTATGTCGATGTTGAAAGACCCCAACATTATTCAAGTTCTTGGTGTTTGTACCCGAGAAGAATCTATTTGTATAATCTTGGAATACATGCAGTATGGGGATCTCACTCAGTTCCTTCTCGATCACGTTTCCGAGACGAACACGACTGCTTCCAACGCCAAAAAGTTGAGGTGATTAATTTGCAATGAAATCTTTAAGACCTGTAGTGCCAATTTTACCACAATTCTTGGATTTTCATTTTCGTTTTTCGGCGTATTTGTATGTCCGGTTTCACCTTTGCATTTACTTAAACGTACGGCAGCTAAACGCTAGGTAAAATGTACTCAAAGACATCATTCATGTTGCAGGAAACCATTGAAGCCATCGGACTTTAAATACAAGATTTATCGTTACCTTACAAATGAAAAATATTATTTTTCCTGCAATTAACATCTGATATAAGTCGTATATTTTTTTCTCTAAGTTCTGTAGAGACGATAAATGTAGCTCGTCTTCATTTAATTCATAAAAGTCGATTCTGGGCACTTGCATTTTAAAATCCAGGATAATGTATACGACTTACGGATATTACCATCATCACAATTTTATTTTTCCTAAAATTAATTTGGAGTATGTTTGATTTTCAACGATGGTACATTATTTTGTAAAAATTAGTGAGAAATTTAGAAGTAAAATATGTATACTTAGTTTGGCCATAAATAGATCAAACTCCATCACCAGAACGATATGCCGTAAAAGTATATAATTCAACAATTTGCTTCACTAATTCTGTGCAGGGTTTTAAGACATTGATTTTTCTGTGCTCATAGTTACGGCTGCCAGATATACATGGCCTCACAAATTGCATCCGGGATGAAGTATTTGGAATCCTTGAATATGGTTCATCGAGATCTTGCCGCCAGAAACTGCCTCGTCGGTACCAATTTCACCATTAAGATCTCAGACTTTGGAATGAGTCGGAGTCTGTACAGTGCAGATTATTACAGGATTGAGGGAAGAGCCGTTCTCCCCATTCGATGGATGGCCTGGGAGAGTATATTGTTGGTAAGATATTGTGTATAATATATATATATATATATATATATATATATATATATATATATATATATATATATATATATATATATATATATATATATATATAATATATTGTGTGTATTGTGTATAAAACGAAAATTGCAATTTTCTTCATAAATATATTTTTCTAAACATTATCATACATCAGTTTAATATTTCGATCTCCACAAGATACAATAATTACTGTTTAAACTTCCTCGTGTTCCACTTGTTGTATTGGCAGACTGGTTGGGGGCGACTATGTTGGAGGTGGATGTTACTAATATATTCAATTTAGAGGCAAACAAACCCGAGATAAAATTGTTTTATAACTGCATCTCGTTTTCTGGTCTAACACTTACGCAATCAGAATCTCGGAATCTCTACTAGCTTACTTTTGCAAAGAATGGCTAGGGTTCGGGCTTGGCCAATGGGGGTACGTGAGAAAGCTCGCCACTAGCTTCTCGTGGGTCGGTGGTTCTTTCCGGGGTTTTCCCGGATTCTTCCTCCACCAGTTATACTGGCCGCCATGTATAGCCTGTCGTGTTTTGAAAAATGGCGTTAAACTCAGAAACAATAACAACAACAAATAGTGGCTCGTATTTCGGATCTTCTTTAATTACCAGCAGTTCTAGCAATACGAGTTACTTTCCTTTATAGAAGTGAAACGTTTAACAGATTTAACCAGCATGTTCCTCTTCTAAAACAATTGAAAACAAAACGAAAATACAGTCCCTTCAATATAATTAACTATTCATGATTTTCCGACTGCGTTTATGTGATATACTGTATTTTTCTTAACGCATCGGTCATTAAGAGTACAGTCTGAACAGCGGAACTGATCGTTATTGCCAGTTGTCATAAAAGTCTGACTCAGTACCAATACAAAATCCTGAACACATGTCGGGCTTTCATAATAATTAGGTCATAACTAGTATTATGAAACGAGTGACATAAATGTGAATTTATTACTACGAACCGTTCTTAAAATTCAGTACCTACATGGCGCTATGATTTAAGTTATTAAAGAGTCTGTGGTAATGTAAAATTCTAAACGGAGTAAAATGTAACGACTGAATGACCTCGTTATATATAATTATCTTTGAACTTTACATTATTTACCTATAAAACTATTTTAAAAATGTAAACAACTCGTTTATTCACAGGGTAAGTTTACGACGAAGAGCGACGTCTGGGCTTTCTCTGTAACATTATGGGAGATTCTCACATTTGCCAGGGAGCAACCTTATGAAACCTTGTCCGATGAACATGTTATTGAGAATGCTGGTCATTACTATAGAAACGACAATCTACAGATATTCTTGCCTCAACCTGCGATTTGTCCAAAGGAAATCTATGACCTTATGTTGGAATGTTGGAACCGGCTGGAGAGTGAGCGACCTTCGTTCCGAGAAATTAATATGTTCCTTCTGCGGAAGAATATGGGTTATGATCCTAGACAAGAAATTATGGGAGGAATAAATGTACTTGAGGGTTGAATGGTAGTGCCAGGAAGATTGCACAGCGAATATATAGTTTTACACCCTCACCATTGTTATCATACTTGTGTTCTGGGATGATATTCTCGGATAAATGTCTACTGTGTTTTAATCGACTAATGGTGAATATACCTTTAATTTTAGTTTTATGGGTCATGTGACCAAATAAAATACAGATTATATTATGGAAGATATGCTTACCTGTGTGTTGAACATTTTGCGAAACGAATTGGTTATTTTCATCATTCCTAATGTATAGAGGAGCCAGTATCAGACCATTGAAAGAGTTTTGCGTGTTAGGTGGATCAGAGGGTGTTCAAACACCTTACTCAGTTACACAACTAACATACCTTCTGCGATATATAATGTAGCAGATGGTGATTTAATCTATTCACATGGAATTCATTAAACCTGTAAGATGTCATTAAAACTATATATAAAAAACCGTTCTAAACCGGTCTTATATAACAATATTAAGTTCTGTTCTCGTGTATGAAAAAGCACATGGTAAAGTTCTCTGTCAGAAATGAAGTTGGAAAGCAAAATTCCGTTGAGTCTGTGAAGTAAAGATAAAAAAATAATATTAGTGTTCTTATCGTGATCTTGCATGTACGTTCCATGCATATTCCAATTCCTATTAATGCACAGTTGTTGATTAAAATAGTTATATATGATAAATTATTGTGGCCTACATACACAATAATTTGTTTCATGTTTTTCCTGCTTTCCTCCTTCATTTCCTTATTGGGTTTTGTTTAGAGATTCGGAAAAAGGGTTTTCCAAAACCGTTTAGGTTCTGTCTCACACACTTAGATTGTGATGGGTATTCTATTTTCACTCACTGGACATTATTTTAGCTCACGATTTATGCCCAACTAGTATATATGAATTTATATAAATCACGAATTATATATATTATCCATATGGAGAAATCATTATGTTAGATTCATTCCAGGCTTGGCCATGGGTCATACAGATTAAGATTGTTTTTGTAAAGACCCCCACCCTCTCAAGAAAGTATGCTTTGTTTTACTTATTTCGTTGCTATGTGTTTATCAACTGCTTTGGCCCTGTAGAAAGATATATACAACGATCAGGTCACTGTGAACACAAGAAATGTATTACCCTAACCTCTACCTCTCTGTCCTGAAAAGATCAAACACGAAGTCTTCAGCGCTCAAGAACGTTTAGTACATATCAATCTGGATACAGGTGCTTTATTCTTGCCAATAATTTCTAAATCAACGAAAGGCTTATATTAAGTATTGCTTTTAGCTGTAAAATAACCTGCTGCTAATGTTGTGCAATGTTTCTACATATCCAAAGAAATTCCATAGTTTATCTTAATATTTTGAAAACAATCGGAGTCATCCACTTCAAATGTATCGCTGAGATCATAGTCCAATAATAAGCATAGTGACTCTTAGTGTCGATCTATAGTTATATAAGTCATTTGATGCCTTACCGTTCAGCACCTGGGAAGAACTCATCGTGCAACTCGCGACAATATTTTCATGTTTAACCCTACAGCAATATAAAATTTTCCAAAGGATTCTCTCGTTTGATGATGAAATCATATATTTGAAGTCGGAATGAAAATCTTTTTTTCTGGTGAAAATCATCTCACTCCACAGGTCGTATTATATGTTGTACGATTCAGAACCTTTAACAAAATATAAACCACCATTTCTTCAGACAATATCTCCATTTAAACAAAGGCTTTGATACTTTTTTAATTCCTTTATCTAGACATAATGATGTTTAAACAAATTTTCAAACTATTCAATAATCCTGAAAAATAAATTGAAATATTACTAGATGTATACTTTTTCACCTTAACGCAGAAGTTCCCTTTAGTTTTAATCTCTTTTTTTTAAAAAGTGTCAAAGCATCGAGGAAATAACTGATGCTGAAATACGATTGTATCAACTTAATGATGAATTCTTTTTATGTTTTCCTTGAAGTCGTCATTGTACTAAAATATATGAATGAACTGTTTCGATTTAACGTCGATAAATGAATCATTCTTCGAAACATTTCCTCGCTGTAGCACAGGAACTCACATACTATGTCGCTACATTGCATTTAAAAGCGAAAACTACTTCATAAACTGAAATTATTATAATGGCAATCCAACATGCTTTCATTATTGCCCCATGTGTCTAACAACAGATGTAGGTTGTTGGTTTTCTTTCGATTCCGTATGATATATTATCGATCTTTCGGAACTTTTAGTAACTAAAATTCTGTTTAAGGCTAATTAATTGTGCCAAAATGTGCTTATGGTCCCAAAGTTTGCTTATTTCTGTGTGGCATATTGAATTATTGTACAAACTTCATGCAACTTTAAAACGTCTTTGATTCCAATATATGCAACACGAATCTTTTGGCCTTGTTTCAAGGCTAGGTTGTGTATTTGCCAACTGAGATACTATTTTAGGAAATAATATTGTCATTGGTTGTGATGTAGTCACAATAGATTTGTTACTTTGAAGTATAAAAAAAAAATGCGTCACATTCGATATAATGGATACCATGAGGTCTCTAGCAGGGATGCTTTCTGACTCAATAATCATTTATTGAGCGGGTCCAGCGAAATATAGCAATTAGATAAATTATAATGAATTATTACAATAAATATAGTTTGCATAATATTCATACAACATTTGTTAATTATATACAATGTAAGAATGGTACTGTTGATGATGTTTAATTGAATCTAGATTAAAATACATACAGATTCTTAGGTTAGTCGCAATGTTTGCAACTAACGTTATGGATGAAAATAAATTTTTTGATGAGTATTTCTCGAGCTTTATCTCTCATTTTTATCGTACCCCTGCCTTATAGATAGCATACATGTAAATATAGATATAATACATGTAAATATAGACAATATATCGGTAAATATAGATAAAATATCTGTAAATATATAGTATACCAGTAAATATAGATAGCATACCTGTAAATATAGATAAAATATCTGGAAATATATGTAGTATACCTGTAAATATATATAGAATACCTGTAAATATATATAGAATACCTGTAAATATATGTAGTATACGGGCAAATATAGATAATATACCTGTAAATATAGAGTATACCAGTAAATATGGATATTATACCAGTAAATATAGGTAATATACATGTAAATATAGATAGTATACCAACAAATATAGATAGTATACATGTCAATGTAGATAGTATACCTGTAGATATAGATAGTATACCGGTAAATATAGATAGTATGCCGATAAATATAGGAAGTATACATGTAAATACAGATAAAATACCTGTAAATATGCATAGTATAAGTGTAAATATAGACAGAACACCTGTAAATATAGATAGTATACCTGTAAATATATACAGTATACCAGTAACTATAAATATTATACCAGTAAGTATAGATAGTATACCTACTTGTAAATGCATTCATTTTTGGGCAACCCGTGATTGGTACTTTATTGATTCGGAGTTCAGTGCTGCTCATCAATCACTTTTGGAAATATAACAGAATATGATAATCGTTGTTTGGAAGGTTGTTTTCTTTCTATAATGGAAAAATCGAGGATTCTGCATTTTTTCTTTTTGAACCTTAGGGTGTACATATATTATGTGTCCATGTATGTATGTATGTATGTATGTATGTATGTATGTATGTATGTATGTATGTATGTATGTATGTATTTGTGTATGTATTGTATGTATGTATGCTGGAGCCCCGAGTGGCCGAGTGGTCTAAAGCGCTCATCGTTACAGATCACTGCCGTCTCACCTCTGTCTGCGTGGGTTCGAGTCTAGGGCTCGGCCAATGTGAGAGAGCTTCTCGAAGGTCGGTGGTTCTTTCCGGGGTTCTTCCGAATTCTTCCTCAACAATTGATACTTGCCGCCACCTGTGCTGAAATATGGCGTCAAACCCTACAACAACAATATGCATGAAGGCACGAATGCTGCCTGCTGGATTGTCAAAGGCGACAATAACCGCAACATCCCGGAGTCAATGAAATGAGTATTCCTTAATAAAGCCATGTTGTTAGCCAATCGGAAAGCGATAAATTTTCGTGTGATGTACTAATTTGCTACTTGATAAATTTGAAAATAAAATTACACGTTTCAATCGACAATTTGTTTGACAGGTCAAAAAACACCTGAACTTCTAATATTAGCAACAAGAGACCAACAAACCCCCACTCGTGCCATTAACATTGCAGACAATTTGCCAGTATGCTTCTATTGCGACCACAAAGTTTCTACACAGTAATAAATATATATCTAGCTAATTAATGAATGTGTAGCACATTATTCAAAAGTGTGACATATTAATCAATAGGGTGGCATATTAATCAAAAGTGAGGCATATTAATCAAGGTGTTGCATATGAAGCAAAGTATAGCATGCTTATCAAAGTGTATAAAATAATAAAAGCATAGCTTTTTAATCAAAGTGTAGCTTGTCAATCAAGGTGTGCCATGTTGATCAATGTGTGACATGTCAATGAAGGTGTGACATATTAATCAAGGTGTGACATGTCAATTAAGGTGTGACATGTTAATCAAAATGTAGTTTGTTAATTAAAAATATGTGGCATATTAAGCATATAGCATAGCATATTGATTCAAGTGTATATTATTAATCGTAGTGTAGCTTATTAATCTCACTCTGGCATATTAATCAAAGTGCAGCATATTTAGCAAAGTCTAACTTTTTAATCAAATTGTCGCATATTAAGCAGCGTGTAGCATACCATAGTAACCATAGTTAGCTTATTAAACAAAATCTGACATATTAATCAAAGTGTGATATAGTGTGACATATTTATCAAAGTGTGACATATTAATCAAAGTGTAGCACATTAATCAAAGTATAGCATATTAATCAAAGCGTGACACATTAATCAAAGTGTGACATGTTAATCAAAGTGTACCCTATTAATCAAAGTTTAGCACATTATTCAAAGTGTGACATATTAATCAAAGTGTGACATATTAAAGTGTAGCATTTTAATTGAAGTGTAGCACATTAATCAAAATGTGACATATGAATTGAAGTGTGAAATGCCAATCAAAGTGTAGCACATTAATCGAGTGTAGCACATTAATCAACGTGTGACATATTAATCAAAGTGTGACATGTTGATCAAAGTGTGACATATTAATTAAAGTGAGACATATGAATCAAAGTGTGACGTATGAATCAAAGTGTGACATATTAATCAAAGTGTATCACATTAATCAAAGTGTAGCACATAAATCAAAGTGTGACATATGAATCAAAGTGTAGCACATTGATCAAAGTGTAGCACATTAATCAAAGTGTGAAATATTGATCAAAGTGTAGCACATTAATCAAAGTGTAGCACAAAAATCAAAGTGTGACATATGAATCAAAGTGTAGCTCATTGATCAAAGTGTGACATATGAATCAAAGTGTAGCACATTGATCAAAGTGTAGCACATTAATCAAAGTGTGAAATATTGATCAAAGTGTTGCATATTAATCAAATTGTAGCACATAAAATCAAAGTGTGACATATGAACCAAAGTGTAGCACATTGATCAAAATGTAGCACATGCATCAAAGTGTGACATATGAATCACAGTGTAGCACATTAATCAAAGTGTGACATGTTAATACAAAATGTGATATATTAAGCCACGTATAAGAGATTAGTGCCCTAATTATGTTGGGCGGTATAAAAAGATAAAAAAGCAAATCTCCATCTTACTAATGAGTGTAAACTTATATTGATACGAAGATAATATAACTTGTGGGCAAAACTTGATCGTACAGGATAAGGTAAAAGCTTTTCCCTTACTTCTTTCTTACTTGCAACAAAATGGATTCGGCATTATGTTTATTCTTTGATGCAAATATAAACATAACAACTTGCATACTAGACTTATCTACGCTTCTGATGAAGACTTCAGTCAAACAAATTAGCACAAATAGTTTACATTTAATGTAAATCTTTGCTAAATTATTTTAGGAAAGATAAGCCGAGGAAATGCACTTTATTTCTTTCTTCCGATACATATATTCTCAAATCTCTCTCTCTCTCTCTCTCTCTCTCTCTCTCTCTCTCTCTCTCTCTCTCTCTCAATGCATGTAACATCGTTTTCGCAAATGTTAGGCAAGTAAAGTGCTAAAGAGATTCTGTTTTCACCATCATAAATCGAATATATTGAAACAAGTTACTTTTACAGGTTTCATAACGAATAATGCGATGTTATAAAAAAATAATGATAATTTATACAGTGTTTCTAAAGTATTTTATTCAATCGGAATTCAGCTACTCTTCTTCCAAATTTCGAGTTTCGGGGCAAAATACCACTTTCTACGAACATGGCGAGAAAACACTCACATTTTCTTTCCTCAAAGTATTTAATACACTTTCTGGAAGTGCAGTCTAAATTAGGAATTGGCAACATATTGCGTATCTGGTAATCGAAATGCAAATTAATATAGTTTTCTGCGTTTCTTATCGGTGCGAAAATTTGATAACTGATTTGCCCATCTTTAGTCGAAGTTTTTCTTTCAAATAATGTCAAACGCAACAATTTGTGGTCTACTTCGTTTTGCTTGAAATTTATCAGATAAACTGTTTATTCACTGAAAGGAGAACTCTAGACTCATGTATGCGTGCGAAAATATACAGAAACGTCACTGCCATGGATATTGTTGGTGATTCATGGACAGTGAACACTAAACTTGGTTTCAAACGAATGGATAAACGATATATTTTTAAGCAATACTTGTGTGTATGGCAATCAATCATTATCGAAAGAGACTATATCACTGAATATAGTTAACTTTCCAAACCTTTAACAAAAACAATATACTAACCAACTTTGAAATCGTTTTGTCCCAATAAATTTAGACAAACAAGACCTCCCCAAGCATTGGAATTTGTGTCATAAGTACGAATGTTAAATATTTTAAGTTCCTCTTGCCATTTGATATCCTGTTTAGAGTACGATGTTTACATTATGTCTGAAACGGTCAACAACCATCAGGGATTTTTGTCGGTTAATGTCATTTTCTGAAGATACGCATGTAACACAGGAATCAAAAGCTTACTACCAAAAGCTCAGATGTAATCCACGCTAATACAAAGTGATCAACATGACACGTGCCCGCGGTAATTCAATGATCCTGTTTTGTCAACTTCTCTAGATCTATTATTCAGTTTCCCCTATTGTAGGAAGAGCGAAAGAAACTCTCCACTTTCGAAGAAAACAAATCTCCAATTAACGAATAAATGCTAGCAAAGGTTTTGAAATCAGTTCACATTTATTAGTGCTAAAATACAAAAATCTTCAGGATGTATATATAGCCTGGGTGACCTGACGTATACTTTGGCACGCACATTGATTGTTGCAGTTGTTGTGTGTTGTGTGCCATTGACAGGTTTACAAGGTTAACAAGTGAAGTATTATTAATGAATTGATGCATGTTCTTGTTGTTACTATTACTACTACTACTACTATTACTACTACTACTACTTAATACTACTACTATGAGTTTTTGACAGGACTAGTGTCACTGATGTCGGTGTCACAAATACAATTAAAAAAATTAAAATCCCACCCTAGATAAAAATGAAGAACAAAATATCCAGCTATTTATGTTGGAAAAGGCTGCAAGGATGCCTACATAACTAAATTGTGGAAGGGGGGCGGATCCAACTACAGATCCGAATGTAAATCAGGAAATAGAAATATATAGAAAAGATTGAAATTGGCAATTAGCCTCAAAAGGATCAAAAGAATTAATCCCTTCAATGGGATGATTTTGAAATTAAGTTAAACCAAGAACAAAAGAAAACAAGTTTTTAAAAAGTAGGATATTTAAACTCATGGGGAAAATAAATGCGAACCGAGCTTCCAGGATGTGGTAGAAAGGGATCTCGCCCTAACGCAACAGATGGAGCTATGAGGTAAAACACCTATGAGGAAGAAGTAAACTCCCAAATCGGGGTAGAAGAAGAAACCAAAAATGTAGAACAAAGCAGGGATAGTCTAGAAATAACGCCAGAAATTATTGAGAAAGATGTAAACTCCCAAAGTGGTAAAGATCAAAAAGCAGACATAGTCTAGAAATAACGCATGAAACCAATGAGAAAGAAGTAAACTCCCAAAGGTGGTACAGATTAAAAAGCAAAAATAGTCTTGAAATAACGCATGAAACCACTGAGAAAGAAGCAAACTCCCAAAGTAGTAAAAATAAAAGCAAAAATAGACTAGAAATAACGCCAGAAACCGCAGAGAAAGAAGTACACTCCCAAAGTGGTAAAGATCAAAACAAAAATAGTCTTGAAATAACGCCAGAAACCGCCGAGGAAGACTCAAACTATTTAAGCGAAACAGAGGTGGAAATAGATACTCCAAACAATGAAAACTAGAAATAGCACAAGAAACCACCTAGGAAGATGACAACTAGAAACAGAGTAGAAATACAAACACAAAACAATGCAAGTGTAGGCATGTTCAAAGGCAAGTAAGTGCAATACAACTCAACGCTCTCTCTCTCTCTCTCAATATATATATATATATATATATATATATATATATATATATATATATATATATATATATATATATATATATATATATATATATATATATATATATATATATATATATATATATATATATATATATATATATATATATGTGTGTGTGTGTGTGTGTGTGTGTGTGTGTGCCTGATTATGTCCGATAATAAGTTTTATATGTATACCTGATTATGTCCGATACTTTCTACTAAGTTTTATATGTGTACTTGACAGCACTGAGGCTAAAGCTTTGTATATAAAGCTTACGTACAGATTCTTTGATTTAACAAAGAAAGCTGGCATCCGGGATAGCTTTCTATATGATTTTATGCACTGTTAAATTCCCAAAGCTCTTATTTTCTTCCCTTGGTCATACCTTAAGTGTAACCACAACTGGAGTTCTGAAAGAAAAGGAATCTTACTAGATAAACTGCATATGAGCAATAAAAACAAGAAGACTCCAGACGGTCACCTTCACACGAATAAAATCTTTTATCTGTTTGACAGAGGCAATATTAGAACATGTTATGCTTACTCGGGAACAATAAAAGCCGCAGAAATCGTATTCTAGTTATACCAAATAATTCTCCAACTTTTCGCAATATACAACTGCAATCATACAAGAGACTCGTAAACAGTTGATGTGAGAGCCATATGATTTAGATAAACCCACTGGCGAAGCATTTCCGGCTATTATCCCATATTTCACAAAGAAATCTAAATGAACTAAGGCACCAATGAATCAGGTCATACTAGGTACATTAGTATACACGGTACAGGGCTGATGTAACGAAATTGAATAGTCAAAATAGTATAACTTTGTGCATATCAGTAGAAATTTAAAGTCTGCAGGGTTAGTAGATAATCCCAAATAATTACTGCAAGACATCGCCAAACAAAACAGCAAATAATAAATATATAATAAAGTTTGGCAAAGAAGCACATTATGCGTATGAGAAGGTAACGTCACAAGGGGGGCGGTGTCACTTATTGCTTGAACTTGAGGAAGAGTAATCAATCATTGGGAGACTTCGTTTAGCACTGAATAACAGCATTCGAAGTTATAAAGAAAAAATCAGTCCCAAGAAAATGAGATAATTAGAAGAGTTAAAGCAAAGAAGCAGAATTTCCGGCTGTGTATGTAACTCATTTTTACTTGTTTTATCTACAATATTGTTGCTTCTGATCCTTGACACAAATCCGGATCAAAGTGAATGTTTTTAAATAGAGCGTGCATGCACGATTCCAATTTATATTTCTTCTTGTTATAAAATGTTTTTGTACAATTCGAATTTTACATTTATCGAACCTTACCTTTGGTTAACATCATACAACCGTTATTATGCTCTGCTGCCTGTACAACGCTGCTACAAACAGACATCGAGTTCACACCTCTTCCAGAAGAAATTTAATCAGTTGTACGCCAACAAACCCCTACAGCCAGGAACGGTAGACTGCAAGTCGCAGAAATGATAAACGAGAAACACATTATCGATTGTCCAGTGCAAATTGGTCTTAAACGAGGCAAAGAGATAGTCTATCAACCTTGCAATTCGACCCGATATTTAGAATTTGCCCTTTAGATACAATTAGGTGAATGAATAGTCTACTTTCAGTGTAAAAGCACCGATTAAGAGAACATTAATGTGAGCTGTGTCCTGGATGTCAAATTGCTGTAGGGGCATCTAACTGAGATTTTATATTGAATGGAAAAGGTATAGGTGCTTCTTTATTTGCTGGGGTGGTTTGGGGGTATTAAATGGACCTTATAATACTGCTCGGATAAATATTCAAAATGTACGAAATCCAAAATATATGACTTTAGAACAAACATCATTTATTCAAAGTGTGACACACAACTATTGACACGAGTCGAGTGCCTTTGTAATCTTTCCCTGTTTACGTGGTACATGAATATCGACAACATACAGAGTTTAAATTCAAACGCAATTCATGAGTCAAAATGTTTCTTTGTTTGAAGATAGTTATAGATGAAGTTTATAGTTGGACTCAAGAGTTCATCAAGCACAGTGGGAGTCAGATATAAGGTCGGAACATCGCACAACTTCCAGTTTACGGTATTCACCTAATGTCATGATTTAAAATCCAAGAAAGGAATCTGAAACGAGTATGCGTCTTTGATATTTTTTTAATATTGGATCGATTTTGGACACAAAATTCTTCAAGCAAAGACAGGTGAGAAGAAAGATACGTTCATTGATACGCCGCTGTTTAAGGTTTCCGTAGCCGCTATAACATCTGGAGTGAATTGTACCAAGGAAACAAATGTAATAAACAAACAGCCAATATGGACACGTCCGAAATTCTTTCTTGCAACCTTCATTCTACCTGGATCAAAGTTTTTATAAACCAGTGGTGCGTAGAGAGCGTTGTTTACTAACGTGTTGTTCGAGCGTATTCACCAGCAGCACATGCATCATTACCAAAAACTGCTTAAAACATGGTTAATCTGTGTCAACTTGTGAGTAAGGACACCACCATCTTAGTACAAAGGCTACATGTCATTTCAAGTGAGAGGCTGTTGATAGATCTTAGCATGATATTGGCATATTGCAGCTGGCAAGACTTAGAATCGTTACAAAACCTATTGTGAGGAAATAATAACAACAGCTACAACTCATTTTTCTATTCAGATTATTTAATCAAACTGATTCAACCGAATATAGGTATCGGCATATCCGAAGACTATCGGAGATAAATCCTTCCTCTGATAAACATGTTTGCTCACACTGATGTTACGGCCAACTGGCTTGGCGCACGGTGCGTACTTGGCTTCGGAATATCACCCCGCGTCTATCGCGATCGTTTTGGCGATTAATGTTATGGTTTAGTGTGGGTAGGTGACATAGATTGGACAGGACTTGTTTGCTTTTGTTTTTGTGAACACATTATTGGCTATATATTGCCAATCAGTGTTAAGTGCCTTTCCTAAGGTATTTTCAGGCTGGCCGAAGCGGTATCCAGTCCAAGAACTTTTAGTGATGAATCCGGCAGCCTACCTACTGAACAATTGCGACTTCCACGGAGCATGTATAACATTTCAGCATCGCGATGCTTTTTCTCATCTAAACCATTTTGCAACGTAATATCATGCAGAATAACCAGACCCATTTCCTATCCGATACATAGTGAGTATACAGAGTATACATGTAGATTCATAATTATAATTCTTTAAAGGCGTGTCTGAGAAATTAAAATGCAAGACAAGAACTTAAAGAAATTTGCCGAGGAATAATTGAGGTGTGGCAAAACATTTCGGCAAAGATCATCCGCTCCCAATAAAGACGACTTGCCGACCTTCACCAATGTTAGTGGAGGACAGAAGCAACGTCTGGTGTATGGGAAGTAGGCGATAGGTGACGTTTGCACCAATGCTAGTGGATGACAGAAGCAAAGGCTGGTGTATGGGAACTAGGCGATAGGTGACGTTTAATTTATGTATATGTTATATATCTGTGTGCGTGTGTATGTATTGTACAAGTTTTATGTCTAGTCTTCACATATGACGCCAAGCACACCACATGTCTATGGAGAGATGTATGTATTGTACAAGAAGCACACCACATGTCTATGGAGAGATGTATGTATTGTACAAGCTTTATGCCTAGAGCTCACATATGACGCCAAGCACACCAGGTGTCTGTGGAGAGATGTATGTATTGTACAAGTTTTATGTCCAGTCTTCACATATGACGCCAAGCACACCACATCTCGTCTGTGGCGAGATGAGAGGCTCAAGAGGACAGCGAAATGTAAGCTGTTTATGTTGACCCGTATGATATATTAGTACCGTGTCTGGGATCATTTTGTGTGCATGTGAAAGTGTCATGGAGTCATAGTATATAAATATTATCTAACCTTATATATGTCTGCCAATCTTGTAGGTCTGTATGTGTCTGTGTATGGATGGGTATATTTATACAAGTAAATAGGGGCCTCCGGATGGCCGGATGGTCAAAACAGCTCGCCTTTACCGATCATCTCTGTTCTCGTGGATACGAGTTTCGCGCTCGGCCTATTGTGAGTATGTGAGAAAGCTTGCCAGTAGCTTCGCGAGGGTTCTTCCCGGGGTTTACCTGGGTTATTTCTCCATCCGTTTTACTGGTTGCCATGTATAGCATATCATATACTGAAGCCCACAACAGGAACAAGAAATTATATGGTGCATATATCATTCATATTTATATTTATATTAGGACAGAATTTTTTAGTACAAGTAACAAGATTGAAAATTCCTATAAATTGTATTAAGAGTAAGTTTTGATTAAACTGTATTAGAAGTAAGTTGATAAATTATATTGAAAGTAAATTTCTATCAAAATATATTGAGATTGAATCCATTTAATTCGGTATTAGAATTATATACTACTTAATACAGATTACGCCCTTATGATCAAGTACGAACCGTCTTATACACACATCTCAGACTCAGCACAAAAAGAGTACATTCATTAGGTTACGTAAATAGTGAACTAGACAGATTCCAAAGATTCCTATAGAGGGCAAATGTGCTGATCTTGCAGAAGTACCTACGTAATAATGTACATAGACCTAGACAATAATCTGTAAAATACTACGAAGCCTCACTTTGAGGTTCTGGCCTTCGCAAGGAGCTAGGAGCGCGCCATATTTGGCGTTGTCTTAAGAAACGGGTATAAAAAGCCCCAGCCACGGGCTGACATCAGTTTTGCTGGCCAGAAGCTCAAACAGGCTTTGTCTTTGCAGGTAAGATAACCGTCTATGTACAATTTTTCAAAGTATAAGACTTTTTAGTGTTATAAGAATTTTTAGTGTTAAGATGCTAACCTAACATCAGTATGTTTAAACATTAGATTATTTTAATATTTCTTTGCTATTCTTTAATATAATGTAACGGAAAGTTTAATTGTTTGAAGAACTTATATTTACTTATAATTATATTATTGATTATAGTAAAAGCAACGTTCGTTACCAACTTCATACTCAGTAATAGTTAATTTAGAAATAAAATACTCTTTATATAATAGAGTTTAATATGTTGACATTTTAGAATTAATTCAGTAAAATATATTTCAATTACGGTATTAGTCTGAAATATTATATTTTAGATTCTTTTGCTATCATGAATTTATTCGATATTTAATTATCTGTATTACATTCTAAAACGGCAGTTATTATACAAGTATGATGTTGGTAAGTGAAAGAATATCGTAGTTTTATATGTATTTCGTATATCCGAAAATTGAGCTTGTTGTAGTTTGATATTGAAATGTAAGTTTATATGTTGAGTATTTCAATAAAGTTTTGCTGGCCAGAAGCTCAAACAGGCTTTGTCTTTGCAGCTCGATCCCGAGTACCTTCAATTCCCCAAGAATGTAGTCACGTCTTCATCATCGAGTGACACTTACATCAAATGACTTGAACTTCCTTTTTTTTTCTCTCTCTCTCTCTCGGAATTGAGAACGGATTGACTCAGAGTTTACGAAACAGTTCTTCACATAAACGCTCATGGAACAATTCTCTTCGTAAAATTTATACAGATGTGTACATACATTTTTACGGGCTTGAGTTTGGCTTGCGGTATCAATTTAAATGATTTTTGGACTTTTTCTACAATGTAAGAACACAGTTCTGTAGACCACATATCGTATCCATTGCTTTTAATCAAAATGACTTTTCAAAACGATGAAACGTCAAAAAAGCATGCGCCTGTTAACTTTACATTTAAAATATCTTGTCAAAGCAGGCTAGTCCCAGGTCTCACTAGGCCAGTCACAGGTCTCACTAAAATTCTCAAGATATCTTCTCAAATAGATAAATTTTACATTATCTTGCCTTGGATATTTCCAACAATATTAATAGAGTAGAAATTGTTGAAACGATTCAAATTCATTTTTAGGTTTAAAATTTAACAGACAGAAACTGTGCCATTCTTCAAAAAGAGTTAAAAAGTACCTTAATTTTAGGACATCTTCAAACTTCATAAGCAATAAGGCAAGACTCATATAAACATAATTAATTATTTAGTATTTTTTGCTCCTGGTGTCTCACGTGTGTCCTATAAAACAATAATTGTTACCAGCTAAGTAATAAGAAAGACAATTAAAAATCTGTTATAGGAAAAAATGCGGCGATTTTGAGCGAAAATGGGGACGGGATTTTTCCAATAAAGTCATCAATACATTAGGCGTTGGCTGCAGCTGAATGGTGATTAAATTGCAAAATGCAATCAAATTTAATACAAGGGCCTCCAAACAGTGTCGATAATTCATCTTTCTAATACAAATGGAACAAGGAAGATGGTGACATTAAAAAGGTTTCCATGGCAACTGAGACAAGAACGATTGTTTGGTTCTGAGTTTTTTCCTTAATTAAAGACCTTTATCACGTATTCGCGGAGTCGCCTGCTACTTTCCAAATTCTTGCTCATTAATCTCCCTGGGAAAAAAATGGGAGTTGTCTTGTTCTGAGAAAGTAAATTTAGTTTGCATCACCCTCTTTCGGGTATAGGTTCAAACTTCATTTGAATATTATATTCAAACAAATATTAACAAATAATGAATTTCCTTAACCTTTGCGACGATACCTGAATTAAAAGCACGACCAAGTTCAATGATGACGCACAATTTAGTTCTACTTTCCTCAAAAGCATGGAAATTCTGAATGACGGGGGAAGTCTTTGTCTTTCAAACCAGAACAAAATACCGTAATCATACAAATAACCCCGCCGTAAACAGGAAAGAAATAATATAAACAACATCTCAGCAGAACACGTGCCATGTATATTAAATTATTTATTTTTTGAAATTTTGCTGACGATTTTAACTCGAATCCCAGTACAATGGCAACTGAGATAAAATTAAAACAATCAATCGTCTAATATTTTATGCAAGACAGATTCAATCGGCATAAACTAATTCGACTAGAATGACAAAGATGGCGTTTCCCAAAAATATCAGATTTCAGCACTTTTCTAGCATCTGCTCAGTTGTGGCGCAAAACTAGAAAATATGCGTAGAACTGTTATTATTGACACGATGGAAGTTCTACAATAACAAAACAAACTAAGGTCTACGCTTCGCTTTTAATTTAAAATTCATTGGTATCATATACTAAAAAAATCCATTTAATGAAACTTAATTTCGATTTAAATTATTTTCTGTTTCAAACTTAAAAAAGGATCGTATGTTTCTAAGATTGCTCTTGAGAATATCATGACAACAATGTCATTAAATTAAATTAAATGATAAAGCGCCATTCTCATCCGGACATAAATAGACTAGTACTAGCAATGAAAGAGATGGAAACGAGGTACAATTGCACCTAGTACATTATAAAGTATAATCTAACCAATGAAGTCATCCAATCTGGACACGTGATGTTCATGCAACACTTGTATTTAGAACAACTTAATTCAGGATCCGTTCGTAAGGAATCCAATTTTCTAAAGTATTTCTCAACTTTATTTGAAATTTGGAAAACAAAAGCAACACATTTTTATAGAGTGCTTCGTTAGTATAACTTTCCAGTTCTGTTCAATAACTCTGGACACGTTATTTAGCTTATGTTGAGAGGAGTCATCGGTGTAATTGCAATATCCATATTGTTACAGTTTTCAGGTTCAAATTTTCAACTTGCGTTTGTAATTTCATTGGCATCTCATTTCCTAATACTTCTGAGGTGTTATTTGTATTAATCTATATACACTGAAATGAAATTTGTGCAATCGATAAGCCTTGAAAGAATTTTTTAAAAATTATTTCTTATGGAGAGACTGCTTTGATGTGTGACGTCTACATTCAATGCTCCCAGATGAAGAGGACTTTTTATAAATTAGCATTTCCGGTTCATGACTAGTCACACAAATATTAAAGGTACAGTCTGTACGAAAAATAAAGTAAATAGCACATATAATGGCCTCAGATGGTCCGGTGGTTTTTCAGTGAAGGGTGTTTTAAAACATAAATTGCACAAATGTGCATCAGAGTCAAGATTACATTGGTTTTCGAGTGCGGACCCATACTACTTGATGTTTTCCAGTATGATGATAGTTACGAACGTGAACCACGATATAGTCTAACCGGCTAAAAGGACACCGTGACAAATGCTACTGGACACAAATCACCTATAATTAATCCGACGATCGGCTCTGCAAGTATACAGCGCATGTCCTCTTAGTGCGGGAATCGCTGAAACGATTTGTGCACGATTGTCTGGCTAAACAAATTATAAACCAAACAAAATAACCAGAAACATCATCGCCGACACGGTGCAGGTTACAATCTGGACAAAGTGATTCTACTTTTAAAAAAATACCCACGTGCCTGATTGAACTCATGGCTGTTCTTAGTTTACAGCACTTTGATGTCTCAAAAAGTTAATTAATCAAAACTGGATGATCGATGTGAATTTTGGTGGCAAGGTAATAACATTTTTATATATTTCTAATATGCGAAGTACTCGATCATATCCTGTTTAAATTTGTTTCTGTTGGGAATACATGTATAAAAGAACGGTGCTAAAGTGGATGTGAACGTGACCATGTAGATCCATTTACTCGTTATTTTACAATTTAATAATATTATATTTTACCAAAGACCTTTAAATCCATATCGATGCATGCTGTGCACTTTAAATGTCGTCATTAAATCTTCCAGACGAAAATTATAGATTGCTGTGGACTTTTCCAGGAATGTTATTTAATAAATCAACTGGGTCAAGTAAAAAGAGGACGTCTGGTTTATCACCACAAATAATAGGGTAATATGAATGTAAGTGTTTCAATACGCGCAGTTTCATTTTGACATCACACCGCGCGACATTCAATGCCATTTGTTCTACATCGCACCGTTAGGTTGAGCTCATCCAAACATACCCATGTACTTCAACATTGATTTTCCGGAATATATTCTCGGTGCGTGTATATAATGACCTTCCAAGGAATATGGACTGTATGAGGATGACATACAGTGAATAATCGTCTTTCAAAGGTATGTGTAATGAAATTCTAAAACGTCCATCCAATATGAAATGGTCGGTAATGAAGGCTAACAGAACTTGTATGACTGGCACTTGAGCTTTCTTCCATCCAGTGTCAGCGATTTTCTCCATTAGAGCACCAGTCTATACGCTTCTTTATTTCAGTTCATGTTATCAAGGACACGTGTTTGCAAATTGATTGATGCGAGATTAAAAAGACTTGTACAAAATAAACCTAAAAATAAACCCCAAACAAAACAACAACAGTAAGAAACAAGAACATTAAAATAAAAGACGGAAATCTAAATTGTATGACATAATGGCATGACAATGCAAATGGATAACCTGTCTAATACGATTTCTACTATCTGAATTTTTTTAAAATAACTTAGCCCGAAATCCATCTTGAACAGAAACATCGCAGGCCATACACCTTGAAGTGTCCTCCCCTGTCTCCTAGTAAAATTCAGGGCCTGGTGGATTGTTTCCATACAAACTATAAACAATTAAATGAACCAGTGATTTTCCTTTTGTATTGCCCAATCACGCTACCTGATTTGGTAGATCAACAGCAACACCAATAAATACCTTTTGTGTTGAAGACTACAGTGACAAATTTAATTAAGCATTTCCTCAAATGGTTGCGTCAGTTTGGGTGACTTACCAAAGACAGATGATTGGCACTGGAATGCAATGTTCGTTTTTGGAGTTTTGTTGCGACCCGTTATCATTCAATAGTTTGATTAGGTTTGGCTAAGGCATCGGAATGCAAAGTTTGTGCCATTATCCCTCAGTACTTTGCAAGCGCTCCGAAACTGGTCGATCTTTCACCTATAACAAATATTTTCTACCTCAGAAGTTTTACTATTCTGAATCTAATAGGCTTTTTAATCGAAATGTTCAAGTCCTTTTGTGATTGGTTTTAAACATATTTTATTAATTATATTTACAGTATATGGGGTGGAGCAATAAGAACTCACAACCTAGCAACAGCACTTTTCGAATACAAAAGTAGGTAAATGAAAATTGGCACGAGCCAACTGCACGTGTATATAGTTATCGGCGATCATACACTGCAATAATAAAAATGAATATCGAAATATTCATTGTAGAAAGGCAGAAAATTGGGTGAGTGTGTCTTATAAAAAGAGAGTTTCGTGGCGGGTACATGAGAGAGATCATGAAAGTAGGTAGTTCGTCCTTGACGATTATTTAAAGGTCACAGCGACAGGTTCTGCTGGTCGGGACACTGTATTTATGTCTAGCGGTATCTTGATGGCGAAATGTAAAATCAGAACTGCAGCCTTTCTTTTCAAAATGAAAATAACCCCTGTCAAATATTCCTAAATTTTTATAAATTAAAGAGTAGTTGGAATAAAATAAATTGATCGTTTTTTTTTTTAAAAGAAAGAGATGGAAACGAGGTACAATTGCACCTAGTACATTATAAATTATTAATTGAGTATAATCTAACCAATGAAGTCCTCCAATCTGGACACGTGATGTTCATGTAACACTTGTATTTAGAACAACTTAATTCAGGATCCGTTCGTAAGGAATCCAATTTTCTAAAGTATTTCTCAACTTTATTTGAAATTTGGAAAACAAAAGCAACACATTTTTATAGAGTGCTTCGTTAGTATAACTTTCCAGTTCTGTTCAATAACTCTGGACACGTTATTTAGCTCATGTTGAGAGGATTCATCGGTGTAATTGCAGTATCCATATTGTTACAGTTTCCAGGTTCAAATTTTCAACTTGCGTTTGCAATTTCATTGGCATCTCATTTCCTAATACTTCTGAGGTGATATTTGTATTAATCTATATACACTAAAATGAAACTTGTGCAATCGTAACGACCAATTCAGATCACTGCGCATGACAATGACGATACATGTTAACATCAGTATACCAGTAATCGAGATTTTTGGCAATCTCTGCTTGTATGTGCCTTAATATTGTGGCTATTTTAACTGATAAAGCAAAAAATACTTTCAATTGAGCATGAAATCGATACACTATTTGTGTATTCCGTTCTTCTTCATACTGTAATAGTTTTAACTAAAGTTATTTGCCATTTCATGTCTTGCCACGAGATTTAACGCATATGCATGTGTAGGTGCGTATTTGTGTTATTTCTGAGAATATGTTACCTATGGTATTTCATTTCAAATGTAAATATTAAATATCATATCTAATATAATAGTATTCGTAACTTTTAAATGTTCACGAAAAGAACGAATGTGTGCCGAAGTTAAAAGAAGCGTCGGTGATATAGTATAAATGATACTTTAATGGCTGAATGTTTTGCTTTATTAATTTTTGGGTTTGGAGTTGGGGTTATACTGCAATAAATTTAAGGCAGGTAGATTACAGTTGCCACGCTTTAAATATAATGTCAACTCACATTGTGAAAATGTCAATGGAATTATTATAATCCCACCTCACCCTACCCAATCCACAAAGAAAAGAAAATCGAAACAAATAAGCAAAACTGTGAAAATCGAGATACCTAGAACCAATATAGATTTGCTTCCCCGGTATTGTAATACTTGACGTTACAAAGACCATGTCTTACGTTAACCTTTCCTGTTTAATGGCAAATTATCACGCCAAATTTTGGTTGCCATTGGGTGTCAGGAAATCTGGACATGTAAATTAATTAGGACCACAACACATCATGATAGAAAAAGACAAAATCAATACCAATTCCTCGAATCGGTTGTGCGACTTCCATCAAATCAATTCAAACCTGACCATGAAATCAAATTTACAGCATAATTAAGTGATTCCGAATTCCATCGGAATTGAATTTCAAGTGTTGGATAACAGATCATAGTCCCATATAATCGTCGCAAGTAATGTATGATGATTGCTTTTCAGAGCAGTTTTTGGAATGTATTGGCTCCCAATGGTCCTTACATTTGTAATGATAAAACAATTAAACCGAATTGATGTAAAGGATTTCATGAAATGCGTCGAGTCATTATGCAAAGGAGGTATAAACAAATAAATGCTTGTGTTTTGGATTTTTCACGACGATTTAACAATTTTTCAGTCATATCGCTAGGATGTCTGCAATGTGACAGTGCATAGTGATGTCTAGCACAGGTGCATCATGCCGCAGACATGTAGCATGACGTCCCACCCAGTCACATTATCCTGACTCCAGGCCGACCGGTGCTAACACTAACCTTTTCATGCTGAGCGCCTAGCGACGCAGTTGCTAGTACCACTTTTATAGGTCTTTGGTATGACTCGGCTGGGGTTCGAACTCGCGAGCTCCAGCATCAGAGGCGGACGCTCTAACTCTAGACCACCGGAGCGGTCGACAAATAAATGCAAAGATAACCCTCTTACATAATTCAGGAATAGTATGTGTGTGTATGTGTGTGTGTGGATTCAATAGTACTTTAATTGGATATACCACACCCAGAACATGGAGACTAAGTGCCTTTCCCAAGGACATACCAAGGTAGCAAACTCACGCTGGTCTTGGCCGGTATCGAACCCGCGGCTCATGGATAACGAGTCCGACGCCCTACTAAAAGAGCTACAGCTGCTCCCCGTGTGTGCGTAGAATGTGTGTGGAGAAAAATAGTATTGTACAGGTTAGAGAATTATCATTGGTCTCCTACTATGAATGGAACCTAGGTCTGCGAGTTGCGGCAGCAATCACGTTGACTGCTAGCACCAAATGCTATATCCACTCGACTAAGCTCACATCTCCCAACGAACTGAAATTAGTCATGAATGTGGGATGTCATGCGTAGCTGGCAGGTTCGCTTGTTGACTCACTAATTAAATCTCCTCATAATACACAGTCACTCAGGTTTCTTCTGATAGAATCTAAGATATACACAAGTTATTATTGAAAGTTACAAATATACGCCAAACAGTGCTATCCATGGATTTTACAGGGTGATGCCTGATACAATGAAGTGAATTTACAAGGATAGAGTGCAGACAATGCATTGGGTGCCGTAATTCGTCGACACGGGTTCGATTCCCAGTAGTAAACAAATTATAACTATATAACCTGTACGATATAATTCTTTCCGTACTATTAATATTTTGATACATTCTGTAGAACCGACGGATAGCAACGCCCGCTGTTTTATATATAATAATGCCCCACTATGTTATGGACTGCATTAAGTATTCCACATTGGATGGAACTATTGTAACAGTTGACTAGAACAGAAGCATTTGCAAAGCACACAAGATTCATGAACGTTCTCGCCAATGTGACCGAGATAGTTCGTGGACTTGCGATCCTTGCATCGAACTATTTGCTTCAACTCAGTCTCCTCAGTTTAGTGGTCACCTGACGGTTTGATAAAGTCATTCAATGCGAAGACGTACTTTGATGACCTAACACATTTCAAAGTGGCAGTAGTGATTCTAATTCGGGCAGAACAGGAACTTCGTGTAAGAGGATAACCTTCTTTTTGAAGAGCTTGTTAACATCGCCACCATCATCAACGATAAGGGCGATAAGGATAATCACATATGTACCATTTATTGGCACTCAAGTTCATTATAAATTAAAGTGAAATTACTAGCATCTCATTCACGCTGTAGATATACTGGTTACTCCTTTGATTTGGTAAAGTGAAGTTTGATTGATAGATGAAAAATAAATAAAGCGTGCAAAAGCAGTGGATTTTTCCTTTGATTCGCGCAGCTTAGAGTGACTAATGTGTAAATATTATTCCGCTACATAGTAAAGTTTGCTAATCACATAAAATATAACATTTTACATTATATTTTGTTTTTCATTAAAGAAAGCTCATATACAAAATGTTTAAAAAAATCCAATCAATACTTTGTGAGTCATTCAAGTTCAGTTTTTTTTTTATTATATATTTTCTACATTTCAGTCCGCTTTATAGGATCGTGAGAATGTTTGGGGCCAGGTGTTTACAGCTGTAATATACAACTCTAATATACCACTCCGTACTAGTACTTACTGCAGGCAATAGCTAGTGGCCATGTTATTCGACCTATATTAAGAGATAACTAGGTGTCAAGTAGGTGATTGACATGGTGGTTGGTTTGAATACATTTTATTGTCGCAATATGATCCAATGGGATTGGCCACAAGTTCTAAAACTCAGCCCTCTCCCTACATAACACAAATATTACAACACATTCAACTTGACAACAGTGACTAGTAATGAAAAATGGTTGGAGAGAAAGAGAGAGAGAGAGAGAAGTGGGGGGGGGGCAGGCACGATGACAGTATTCACGATTTGATTAAGTTATTGAAATATATATATGCATACATGTTGTAGAGTTCTATATTTTTTATTTACTTCGCCTTTTCTCCAAATCAGTAAAGCTAAACTAACTGAGATAATGAAACCATTAATAACTGTCACAATAAAAAAGAATCCACAACGGGGTCTTTTTTTCTCTCCGATCAACAAAGAATATTAATGAAAGACAAATCACATTAAACAGCACGAAATCTGTATTCACATTAGCAAAATCCCGTCATTTAAATGAATCCATTTAAATTCAGCAGGTTTAATCCGCATTTAGAGGCGCACTTAGCCAATAAGGTGGCAGACATCTGAATGATAAAATCGATTGGCATTAAAGTTCGCTTCGTATACACTATTTTCCAAATGGAATCTGTGCATCTTTTCATTATATCAGGCTGTCGACCTTGATCGATGACCTTAAGTGGCTTATCAGCGACCTTCTGCATAGAATTATCAAGTAATTAAGTAATTAAGATTCATACATATACATGTCAAGGTTCAATCGATATAATTAAATACCAAGTCACGACCTTTAAAACACATCTTCATGCTTTTAACAGAAGCAGAGAATTATAATACATGCATATCTCAGCTTGTTAAGTAGTGCCCCAGTTTTTGAATACATTTTACAATTTTCTCCATTATAGCCGATTCCGGGAATATTTCAGAAATAAAGAATTTAGAAGCGTCCGACACTTTAAAGAAAAGAAGAATGGATAGGACAAAATACATTTCAAAATTCCCCTCAGTGTAATTTGTTCCTGACACTGTGTACCAATTTAACAGACATAGGATTAAACCAAAAATCCCACTCCACTTCCAGGGAGAATTCTTCATTGATGATCAACAAATGTCCTTTAAATTCCTTGTCTTCCTTTTGCTGCCAACATACGTGATAATAATCAGTTTCTTACATATTCTTCAATGACAATTTATTCAGGAAGTTCTGCATGGATGTTCGCTTCCTGTTGTCCATACTAAACACTTTGCTATAAAGTCAAAGACGATTCGGTTAAGCGAATGATCCAAACGCACAATGAAGGATAAGGACAAGCTAGGTCATACCTTTTAAAGAAGAGATTATTAAAAATATAGCAACATTTTTGCAATCATACATTTTCAATAATAATAATAATAATAATAATAATAATAATAATAATAATAATAACAATAATAATAATAAATAATAATAATAATAACAATAATAATGATAATAATAATACGACTTACGAGTTATGTTATAGCAATTCGATCACCTTTCACGCTGTGATTTAAATATTTTATGACTCATATGGATCATATAATGTTTTGAAGAAGATCCAGCAAGTATGTGTTTGTATTCTTCAGAATCCTATATCGAAGCCCTTATCTCTGTATATACAAAGATACATATTCAGCTGATGTGTGCCTATCGATTGTCACAAAATAAGACATATGTCTGTAGAACGAGATGCGAATCTCCTCCATTATGTTCTACTCATTCTTATATGGCGTGAATCTCAGGTAAATCTTTCAAACTTTCAAACTTTCTGTCAATAAATATTAGAAAATAATCACAGGGAACGACATCCTGAGGTTTTGCCATAAAATGCGTATTATAATCTAACATATCCAGTCTTGATATACGCACTTCCTACCTCCAGAAATAAACTGTTATTTGCGAGCTTTGCTTCACAGACAATATAACTATATACGAAGGTCGGGTTTGAGGTAAGTTATTTTCACTAATCCAATTCAAGGCAAAGCTCGCTATTCTTTTAGATAAATAAGAAGCTGAAGGTCAGTTGGAATTAACCACATATCTTTTAATCTGCATCTGAAATGCAAGCTAAATTCATTATCCTTGCTTCTTAATAATGACGCCATTCCACAAAATCTTTATACTTTGTATTCGCCGTAAGAACAACTCGTGCAACGATGACGCCACGCAGTCAAGATATAATCGACCTTTTTTACGACGAAGCGGAGAAGTCTTAATAGAAAGAAGAACGGACGTGTATACGGGTTATTGCTATTCAAGGTGATAGCCATTCTAATTTATCTTAGTCTCAGACAACAAATGATTCATTTAAAATATAAACGTGAAGAAATCATAAAAGAAGGGAAAATAAAACTGCTACGCGTGTTTTATCATTGATAAACCTTTCAAAATCGGATGGGCTTTTTTTAATAGTGATATAATAAAACATGGACGTAACTATGGAAACAAGGTATTAGCTCATTCTGACTGATATGAATGAACAAAGATCCCACTTTTTTGGCATCGCTGATATTTTTTGTCTCCTTTATGGTTTGCGATGGTCCCGGAAATCATAAAGTTTTCACCTGGAAGTGAAGTTAAATAATTAAAAATAAACTTAAAAAATATTAAATACAAACAGAAAACATAGCATTTAATTAAGCAGAATGATATTCGAACGGTGGGTGGCATCTTTACCCACACGTACTTCAGTCTCGAGTAAAATATATACATCTTTATAGTAACCCATATATTAATTCTGAATGCCTAAAGACTCTTTCATTGGGGCAAGTCATACAACAACCACCATACAAAAGGGAGATAAATGTGATTCCGAAGAAAGCAACTAAAAATAAATTAGGCCGTATGTACAAGTGTGATCGCAAAGGTTGATATCAATCAGCACACGTGTTAAAATGCCGCCGCATTTGTCCATCATAAATGCATATTCATTGCATACATATTATAATTCTCCATTTTACACATAGTGATGTCTTAAGACTCCTAGAACAACAATCATTATTTATCCAGAAAGAACTAAAACAAGACGGATTGAACATGTGTCTAGATAGAGAATGTTGTACACGACAGCCCATACTAACAATGTGTTTTTAGCTCTGCAAGAAATGAAGCCTGAAGCAATAGTTAATGAATCTTGGCACAATATGTGGTAAGTTCATCAATTTGTCAGAATGGAGAAACCATCTGAAATCAAATAGTATGTCTGATAACCTCTTGCCATCAGGTAAGCTTTGAGAAGAATGTCTATTGGCATCTGACCACGAAACAACACCATTCAGACCCGATTGCTCCCGATGTTGTGGCCGAAATCAGCATGTATCACATTTCTAATAAGACAGCTGTACATATGTGCAAAAGTACTTACACTTAACATGTTCTGATACGTTTCCAGACAAGCGGATAAGAAAATGAAAATAAATGACATTAATCTAGAGGATTATCTCAGAACATACTTTTATACATGATGACATATAGATCTGGAAAGATGAACATGTAAGATTATATGCGCCTCCTAGTCATATGAGAGATAAATGGGATTGCATCGTTTCGTATTTTGGCTGTTGTGTTCATACAAATGTAAATGCATCCAAAACTGACTTCTTAAATAGACAATTCAAATGTTCATAAAGAACAATCATGGTATTTTTTTTATTGTCTTTGAGATATTTGTAATTCTTTGCGTTTGATAAATTTGCTTTATGCGAAGCATGCTGTTGTCTTTGAATATTTTAAGGATATGAAAACAAAGATTGGTCAAACTTTTAGTTAGCATGTTGGCATAAACTATCTTATCTGTGAATACGATACATAGCCTTGCAAAGACCATTTCTGGTACGTTGTGTTTCATGGTGACTAAAAGATACATACTTCCTTCTCATCCGTGTTTTTCAACTTTCATACACGCAATGAGAATACACGGACTTCAGACCTTACGTTTAAAAAGAAATAAAATACACTTGGAAGGTCTAGATACTCTTGTAAGACTTTTGAATTGTTACGTTTAACAGAACATCGACGGGATCACAAGACAACAGCTGAAACTGCACATTCTATGAGAGTGGATTCCTGTGGTTGGTTTTGTGCAGACTGATTACCTCCTGATTGTATTTTTGCCTCCTGGAATTGCAAACTGTCGATTCCTCTAGAGACCAGTCTGAGAAGGCAATTATGAAGTCTCCATACCCTGAAAATTGATTGACTAGTTAGCCAATCCACAAGATTTCAACGATCTTTCAAAACACTCCAAGTCAGTATCAAACGATTTGAATGACCATTCAGCCAGTGGGTTGTTGATCCAATTTAGGTCGCTCTACGGCTGACTTGCCATGTTTTCAATCAGGGGATATTAGTTGTCCGTCCAATTTTCTAACAAAAACATTTTACAATAAAGAGACATGCCTGCTTTGGCCATTGTATATGCATGTGCCACCATGTTGTGTGGAAAAATACAATCAGAAGCAGACCAGGGCCTCAAGTGAGAATAATTTTGTAAACGAGTTTGGTTACCCTGAGAAAATATAGACCTGGTTATAATAATAATAATAATAATAATAATAATAATAATAATAATAATAATAATAATTATTATTATTATTATTATTATTATTATTATTATTATTATTATTATTATTGTTATTATTATTATTATTATTATTGTTGTTGTTGTTGTTATTATTATTATTATTATTATTATTATTATTATTATTAGGGTTTAATGGCTTTGGTCTAATTACATTGTAATAATGGATAATAACCCTTCCTCACTTCTTGTTTCACGTGTTAGCAAGAGTGCATCTGATTATAGGCCATCATTTATAGTTTCTGCAATTGCTGCTAACCTGTCCATTTTCATCCAGGGCTTTCTCTTTTACGAAGTAAATATAAAAACACGTGTATTGAAAACGAATATTTAATCTTCAGAAATTCAAAGAATATTCGCATAGCAAGTCATGCACTCATTTATATTTGTTAGGATACCGATTACAGCCACCAAAATATGAAGACATTCATGAACGTCATACCCGTTTACACACACAAAAAAAACACTCTGCCGATTTTACCTTCATATAAAAGTTACCCGCATACATAAATGTATACATCAATCCAACGTTCGTTCAATCTGTCTTATAGACAAACAAACTGACATACATATTCAAAGAAATAGCTAAAGTATTTTATTTATTTCCACATAAACCTGCTATACGCTGTCTGCTTTATTAGACTTACTCTTGGACTGCAATATATTTATGCATTACGTTTTTTATGCAAAGATATTCCTACCTTAAACATAACATTTTTGAATCCACACCATCAAAAGTGATATTTTTTTATTCGGATATGCATTAAAATGCTGACAAAGTAAATTCCAAAATGGTAGTAATTGTTTGGGTTTTTATGCTTCTGCACTTTGCGTTATTTTAACTACCGCTTGTAAAGGACTAGTAAATAGTAATACAAAATAATCCGTTTGATCTGGTAACGTAATGAATAACCTGACATCATGCACGTTGATATGTCGGTGCTGTGTATCAAAAGCGTTTTTGTGTTGTTGTATTTCATATCAAAGGACGCGCGTTTTAAATGAACCTCCGTCTTTCAGTGCGCCAAATGGACATCACTTCAGCAGGATGTTTACGACTAGTAACTTTCTTTATACCTTTTTCCTGCGAAATTTATGTTTCTATACACAAATATATCATATAACAACTTAGTATTTTTCAAAGGTTTCAGAGAGGTGTTCTTTAAAATCAATTTATCACGACTTTAACTTCGACTGTAAAGAAAAACAAAGATGTAATTGCTTGGATTTCGTAGTTTTGTATTTTAATTTTAAACGAGATGGACTACTGACTCCACTCTTAAACAAGTAATATACTTTGAAGTAGAATACAAATATATTTAGCTACTGCTTTCTCGCATGTTTACTCCAAGGGTAAGAAAAACGTAGTGTTTGTAAAGCCAAACGTTTAATTCATTTGCATACATTCTATGTAAAGAAAAGAACGACTAAACTGCACTATATTCAGCATTCTAACTAATTTTGACGTACATCGGTTAAAAAATCAACCTAACAATATCAGTATTTATGAACACATATAAAAGTCGCAAACATGTCTACCAAAAGAACTTGAAACATTCTTGATATTTGTTTTTAAACTGTTGATTTCCTACCACCCACGCATTGACACTTTCAGTATGTTAACGTCAATCTACCCTGCAATTAATATGCTTCAGTAGTCACATCGCGTATTGCGAATCCCCGAATCTTGTGAACACTGTTATTCATTATATCCTAAGGACAGTTATTTTCTTCTCATTAGTCTATTTTTCAGAGACCTACGTGCTTTACATGTAGCCACTTTGCTGTTTAGAAACCCAAGTCATTCCACTTATCGCCTTCCTTGCAGATATTTTAAGAATACTGAACGGTTCCAATTAACTTTAAGCTCAGGATAAATATTTATCTTAGCGTTACTTGATACTAAGAAAAGGTAGATTGTTGTCTTTCAAGTTAACAATACAATACGAACATCGTTATCTCCTCACCTTTCGACGGAATCCAAAATAGAACTCTTTAAAGAGGAAACTGTCTTTAAATTAGCTTCGAGGTAGCTTGTGTTTATCTGGACTAACGTATCATACATATTAGCTTTAAAGACAACATCAAATATTTGCTCAATAAATCTATCTACTGAAGCGGCAAGAAGAGGCACTTCAAGCGCTCCACATTTGTTAGCAGCCACTCCAGTCGATATCTCTTTCGAAAATATTATATTTGTAGAATGATGTTTATTCTCAAAACAGAGGCAACACTCGAGATAACCATTCCATGCCGCGCCTTTTGTAGCAAGATTTGTGGACTTCAGTGCCTATGACCCTTTGATAATACAACCGCACACGATGGGAGAAAAGTTCAAACACGGGGCAGGTCCACCAAATTCCTCAATGAATATGAAATTATTTTGTTTTTTTCTATTTTATACTTGAATAATCTTTGATTGCATCGTACAGCATGCACATTTTATATTATTATTATTATTATTATTATTATTATTATTATTATTATTATTATTATTATTTGACAAAATTTAAAAGAACGTTTCCGTACGAATATATAGCATTATTGTACAGGTTGGAGAATTTTTAATTCGTACTCTAAGGAGATTTTAAAGGACAAACAGGTTACATATATCGTGTTCATTTATATACTAATCACAGAAATAAACGAATCAGATGATACCACGCAACATTAATTGACTTTCAAGGCGGAAATGGATAGTGTCGTAAATTGGCACCATTCAGTTTCTTAACTTAAGGCTATTGTGATGCACATTACTTCCGTTACCTATTCGGATTCTCTTGGTTAGCAAGCGCTATGCAGTATGATTAAATTTTCATTAAATTTTCATCAAATGACGTTTTCCTATAAAGAATACAAACAAATGTGACGATGTGCTCGACATACATGGCCGAATGTCCGAACACGTCGTTAATAGAAGATTGGTTGCAGACCATGAACCTCACTTTTATCTTGTCCAGTGTTCGTAGCAGACGGAAGTCCAGTATCGGATTACATTGTTAACGTAGTGCACATTTACAATGTCTCAAGCCATGTAAAATATGCATAGTCAAGGTGCGATGATTAGTTCTTACTGAAATATGGTATGTTTGCTTGACACTGCGGGGAATTCCAGAATCTATTTATTATTCATGTGGTGACATCTGCGATCGTTATGGTTGATATTATTTCATCTTCATTACATATAAATTTCAGTACCATTAGGTCTCTACATCAGAAGGCGAACTCACAACATACCTTTACTTAAGGTACTCGCGACCTTAGGCACCTGGAGGTTAATATATAACCTTCACCTACTTTACCGCCCAGACCAAAGCAACTATTGTTTTATACTTTCATAACCTAATTTCAAACACATCCTTTGAAACTAAAAATGGGCCTATTGTTGTACTTAATATAATTTACAATTAAATAGTTTCAATGTTTATTCTATAAGGTCTTGAATTATTCTTGGTAACCAACGATAGGAAGGAGTACCCTAAATTCTTGTCGCGTGGATTCGGTGTTAAACCAAGACGTGATTTGTTCCGTTATTAATGTTTATTAATTAAATATATGGATATATTTGCGATTTACCTGCTTCGGGGTCTTTCTCATGTAAACGATGTGAAGCATGTACACCTCCCATGGTTACTTCACATTTTGTAGACAGTAAAATAGCAAATAGCCGACTAGGAAGCAGTGCTAGTAACTCTGCGGTAGATACGTGTGCGCAAGGCAAGTAAAACATCTCAAAATGACCCTAATGGCAACTATCTAGAATTGCATCAAGCTGTTTTGTACGAAACGTGTTTCAATATTATCACCGAGGGAAAGGGTTTGTATTTGCACTGAGAGTATCACTTTGCATTAAAGGCATGCAATATTTGGTGTAAGGGTGCATGGACATCTTTTGCTGTGAACTTCCACTGATTTGTCTTGTTAAGTGAATGGTATCTGTATGTTTGATTTATTATTCCTTTTCAAAAATATTGACCTTTTTACCTTTTATTTTTTATGAATTATTATATCTGAATGCAGGTTCATGCGCCTTCAAACTTTTGCATTTTAACAATCATTTGCACTCTGACGCATTTTAATGAAAGTGATCTCGGCAGTGGCATAACAACCGCCTAAGCCACCTGCCCCCGTGCCGTGTTGGGGTTCAAACCCATCAGTCAGCTTTTATATTGTTAGAAGGCCCCGTAAGTAAGTTTTGCGGGGTGTGTGTGTGTGTGTGTGTGTGTAATTTCATTTAGTGCTACCCGATCTTGGTAATATTCCAGGTTTATCAGCCTACGTAAAACACAGTTTAATTTGTGTCACAAGTCCCATGATAAAGCTTCGATATCAAATAAACTGTTCTAAAAGTGAAACATTTCGCACATTTCATTAATTTTCTGAAAAAGACAAAACTATTACAAATAACTTTTCATCAACTTATTTACATACATACATACATACATACTCCGGACTCAGTATATCGTTAATCGTTAATTCAAAATATCCGCGTTCCGGATCCGAAAATCGAAATAAGGGACCAATATATCAAATTAATATAAAACGTGCCTCAATAATCCGGAAATAATCTGTACAAAAATAAGAAAATTTGAAGCATAGGATATGAAAGTCCGCAGATTCACTCACGCAAAGTTGCAGGCATGTCAGTTTCTCAATCTCTGATTGGTCAAGTTCTATTGGTAAGTTATAAATTCATCGCGTATACCGTTTGTGGAAGCACCATAAGGAAGCATGACCGTATTGTAACCAGCTATTGTATAAACAATGTCTGTGTTTTTGCTCTCGTCGACGGGGGTTTTAATAATTAAATAAACACACTGGGATCAAATCGTCCACACCTTTGACGTAAAATATTGTTAATAAGGTATGTGTATCATTAACTCTCTTTGTTGCTTACCATTTGTATGTAACTATCACAATTTGTTGATGGCTGTTAAAATCAAGTTGATTGATTTAAGCCTTAAACAGGCTTCATTCCAAAATAAAAAGCGACTTCAATTTTTGACTCATTGGCAGCTATAACAGTTGTAAAACACGTATTATAAAACTAACTGCATTTTGTTAGTTTACTATAACGCATTTAACTGCAAGCTATAGGTTTGTATTCGTTTTGTGTTTTACATTACATGTATTATGCCGACACCATCAATAAAGGGTAGAAGAGTACGGATACCGGCCAGCATACAAAATATTTGACAGTAATTGTTTAAACGTATATTTATGTACAAATGCATGTTATAACACTGGACAACAAATTTTTACAAAAGTCATGTTACTGAAATAAAATTAGTCAATTCTTATCAATTTTTATGTGCTGAACACGAATATGACAGTCAAATTGCAAAATTGGCTCTAGTTTTTTTGTAATCTGCAAGAAATTAATGTTTACATAACGAAATGCATTCCAATAGTAAAAGGTCAACTGTAATAGCCTACCTATAAAAAATCAAGTCATTGACTACATCTTAGATTTCTTCGCCTGTCTCTTGTACAGCTGTTCGGGAGCATCTCTGAGGAGTGTCCAGCAGTAGTCAGCCAACATTGTAGTGGACCATTTTCCCTGGTATCTTTGTTCCATTGTTGCGATATCTTGATGAAAACGTTTGCCGTGTTCATCACTAACAATACCACAGTTGCTAGGAAAGAAATCCAAATGGGAATGAAGGAAGTGAATCTTTAGAGACATATTGCAGCCAAGTTTCTTATACTTCATCAACATGTCTTCTACTAGTTCCTTAACATTTCCGAGGAAGTTTGTAGAAACTAGGCGAAAAGCATTCCATGCTTGTTTCGCGTCACCTTCCAGCAAGTTGTTGAACCGGTCATCTTTGAAAAGCTCTCGAATCTGAGGACCCACAAAAACTCCCTCTTTAATCTTTGCTTCGCTGAGTCGAGGGAATTTTTCATGCAGGTATCGGAATGCTGGCAAAGTCCGGTCAATGGCTTTCACGAAGTTCTTCATCAAACCTAGTTTGATGTGAAGGGGTGGTAGCAAGATTTTCTGAGCCTCAACCAGAGCTGGGTGTTGGATATTCTTCTCTCCAATGGCTACATTCTGCCTGTGAGTCCATTCCTTCCTCATGTAGTGCATTTCCCTTGCTCGGCTATCCCACTCGCATAAGAAACACATGTATTTTGTATATCCTTGCTGCAGTCCCATTAAAAGGGCAACTACCTTCAAATCACCACAGAGGTGCCAGCTGTACTTGTTATACTCAATGGAATTCAGTAGCTGCCTTAAGTTATCGTATGTCTCTTTCATGTGGACAGCATACGCTACTGGAATAGATGGAAGAATGTTTCCATTGTGCAAAAGCACAGCCTTGAGACTCAGTTTCGAAGAGTCCACAAATAGTCTCCATTCTTGTGGGTCATGAGTGATTTTTAAAGCATTCATGAGGCCCTCAATATCGGAACAGAATATCAGATTACTTTCCTTTCTGAAGAAAGGCTCCAATTGCTGGTGGCGCTTTCGATATGCAGTAATTGTGACATCTTCTTCTAGAAGATTCCATTGTTGGAGTCTTGATCCTAGCAGTTCTGCCTTGTTCTTTGATAAGTCCAAATCACGAATCAGGTCATTTAGTTCTTCCTGTGTTATTCTGTGTGGGGTTGATGATGCACCACAGTGAAAATCTGGATCACTGCATGCTGATGGACCAGGAGAAGAACAGGTCGACTCACCTTTGTCTTCGTCAGATGAATCAAGAGAATATTCTGCTGGAGGTTCTGGAATAGGAAGTCCCTCACCATGTGGAACTGGTCTCAATGCAGACGGAATGTTTGGGTAGACTATTCTCGACTTCTTTCGCTTCGTTATTCCGCCGGAAAGAGGAGGAACCAAGCAGAAGTAACAGTCATTTAGGTGGTTGCTTGGCTCTCTCCACACCATTGGGACTGCAAACGGCATTGATGACCTTTTGCAATTCAACCACTGTGAAAGCTGTGTTGTACATGTAGCACAGCATATATGCGGAGCCCAAGGCTTGTCTTGGTCACCAACCTTGCATCCGAAGTAAAGATGATATGCCTTCTTCACTTGAGAATTGATACTTTTCTTCTGGTTGGCAAATGTCACTTCCCCACAAATATAGCAAAAATTGTCCGCGGTATTAACACACTTTCGAGGCATTACTGTTCTTTATTGTACGTAAATGGATAAAATAATAAGTTTTATGTAACAGTAGCTTGAACTGTCTCGCACAACGTCTAAAATATTTTAAATGCTGAACCTATCTGATTGGGCTTTATATAGTACACTGCTTACGTCAGCTTCAGCAGCCGCCTGGCATTAGTATAATAGGCCTACACATGTATAGTACACTGCTGACGTCAACTTACTTCAGCAGCCGCATGGCATTAGTATTGCATTGCATCAGAAAATGATGCAATCAACTGTGGATGATGTGAGCATGATGGTATTATGCAATGTTACATCATTATTCCGGATGTTGCTGCAGTCCTACTGGAGAAATTTACACAGTGAAACATAGAAAATGAGGTATATGAATATCTTCAAAACGAGAGCCAATACAAATTTTTCACGGTTATATTCGTGTTCAGCACACCAAAATACTACAGATTAGGGCCTTTTCAAGTCAGTAATGATTTCACTGTTGACCAGTGTAATCAAGTGAAATAAACACAAGACAATAGATGTATAAATTAATTTATTTAAACCTGTACTGATTATGCATGTACAGGTCACAAATACATGTGCATATGTACGATATGAGGACATTGTAAACTACATATATACTTGATTATATATATATATATATATATATATATATATATATATATATATATATATATATATATATATATATATATATATATATATATATATTATATATTATATATATTATATATATATATATATATATATATATATATATATATATATATATATATATATATATATATATATACACTCACAGATGTTAGGTACGGTTTTGAAAAATATTACCTTTAACTTCTCCAGAAAACCGAGCGAACACATAGAATTGTGTTTGTGTGATCTGGATTTTTAACGTGGCTGTAACAATTTTTCATTTATATCGCTACGCTGTCTGCATTGTGGCAGTTTATAGTGATGTATAACACTGGACATCATGCCGCAGACACGTAGCGCGTTGTCCCACCCAGTCACATTTTCCTGACACCAGGCCAAACGGTCCGAACAGTGACCTCTTAATGCTGAGGTCATATCGAGGCAGCTGTTAGTACCATTTTTGTACGTCTTTGGTATGACTCCGCGCGGACGCTCTAACCACTATGCCACCGGAGCGGTCCAACCTAGAACTGAATTATGTGTGTACATGCATGGAAAATTTGGGAAGACGAGAACTGTTTCGACGATCAAAGCAACTACTAAATGCATATTGGTGATCTGTTGTCAGTATTTAGAGAGTGTAGATTCATGGACCTTATGTATGAGGTGCAGTAGCGGACAAAAGCTGGTCCAATCAGAACGTTGCCGTTGAAATTTTAATGTCATATATCCAGAATTCCAATTTCACATGTTGTATCAAAAATACTTGTCCTTAAAGTTCCATTTTATAGGTCGAGATTTTAGGTTGTATTATTTGAATTAAATAGTAGTGGTTGAAATCTATATATTCTATGTTGAAGTTTTAGATTGTGTCGTTAGAATTATACGGCGGTGGTGGAAATTTCAATGCCATACGTCGAGAATTACTAATTTAAGTATTGGCTCAAAGCGTTTATGTTGAAAGTTCCATTTCATATGTTAAGTATTTAGATTTCATCTGTTGAATTACACAGCGCTTGTTGAAATCTAATGTCCAATGTCGAGTTTTTAGATTGCATCTTCTGAATTACACGGCGGTTGTTGAAATTTTAATATCATATGTCGAAAGTTTCAACTTAACATGTTGAATCACGTTAATTGTGCTGAAAGTTCCATTTCGAATGTTGAGTTTTCATATTGTATCTGTTGAATTACACAGAGGTGGTTGGACATTTTATTGTCCTTGTCAGAATTTTTACTTTTATATGGTGAAATTATGTGTTGGTGGCAAGAGTAACATAACACAATATCCGCTTTAACAATTCAAAATAATATCGGTTATTAAGATACATCATTCGTGTATTCAATCATAAGGCGCCATTACATTTCGTGCATTTACAGTTTGAAAGTTACCATTCACAGGTCTAGAATTACTCTGAATTTCTTCGCTAGAGGTCGCTCTCGTGAACGGTCCGCGTTATTTTTAAAGAAGGAGGCTGCTTCTCGTTGCTGTGAAATTCATCAGATGAGATCTAAATACTCGCCATACGAAAAGGAACTTTCATCACAAACAGTTACATTCAACGTGTGATTCTCGACAGATGCTATTGAAATTTCAACCACCGCTGTGTAATTCAATATATACACTGTAAAGCGTTGAATTGATTCGGACAATGAAGATATCATAAAACATAGATTGGTAACAATATTTACTTTTCAAAAGCGCGAATATCCTTTTCAATTAGTAGGAAAACAAATACAAAATGGTTGACACGTTTGATAGAAATTATTATTGGAAGAAGACATCTGAAGTGAAAAAATGACTGCTTACTGCTTGTGGTTACATTCAGAAACACACATAAAATATTACAGAATCATGTAAACTCTCTCCTTCGGTGAGAGTGACTAAAGTAAATCTGTCTAAATTCACCGCTTCTACCTTTCAAGCCAGATAACAACCTAAGAGACATTTTAATCTGGAAGAAACGCAATTCACAATTTGAAAACAAATACAAATGGAAGTCAACCCTGCGGGAAGGAGTGAGCAATACATAAATGTGACGAAATCCAACCACGAATGGGAAAGAATACAAAATACAAGGCATTATGGATTATCAATCAGTAAGTTTTATTGACGCTGTTGTAGAAATGTAGTAAAACGGTCTATGTAGAATAGGGGTCTCAAACTCAAACCAACCTGAGGGCCGCATGATGACATTTTCAATGGCCCAAGGGCCGCACCAGCTTGGTTATCACTCATTACACCCTATAACGCCAATCATTTTGCGGGCCACAGGATACGGCTTGACGGGCCGCATGCGCACCGTGTGTATGAGACCTCTGATGTAGAACATAACAGGAAATTCTAATACTAAAGAACAGTTAAATTCGTACTGTTACAAAATAGTTTAATGCAAACAGCCACTCTTTATGAGATTAATTAGTGATAGGCATTTAGAACGTGTACGGTAAAAATCATAATGGTTGGTAAAGGAATCATTTTGCATCAGAAAGCGAAACACCCTGTTTCAAAGAGAACTAAGTTTTCAGTGTGAAGTCTATTGATTTTCCAGCGAATGTGATTTCTAGCTTATATATATATTTTACCTTAGATCTGTCATGTGAAGTCACTTTTCCAAACAGATGAAGCTTTGATGATACAAAATTTTACATGACTATTTCTACAGGAATTTAAGTTTGAAATGTTTGATGCTGCAACTAGTTGGCTTCAACCTGACAAATATGTTTTATTTTCACCTTGAAATCCACGAGCCATTTAGACATTTGTACTTGCATGTAAATGTGCGTATCCGCAATTTATATCATTGATATTTCATTGTGTTAGTAGTAATTATGGGTTATTGGGTGACTAATAAGCAAATCGAAAGAATTATTTAAATGAAAATGTGTCGCCTGCAATAAGATGATGATTTTATTTGTACGTAGCTGTCTGAATGCTGTTTCTGTTTTTTGTTGTCTTCTCTGCTTGTATTTGCCTTTGAAAAAGACTCATTTTGAGTTGAGCTTAGGGTAGTTAGTTTTGCACTATATTATATATATATATATAGAGAGAGAGAGAGAGAGAGAGAGAGAGAGAGAGACTTAGACGTAAACGAAGGACAATTCTTCATCTCACATGGTGTTAAAAGTCAGTCTAGCGTGTTTATCATCTTCAGCTCCTGTTACTCAGCCTCAAATGACCTTACTTTCAGAGATAGACGCCACTGCGTTCTTTTTCCGGTATTTTATTTTGGGTCGGAACTAGAATAACATTAAACACAACATCTAATAAAACGAACGTGCTACTGCATTCACTTCTTCCATAATATGCCTAGAAGGAGGCCATAGAGTTTCGCCGCCTTCTGTCGTAAGGACTATAGCTTCCAGAAGTGGCGTGATTTACTGTCACAATAATTTAGCAGTCGTTTGAAGAACACGGCAGATACTGCTTTTGCTGTAGTTGTATTAATTTTCTGCTGATTTCGCATTCCCAGCGATGAGTTTGCTTTATTCCAGCTGATGAACAGGTCAAGTACATCCTAATTTAATATCAGGAACGACCAAATAATAAAATTCGATCCTTCCAAATTCCTAAGCTTAAAGAGGAAGATCAATGTTGATGTTATTTTGTAACAGATTCTATGGGAGCTTCACGAAGTCTCATTCCAATAGCAAATGTTCTCTGATGTGAAAGAATATTTTTTTTTTGCAAAAGAAAGAGGTGTCTTCGGCATGTAATATCGGAGTATTCACTTTTACTATAACGATATCTGAATCGCTTAACAGTACAAGAAAGAAAAGAAAATTTGAATTCAAAATACAGTTCAACCCAGTGTAGTCAGATGGATATGTTAAAGACAAAGAAGAAAATGCGTCTTTCAGAGAGCACGTTGATATTAATTATTTTTAGCCTTGTATCAAAATCACCTGGGCTGAGAGAGAAAGTTCCCATGCTACTGGTTAGGAATTCATCTATCTGTATTATTATGCTCAATGACGTCAAAATAGACGAATAAGCTTAAAAAACAAAAAACAAAAACTATAAAACACTTACTGCCCATGTTTCGAGTTTACGCTGTGGGTCTTCAACTCCACATGAGATTACAAACACTCAGTTTAAGACACCTGAATAAAACGTACGTCTATAGACTAACGAACATTATAAAATAGAACAACTTTATAATATGCAGTGGATACAATTATTCTAAATTATATTTAACGTTATGCAATGTGAATTAATGAAGTGGACAAGTGATGTGAAGTGGACAAGTCATATGAAGTGGACAATACGGCTCCTGGTTCCTTTCCGGACATGTGGAATTGGTGTCGTTGATCTCAAGAACTGATTCCATTACGTTGATGTGTATTCAGCTTGGTGTTTCGGTATCATGCGATCTCTGCAAGTCATACCTTGTAAAATTCGCTAAAGGTTTAATTAATAGTTAACAATTATTTGGGAAAGTAAGAAAATCGACAGGAAAGAAACATTCTCCATGCCTCGTCTAGATTCAGATCAACGGTTGGACCTATGATTTCAATTTGACCTGAATGATATCAACTATTATGAAAACATACTGCAACTGTTCCAAAACTGAAAATAGTGAATATTTCTGGTGGTTATTTCTTAACATCTCATTTAATTCCACAGGAAATATTACTGTTTTTCTGCATCTCAGCCAAGAAATAGGGACGATCAACAATGACTTCAATTATTTTGACTCATCTATCGATTATTTTTATTTCTATAAAGTCTTTACATGTGTTTGTAAGTATTGAACTTTCCGCTGCGTCCAAATCCTAATAAACCACATGTTTATCGAAAGCAGTTTCAATGATGAACTTACGGAGAAGTTCTTGTTTTTGGCTCTCCGGCACTCTTTTCAGAGACTGGATAAAAACAAAGCAACTTGCAATAGGTCACATATTTCCGATCACTATCAATGCCTCATTACTCATTGTGCACTGTTTCCAAATTTCACACAGAAAACTATACGTTAATGTTCTTATTCTAAAGAATAAACAATTACCTTTAAATCACTATCAAGAATGCCTATATCTAAGTCTTGTATCACCACCGAAATAAGAGACCAAACAGTGCTAATAGGGACTACTTTTGTGGGTACTGACCTGGAAGTCATAATTGTGATCTGAGTCCATATATCAGTGCACAGAATAGAGTGTGATGTTCGTGTCAAAATACTAATGGTTCGCATAGGTAAAATAATGCAAACTAACCAATCCGACGAGTACATTTTTGAAAGTAAACAAGAACACTGTTTGCTTTCAGCAATGCGTAATAACCGCATAGGAAACATGTACAGCCCATGGAATAGCTATGCTCCTCAATTGCGTGTTGTGACATGATCTGTGTACAGTAAATTCTTTTGTTTACTAACCTAATTTCATCCTTGTTCAACGATTTTAGTCATGAATCTAGTGTAAGTATATGTCTCATAAAAAAGTGGTATAACCATTTCACAGTTGACGTAGCTCGGAAATTGAAACTGTTTCCAATTTGGTTTTAGGGCTGCAGTGTGATTCCATCCTCTGAGAAAGGATTAGGACCAATTTTGCACGGATGGAATAACACATTTTGATGCAGTACATATGGCAAAAGAATTGTGTAAATAGGATTTAGCGGTCAGATTTATCCGACGTACGGGATAGAGCAGGTTCTATTCAATCTGTCTTGACACATAGAATTTGACCAAACAAAAGCAGCGTCGCTTCGAGAGCTTCTATTTCTAAATTTCATCAGCTCGTGTGCACCAGGTCAAAACAACCACACTGTGCTCAGAAAAGAACAAAGAGTAATTGAAACTTTCACCAAAGCAAAAAGAAAGATTGAATTATTTTTGTCAGCTAGGTCCATCCTAACAATTTTTAAAACCATCGCGACCTTCATGAGCCAACTCAACATAAGGTCATGACATACATTATGTTCTTGCCTTCTCTGAATTCGCGGTCGTACCCATGCTTTCTTCTGTTGCGATGAATTTAATTAAAGACAGCGACAATTAATAAAATACAAAGAGGAATAATCAATAGTATTTGTTTCCATTCTGACAGGGTTAAACTTGAAAATTAGCCGGAATGACAAGGAGACATATACTGCATACTACATACAATGTAAGCACATCAATACATGTTCCTAGATCAGATCGGATTAAGAGATATATATCTTAGCATATGGCATAAAGTGACCTTTGGGTAAGTCCTAATGATCATTTTGTATGTACTCGTCGCTAACAGACGCTGGACCGCGATAATGATTCACCCTGATATGCTGTATGAAGGGCTACTTGAAATAAATTGTTTAGGGTATGTGAACGGCTGATCATATGTATAGGCTATTTACTGTGTATTAACAAATATTGAGCCCGAGGTCATGTGGCGCAAACTCGGTCATTTCATGCCAGATGGAAAAGAGCCCAATATGTTTTAAAACTAAGTCAATAACCGCCTCGTTCTATACATAAAAACCAGGCATATCAATCATTCTGTTAAGTTATTGTAACAACACGATTGAAACCCCCCAAAAGTATTTCAAAGTTTTATTTAACGTTTTGCTTGACGTTCATTTTCTACATAAAGCCAAATCAACGAGCGGCAGGTAATACGTGCTACTTTACTTCGTTGGAAGCGCGTGCGTTCATGGTGAGATTGTCAATCAGAAGTGTACAAAGATAAGTTTGTTATATCGGATTAAATGTCATGTAGCCAAGGAAACACAACCAAATATTGATAATAGGAAATATGACTCAATACATTATCGAAATTTGAATATACCATTATGAAAGATTAACCATACAAATCCCGTCTCAGATTATCAGTGTGACTGATGCAACGTTGTTGTCATGACAACATGTAAATTTGAAATGTGCTGTGTGCGTCATGATTATTGCCACAGCATTGGTTCTGGATTAGGTAAAGATATAAAAAGGTAGAGATTCATTTTGGAACAGCTGGTGTTGCATTGCATGCATAACACGGGATAACACAACACTTTTCAGAGCGGATACAAGTGCACTGTTTACGTGAAATGACGTTGTTAACTGACACATTGTATGAAGGGCCAGTTTCTCTCTCATTTATGAGGACCCGAGTGGCCGAGTGGTCTAAAGCGCTCTCCGTTACGGATTACTGCCATCTCAGGTCTGTCTGCGTGGGTTAGAGTCTCGGATTAGGTCCATGTGGGTATGCGAGAATGCTTGCCATTAGCGTGTCGTGGGTCGGTGGTTCTTTCCTGGGTTCTTCCTTTATCATTTATATTGGCCGCCATGTATAGTATAACCTGTGCTGAAAAATGGCGTTAAACGCTACAACAACAACAACAACTCGCTCATTTAAATACGGATTAGAGCCAGATCTGATAATTGATCAGTACGGGAGTCAGGAAGAAAGGGTGACCGTCATCGTCAGTCAGATAGAAAGGGTGACAGTCATGGTCAGTCAGGTGGAAAGGGTGACAGTCATCGTCAGTCAGGTAGAAAGGGTGACAGTCATCGTCGGCCTCTGCTGGCCATCAAATTTATTACGTGGTCAGCGTTTAACGTTTCGGTCGTCATTTTACCTATCTAGAAGAAGTTCATCTAATGCGGGTACGTATTTATAAGGATGTGGTGAATAATTGTTACTTAACTACGGTCAATATTGACCGATAGCAGCAGTATTAAAAGTATATAATAAACCGTAATCTATCCTCTGAAATATATTTTATCCGATTAATCTTTTCCATATTAACATTTTTTTTATTACTGTCAGGAGGCTGAAACGTTACACATGACAAGCTACAAAGCATGGTTAGTATTCCTTCCTTATTTAACACTATGATTTGTAACTTGATATTGAGATTATATAGTCTCATTCACGTATCATTATTAGTCTGAGGATTTTCTTGGTGGAACTGATAGTCCCATAAGAAGGGTGAACGGAAGAGGCATATGAAAGGAAGATGAAGAAATACCAGGAACTGGTAGAGAGCTGTAGAACAAAAGGATGGAAAACTCTTGGTTCTTCCCGGTGGAAGTTGGATGCATGTCTCCTGCGCATCGACTTGGAGGATGCTCAGTACCTACTGGATTAAGAAAAAAGATGAAGAACATCACTGCAGACACTGAGCATAGCAGCAAAATGAGCGTCTAGTTTGATCCGGCTGAGACGTGGAGACAATAACTGGCGACGAGTAAATACTGCAGTGTCTGATCAACGCCACCATCTGAAGGGTGTGCCGAGACAACGGGCGAATCATACGGGAAATAATGTGAACTTTTCTAATAACGTCTGTGTAACCGCAGCCCAAATGTTTATCAACACGACAGCAGTAGTGAATGGGGTCGATATAGGGTCTATGGGAATTAGCATTAAAAAACACCCTGGGTCACTATAGGGTCTATGTAAATTTAACATGGACAAAATCCCTGGGTCGATATAGGGTCTATGAGGAATTAGCATTACAGACCTCCCTGGGTCTGTATAGGGTCTATGTAAATTTAACATTAATCACCCTGGGTCTGTATAGGGTCTATGTAAATTTAACATGGACAAAAACCCCTGGGTCTGTATCGGGTCTATGTAAAATTGAAACAGGGAGGGTCTCTATTTTTTTTTTAAAAAAAAAAAACTAAATAAAAAAGGGGTAGGCAATGGAAAGGCTATCTCTTTTCGAGAAATATGGCTGGCCCTGAAAAGGGCCTTTGGTTTATGTTAATATGCCCTTAACATAAAGGACATTTGCGACATCTTCTTGTCCTCAAACTTCGTCTTACAGCAGGGCCATACATCAGAGTTCTCTTGAGGCAACCTTGTCTCTCTATATAGACTCTTCTTATCCACAGGCTGCTGCTGGTCCTGTGGACAACGGTCCACTTGGATCGGACATACATGAGCATGTCCGTCCTGAAGATCATTGTTGACACAAGGGTTGAAGATTCAACGTCTGTCCACATGTTGAGGCTCCGACAATAGGTGAATCAATGCAGTGAACTGCGCTTATTTATAGGGACAGAAAGGATTGAAACGGATTGAGTTCATTCACCAATCCGAACACGCGTTACAGAATTCAGTCAGCCCGCATCCAATCTGAAGAGAGCAGTCTGTGACGTCACGTAGTCTATATAGATTCGCTAGCACTTGTGTGCAGTCAATCTATGCGACAGTGATTCAACATGACGGAAACTCAGAAAACGATCCAATGGGGTGCACAAACAGGGGAGACCGCCCAAGGGAACCCGGACTTACTTTCAGAAGAGGTGAATTGGGATTTTGTGGATTTTCTCTCCTCGCAAGAATTTGTTCCGGAACCTTCGTTACCTTCTTCATTACCGCAAGTGGAAAATTTTAGACAGAGACAGAAAGAAGAATTGGAGAAATTTATACAACGACAAAAGGAAGCGGAACAGGCTTTTCTCCTACAGCAACAGCAAGAAGAAGAGGTAAGAAAAAAACAACAGCAAGAAGAAGTAGCAGCAAAGAAACAAGAGGGTGAAAATCAAACGGTCACGGTACTGTTGGACATTTTAGCGGAGTTAAGAAGTCTGAAACAAATGTATCAGACTTCTTTATCACGACCGAAGAGAATACGACCTTCCCGAGCTAAACACGTCAACCCTGTGACTAAGCCTACCGTACCACCCTTAGTGATTTCAACCCAATCATTATCATCATCATCGACATTACGCAGTCCAGAAGTAGGCCTTGGCCGTGGCAAAGGCATAAGGCAGTTAAAGTTGATTGCTTAAACTCACCCCTTCACCATGAAGAAAAAAGGCCCTTTTCAGGGCCACCCACATTTCTCGAAAAGAAATACAATTTCAATTTGCCAATAACTCAAAAAAATAAACCCCACCCATTTTACCCTTATAGTACGTGTCTGTGTATGAGTGCGTGAGTGTAGCTTCTTATTTTAAAATCAAAACTCAAAGACACTTACCTTATATCATTAATTTATTCTTTTCTCCATTTTTTACAATCCAATTCAAAATTCACAACACAACACTTTAATTAAAAGTTCATTGACTTCTTCTTTCTCTTTGTTTAGTCTCTCTGTTTTTTGAATTTCTTCACCGTCTTTTCCTCATTTTCTTCCATTCTTCTTTTCTTCTTCTCCTGTTTCTTTGCCTCTTGTAAATAGAATTGTCTTTTTTCTTCCTCTTCTTCCTCTAAAGAATCCCTCTCTTCTTTCGAATAATCCCTCTCTTCTTCTGAAGAATCCCTCTTTTCTTCTGACTCCTCTTGTTTCTTTTTTGGGCAATCTGGAGACCAATGTCCTTTTTCTTTACAATAATAACAGGTATCTTGACTTTTGTCTTTTTTAGTCCGTTTTTGTTCTTTTTTGACGGTCTGGACACTCTGAAGACCAATGCCCTTTCTTCTGACAGATATAGCAAGTATCTTGACTTTTATCTCTAAAGGAAGGAGAGTAGTCCGTAGGCTGGTCTGAAGAGAATTTTCTAATGACCCCTCGCAAAGCTCTGACGAAACGTTCCATCTGGTTAGTATCTTCCATCGTTGTGCTCGGCTTGAGACTGAAATGAATAGTGAAAGGACAAGACACACACCCTTTTATATACGCTGGTCTGCTATGACTATAAAGAAGCTCATGGTGTTTGAACTTGAGTCATTTGACTTTTTCCTTTCAAGATGAAACGATCTAATTCATTCGAGAAGAAAGAAGAAGAAAGTAAGAGGCAGAAACGTGATCTATCGCCTCGAACCAGGACTGAAATCTTGGCACAAATTCATGCCAGTGATTTTGAAGAGGACATGAGTGAACCAGAATTTGAAACCTCTAAACCAATTTCACCACCCTTAGTCAACCCTGAAAAATACTATTCCATTCGAGAGACGGAAAAGCGTTCCTCTAGAAAATTTAGAACCACGGCTTACAAATACACGGTGAAGTTTAAAGATTTCAAGTCCGAAGTACCGTTAGAGAAAGCAGAAGGGTTCATCACCGGAGTGTGGGATTCTCTGCTCACTGCACTCAAGCGACAATGTCAACCCAAAGAAGACGATCGCTTGAGACTTTCCATACAACACGACGGTTTGAAATCCCCTGTTTGGATCGAGTTTAGCACCCCTGCAGAATTGACCGCTTCCAAAGTCATGGACAAGATTCAACACGTGCAACAATCTAATGACCAGTTTGACATCACCGATGGAAAAGCCACATTGGACATGACCCACGTCTCTCCTCCTCAAGGGACCGGACGCAAAAAGATGTTATTGGTGAATGACCTTCGCAGCATTAAGCGTAGCCTTGTCCAAATTCACAACCCTCAAGACCAGATGTGTTTAGCCCGTGCCATCGTGGTGGGACGAACCTATGTCAACAAGAACGACACGGCAGAATGGAAAAGAGACTGGGAGAACATTCGACAATCGGACCGAGCCAAACAACGAAGTGAAGCAGAACTTCTGTTACGACAAGCTGGCATGTCCAAAGACACACCCTGTGGCATTCCTGAGATGCAAAAATTGCAAGATGCCCTAGCTCCACGATACACTTTGAAAGTGCACCCTCAAGAAGTGCGCGGGTCTCTGTTGTTTCGAGGGCAAGATTTTAAGGACGGAAAATACATTCACGTTTATCATCACGATGACCATTTCAATACCATTACCAGTATCACTGGATTCCTGGGATATGTTTGTTATTGTGAGAAATGTGACTATGGTTATAATAATCGAGAGCAACACAAACATTGTGGATGGAAATGCTCAGGATGTTTGGCCTCTCAACCCTGTCTGAGCGAAGAACCAGTGCCTTGTTCAACTTGTCTGCGCACGTTTGTCAGCCCTACCTGTTACCAACAACATTTGAAGACGCAAGGTTCACAGAAGAAATGCGCTTGTCAACTGCTGAGATTGTGCCCCGCGTGTGGACAAGGCATACGTACCAATAGTGTCAAGGCACACGTATGTTCAGGAAAGAAAAAATGTCACATTTGTCACCACATCGTGGACTTGGAACACCAATGTTACGTGCAAAAATACCAACCCCCACCAGAGAAAGCGGACGGTCACAAGAAGAAAGGCAATTTCATCTTTTTCGATTTCGAATGCATGCAAGAGACCGGCATTCACATTCCTAATTTCTGCGTGGCTCATCGAGCGTGCGAGAAGTGCATTCAAGAACCTATCTTCAGTTATTGCCCTCACTGCAGCAAAATTCCTGGAGGGCGTGAAAAAATCTTTCGGGGGCCGAACACGTTAGCCGATTTTGCCAAATGGGTCTTAGACCCCGTCGACAAGACATGGAGCAAAGAGGATATCGAAAGTTACGGAGATTGTCATCGTCATGCCACGGTGATGGCTCACAATTTCTCCGGATACGATGGACAGTTTCTTTTGAGGTACTATACGGAACATGGCACCGAGCGTCCTAAAGTGACTTTGAACGGAGCCAAAATCATTTTCATGCAAGTGGGACAAGTGCAGTTTAAAGATTCGATGAGTTACTTGGCCATGCCTTTGAGTCGAATGCCTAAAACGTTTGGAATGACAGAAATGGCTAAAGGGTACTTTCCACACTTTTTCAATACGGAAGCCAATCAACACGCCGTTCTACCCCATTTACCTGAGGCTCACTATTACGACCCCGACAACATGCGTACCGAACAACGAGAAGCTTTCTACGCTTGGTACCAGGCTCACGCCTCTGACCCCTTCGACTTTCAGGAAGAAATGTTAAAGTATTGTCGTTCCGACGTGGACATTTTACGACGTTGCTGTGGAAAATTTCGAGAACTGTTCATGGAACACGGAGGGGTCGATCCTTTGAAAGAAGCTTGCACCATTGCCAAAGCGTGTTCCTTAGTGTACCGCCAACGATTCATGCCTCAAAACACCGTGGCTGTCATCAGTCCTCAAACGACCCACTATGTCAAACGTCAATACTCGGTCAAAGCCCTACGTTGGTTACATTACTTGTGCGACAAGGAAGACAAGTGGATTCAGCATGCCCGCAACGGAGGGGGCGAAAAGACCATCGGAACGTATTCGGTCGATGGCTGGGACTTAGAAAACCCCAAGATCGTGTACGAGTTTAACGGTTGCTTATTTCACGGATGTCCCGTCTGTTACCCTGACCGTAGCACCAAAAATCAGTTTTTGCAACGAACCATGGAAGACTTGTACCAGGACACTTGTCAGCGTCGCCTAAAGTTAGAACAGGAAGGATACCAAGTAGTGGAAATGTGGGAACACGAGTACGATCACCGTATGAAAACCGATCCCGAGTTTAAACGCCTCGTGGAAAGTTACCAGTTCATGGACCCGCTGAACCCAAGGGATAGTTTGTACGGAGGAAGGACCAATGCCACCTGTTTGCTGTACCAAGCCGACGAAGAGAAAGGAGAAGAAATGAAATACTTGGACGTGTGTTCGCTGTATCCTTACGTGTGCAAATATTGTCGCTTTCCTGTAGGGCACCCGCAATTGCTGACGGAACACATCGACCTGGTCAACATTCGACAATACGAAGGCTTGATCAAGTGTAAAGTTTTGCCTCCCACGAACCTATACCATCCCGTCTTACCTCACCATTGTCAAGGCAAACTGATGTTTCCCTTGTGCCGTACTTGTGCCGAAACGTGCAACCAAGACCAACCTTGCCATCACAGCCAGGAAGAACGGGCCTTGACGGGAACCTGGGTCAGCGTAGAATTGTTCAAAGCTCTGGACATGGGATACCAACTGTTAGAAGTGTACGAAATTTGCCACTTTCCCAAGACACAACAGTACCGCAAGGCTGATCCCAGTCAGAAAGGTATTTTCGCAGACTACGTGGATGCCTTTTTGAAACTGAAGCAAGAAGCCAGCGGCTATCCGTCCTGGTGTCACACTCCCGAAGACCAAATAAAATTCAAAGAGAAATACCTGGAACAAGAAGGCATCACTTTAGACCACATCGAAAAAAACGAAGGCAGGCGATCGTTTGCCAAAGTGATGTTAAATTGCTTGTGGGGTAAAATGGCACAACGACCGTGTTTACCCAAGACGGAATATTTGACAGAACCTTCCCGCTACTTCCAGATGATTCACGACAAAACCAAATACATGAAACACGTGGACGTCGTTCGAGAGAATTTGATCTTGGTCAATTACGAAGAAGATCTGGACTTTGTACAAGACGACCCTTTTGGAAATGTCATCATTGCGGCTTACGTGACAGCCCATGCTCGCTTAAAATTGTACGAAGCTTTAGAACTGTTAGAAGAACGCGTCCTGTACTTTGACACGGACAGTTGCATTTACATCCATCACCCGATTCAACATCACCCTAACATCGAAGGAGACCGTTTAGGAGCCTGGACAGACGAGCATCCCGACGACAAGATTCTAAGTTTCGTCAGTGGTGGTCCCAAAAATTACGGCTACGAATACCGGGACAAACAAGGAGAAGTGCACACGACGTGCAAAGTGAAAGGACTGACTCTGAATTATCGTACCAGTCGAGTGGTCAACTTTGGGGTATTGAAAGAAGCCTTGCAATCGGGAGAGGATGGAAACTTTAAAGTGACCACCTATCAACCGAACAAGATTGTACGTTTACCCACTCACCACATCGTCAGTCGACCCTTGGAAAAAGTCTATCAAATCGTGTACCAGAAGCGAGTGCGACTTCCCAATCATTTCACCTTACCGTACGGTCACGTCGGTATTGGTCTGTATATAAAAAGGAACCCTAGGCAAGATCGATAGTTCATTGGGACTACCAAGACCGAGCGAACAAGATGAATACTTTGAAAGAGACATCGTTCCAGTTTGGGGATTGTAAAAAAGTTGTATCTTCCTCTAGTGTGACTAATACTGGATGGATAAGACCCAGGCATTGCGACGGAAAATGTCCGGAAGGAAACTGCGATTGTCCATGTGGTTACCATTGTAATTGCGTAACGGAGTTTGCAGACGAGTGCGATTGTGAGCCTTGCGATGTGTACGATGCTGTACGTTGTGACCTGAGCGATGCCGTAAAGCATCATGGGAACTTTAGTGTCCCTACGCCTATCATGGAAAGCGATGCTGTGCGTGTCAAACCTGTGGGATGCGAATGTGATGCCGCTCGTCCTCTTGGACATTTTACTGGGTTTCTTTTTAAAGGGGAATGTCCACCTTCACGTCTACCCCCCTACGGATGTCATCCAGCCCTGAGCAAACTCCTGCCCATGTCACTCAATCCTCATCGAAACGGACCTGTGAAAGACGAATATTCGTTCCCTGTGCGTTTGTCGGAATACTGCGACTTTGAAAATCGTCTTCAATCGTTCAAAGGAAAATGGCCTAAGTATCTGGGAGGACCGACCCCCGAAGAATTAGCCAGAGCCGGATTTTTCTACTTGGGCGAAGGAGATAAAGTCAAGTGCTTCAGTTGCGGTGTGTCACTTCACCACTGGGAACCGCAAGATTCGGCCTACGTTGAACATGCTCGATGGTCACCGAATTGTGATTACTTACCTTTAGTGGGACCGAGACATTGAAGTAACTTCTTACCATAATAATCTGTTCATGAATACTTTACAAGAGAACATTCGTGCTTTGCCTGTGGAGTTGAGAGAACGCATTTACCGAGAGCTGGTCAAAATACAAGTGAAACGTAAAGAACAATTGCATCCGTTACGTCACCGGTGTTTGAACCACTGGTACCTTCAGGCTATACAAGGACTGATTGAGTTGAAAGTGTTCCATTGGACAGACATTGATCAACGACCTCCTGGTTATAAAAAGGAATGGTTTGGTATTGACGATTCTATCTACTACATTGTAAACGTACTGCATCGAATTCCAGAGGAAGAGTTAACGAATTACCAACATCTTTCACGCAATGTCAACTTAGTGAAAGAGGAAACTTCTGAACGAATTGTAATGTGTAGATTAGTGGTGAAACGATTTAGATTCGACAATGAATTAAAACCATGTTTGTGCAAACAGTACATTTCTTGTGTCAGACCAAAGAGGATTTAGTATGACCTATTCATGGATACTTTGCTAGAGAACATTCGTGCTTTGCCTGTGGAGTTGAGAGAACGCATTTACCGAGAGCTGGTCAAAATACAAGTGAAACGTAAAGAACAATTGCATCCGTTACGTCACCGGTGTTTGAACCACTGGTACCTGAAGGGTATAAGAGAACTGATTCGTCAGAAATTGTTTCAATGGTCAGACCTTGTTCAATACTTCCAGGCCCCCGATGATTCACGTGTTGATCATTTTGGTTACTTCGAGATTCACCTAGAGCAACCCATTGAGGAAGACGAGGTAAAGGATTACCAACATATTTTCCGTGGAATCTACTTAGCGGAAGAGGAAACTTCTAATCGAACTCTGACGTTTCGGTTACAGTATGCAAGATTTACATTCCCCACTGGAGAACGAAGATCACTGGCTAGAAAGTACGTGTATTCTTTTCGAAACAAAGAGACTATAAAAACAGGCAGCTATGCCACGACTTATGTCGTATGTAATCCAACAGATTCCGTGGAAGGAACTCAATGACCATATTCAAACCGTGGATCATTACCATCGATTATTACAAGAACTTTATCCATTCAATTTGGGACGACAAGTGGTGTGTGTCTTAGTGACTTGTTTTCTGGGATTTCGTTTACCAGCCGATTCTTTGTGGACTCTTTACGATCAGTACTTACCACCTCCATGGCCTTAAATGGTCACGAAAAACTCCTTTTGCTCAAAGCCTTGCGGTTTCATCTGGATACTTCTCGACCTCAACAGGAAAAAAAGATTCGTCAACTTTTAGCTACCCAAGACGTGTATGACGATGTGTGTGTAGCTTGTGACTTACACCCTCATTGGACAGATGTTCGTGACTGGAAAAAGGGGGGTTTTGAGGCTTGGACCCAAGAAGTGGCCCAGTATGCACAAGAGTTGTTCAAGGAAAAAAGTTACTTTTCAACCTGTGTTAGTGACGGTGCCAGAAGAACCCGTCACCGAGAACAACCACTCGCTTCAGGACAGGACTGTCATGGACATTCCTGAAAGGTCATTCCGGGAGGACACTTGTGTGACAATACCTCATGTAGAGACTGTAAGAACATTACACACTGTCCCTAGGACATCTTGGTTACCCAAAACATGTTGTACAGACACTTGTTTATATTCCACTTTGATCGCTTTGCTGTGTTTTATATTCCTGTACATCACTATTTGGGTTGTATGTATTTTTGTCTTTCGTGTTCATATTTGAAACATTCAATAAACGTGTTCTGAAAAAAGTATATAAACTCTTGTCTTGTTTGTTTTTCGTGTCACAAGTGACATTTCTCACACCATGGCTACCTCTGCTGTCTCTGCTTCCTCTTCCTCTACTGTCAAAGTCATCGACGAACACTTAGATCGTGCCAGTTGGGAGGCTTTGTATCTTCGCCATCCCTTTAACATGCTCATTGCTGGACCTAGCGGTTCAGGCAAAACCGAATTCGTCAAACGTTTGATCGAACATAAACATCATTTGATCGATCGGCCACCTCAACGGATCGTGTGGTGTTACAAAGAGTGGCAATCGGCGTACAGCCTTTTGCGAGAAAGTCAAGGCGATTCCATCGTGTTTGTGGAAGGCATTCCTAAAGAAGACGACGGCATCGTCTCTGACTCCCGTCAAACCCATTTGGTCATTTTCGACGACATGTTAGGAGAAGACGAAGAAGAAATTAAATTGTGGTTCACGCGCAAAGGGCATCACCGTAATGCCAGTGTCGTTTACATCACCCAAAATTTGTTTCAACAAAGTAAAGCCCATCGCACCATCAGTCTCAATGCACATTACGTGGTCTTGTTTAAAAGCCCTCGAGATAAATCGCAAGTGCAAGTCTTAGCCAAACAGTTAGGAACGCCTTGGCTGACTCAGGCGTACGACGATGCCACTCAAACGCCACACGCCTATTTACTCGTCGATTTGAAACCTACCACTCCCGAGGATTTGCGATTTCGTACCCACTTGTTTCACCACTGGTGCCAAGACGGAGGGCCTGTCCTGTACACGTCTCCGTCCTCGACTTCATTTCACTCCCCATCAAAAAATCTATAAAAACCTCAGACCTTTTTTCGTCTGTCTCACTCTCAGTGCGAACATGACGTCCCTTCAGTCGCATCTTCCCGTCAAATTGATTCGTGCCTTGTATGGCATCAGTCGAGAAAAAGATCCACAAACACGAGCTCGTGTCTTAGAAGCTAGTCTCAAAGAAGTCTTACGATGGTTTACGGTGACGGCACGTCAAATACTCCAAGGAATCATTCAGATTCCTCATCAAACCAAACGCTTTTTCGATCGAAACAAAGTCGCTTTGGTCCAACTGGCCGATCCCCGCATCGACACTCAAACCAAAAAACAAATCATTTTGAAACCTGGAGGGAGCGGTACTCTAGGAGGGGTCATCATTCGCTCACTCTTAAGATGGGATCCTAATGCCCCCAAAGTTATCCCTAAGACAAAAGTTCAACGAAGCCCCAAGAAGAAAAAGACCAGGTCCCCAAAGAGAAGAACTTCTCCAGTGGCGGGACCCTCCTCTTACCAGAAAGAAAAGAAGCCCCCAGAAAAAGAAACAGAGAAAAAGTCCTCAGAAAAAGAAAAGTCCACAGAAGAAAACTAGTCGCAAGAGAGGCACTGCGGCCAGGACGCAGCCTTACACTCGCAAACCACGACCTGCCACAGCGGTGACTGTGTCTCCGACAGCCTCACGTTTATCCACTTCTCCGTTGATGTCACCAGGAACTGAAGAGTACTTGGAGACGTTGATCACACCAAGAACTTCTCCGTTGATGACCCCCAAAAGAACTTCCCCAGTGGCAGGACCTTCCAATTTAGCGGCAGTGGCTGCTGCTCACAAATTACCTTCTCCCAAAATCAAAGTCCATGAAAGATCGGGCATGTTACAAAGTTTACTGGATTTGTCCAAGCAAGAACTGACTCGATTTAGTCCGTTACGTACCCCTGCACGACGTGTCATGCCTGTCATGAAGTTGATACGCCGTAAAGACAATCAGTGGCGACGCGTTCCAGTATAAAAAAGGCCTGTGACCAAGTAGGGTATCAGTGTTCTTTTGGTGCTCCTAAAGACTCAAAGATGTCACCCTCCAGAAAACCCCAAGGAAAGAAAAGGAAAGGACTGCCACCACGTTTAGCCAAACATGGGGACCTGTTATCTGTCCTGTCCAAAGCTTCTCCACCCCTACGAAAAAAACTCATTCAAACGGCCTCCAAAGAGGTCATCGATACCGTGTGCGAATGTTGTTTGAACGTTTTGAAAGGCACGATCCCTTTGTCCAAACACCAGAAACAATGCTTAGGCAAACATCGTCACGTTCTTCGCCAAATGGTTCAAAAGAAAATTCCCATTCGTCAAAAAAAGAAGATGTTGGTTCAACGTGGAGGCATTTTGCCTCTCTTGTTAGGCCCCATACTGAAAGGAGTCTTGGGAACCATGTTGGGAGGACTGATGGGAGCAAGATAAAAAGGCCTTCGAAAGTCCCAAGATCTCAGAATCGACCCCTGACAACCCCATGGAAGGACGAAAACTAGCTTTAGTGCCTTACAAACGATGGATGGAATACCATCGGTGGCAAGAACAACGCACCCCGCATTTACCTCCCAATCCCAATTTGAGCGAGATGTCCCAGTTACAACACGAATTGCAGTCCTTGATGGATCGCCAAGATTTGTCCGAAACAGAAAAATCGCAAAAGTACGGTCAACTCTTGCAACGACTGCAACTCTTTCACCAGAAAACTTTAGACGAAACAGCTTTACCCACTCTAAAAGATTTTAAGACCTTGATGAAAAGTCCAGCACCATCATCATCATTACCACCACTACCATCCCCAAGGGTCACCAGAGATGCTACCCCACAAAGACCTGAGGAAGAAGAGATGCGCGAAGTGTTTCAAACACCGTCAGCAGCTCCCATTTCGAGTAAGATTGCAGCATCCTTGTTGACCCCGTCCCCTACACCCCAACGAGAAGAAATGAAAGCTTGGGTTAAAAAGATGATGTCCACGCCTCCTTCGACAGAAGTGAAAAAGAAAGAAGGGAAACCAGAAGCGAAAAAAGAAAAGAAGACCAAAGCCATTCCATTGCCACCACCACCACCACCACCACTACCTTCGACTTCTACTCCCGTAGCCCATCGGACACGTAAATCCGTTTCCAAACCACCCTTTCGACCCACCCAAAGTAGCATCACCGAAGAGTGGGTGACTTATTAACACGCCAACACAAAATAAAAAATGGAAAAAGTCTTAGCCAGCATTTACTACGATCCCTCACATCCTGCAGGTTACGCAGGAGTTCAAAAATTGTATCGTGCTGCCAAAACTCGACTGAAAAGTCTCCGTTTACCTCAAGTGCAACGATGGTTACAAGAACAAGCTACCTACACTTTACACAAACCCATTCGACGCAAGTTTGCCAGAAGTCGCACCCGAGTGGAAGGCATCGATCATCAATGGCAAGCCGATTTAGCCGATGTCTCTCATTTGGCCAGCTACAATCGTGGCTACAAATATTTGTTTTGTGTCATCGACGTCTTTTCCAAATTTGCCTGGGTCGTGCCCTTGACTTCCAAATCGAGTAGCGAGTTAGTGCGAGCCCTGCAACGGGTGTTGAAACAAAGCGGACGTCACCCTCTTCGATGGCAAACGGACAAAGGCACCGAATTTCTAAACCAAGCTTTCCAAAAAGAATTAAAGAAACGTGACATTCATTTTTTTACCACCGAGAATCCCGAAACCAAAGCCAGCATCGTGGAACGTTTTCAACGTACTTTGAAAGAACGCATGTGGAAATATTTTACGCATCACCACACTCTGAAGTACATCGACATCTTACCGCACCTGGTGCAAGCGTACAACCAATCTTACCATCGAAGCATCGGACGTGCCCCGCAAGACGTGACTCCCGACAACGAAGTGCTGGTGTTTGAGCGTCTGTTCGGTACGTCCCCGACGAGGGCTGTCCCCAAGAGAAGTGGAGAGTTGACCGTAGGAGATTGGGTGCGCATTGGCAAAACCAAACGCACTTTTGACAAAGGTTACTTACCTAACTGGACGACCGAACTGTTTCGCGTCACTGGACGAGTGCATGGCCGTCATCCTGCCGTCTATAAATTGGAAGACATGAACGGAGAAGTACTCAAAGGAACGTTTTATTTGCCCGAGTTACAACGTGTCACCAAAAAAGAAGACGACGTGTACGACATCGAAAGCATTCTCGAACGCAGAACCCGTAAAGTGGGCAAACGACGTGTCAAAGAAGTGAAAGTACGTTGGAAAGGATATCCACCCAGTTTCGATTCTTGGATCGACGCTTCGCAAGTCATCGACTATAAAAAGAAGAAGTGACCATCATGCCCTTTCACACAGCAGCAGACACAGCTACGTCGACCACTCCTTCTTCCCCTAGTTCTTCTGTGCAAGATTTACAAAAACAACCCTTGTGGGTGTGGTGTGGAGAACGTGTGCCTAAAACGCAAATCGTCTTTTTCTGCCAAATCTTCGTGGTGTATTGTGTCATCGGGGCAGCCATCGCCAATTTGAGTTTGCAACAAGGAGACAAACAATTGTGGACCATTTTATTGAGCAGTTGCATCGGTTACCTGCTTCCTAATCCTTCCCTGAAATTCTCCTCGAACGGGAACGTTGTGTCCAGTGCCAGTGTCAGTCACCAGTCCAACCACAACCAGAACCCCATTTTGGGCGGAGACACGCCTCTGACGTCCAGTAATAACCCCTCGGACAGCCACAGAACTCTGGAATTATGAGTCACCAAAATCAATTTTACTTAACCTTGCCCAGTGACAGTTCCATGGAAGTGTTTCCCCACAACACGTTGTGCTGTTACACGGCCAAATTACCTCAAGCCATCCCCGTAGATCACGAAGCCCATTGGGAAGTGGCTTTGGTAGAAATGATTCACCCGACCCAAGTCCTCAATGTCCTTCCCAATCAAAATAAATTTGATGTGGAAGTTCATGACGAGCAAGTGCAACAGTGGATGGATACCAATAGCAAATATGACAAGAAAACCCGTAGCACACCAAATCTAAAGTGGACCACCTATCACTTGTTCATTCCCCCAGGCTATTATTTTAGTGGTCAACATTTGGTCAGCACCATAGCCACCAGGTTTAATGGTGTGTTTCTGAAAGCTTTGGAAAGTGTCAAAAAAAGTGTCACCATGGAGTACCACAAAACAGCTCGTCGCTTCCTGATAAAATTTCCTGAGGGGCCCAAAATCATGTCTTTCTTATTTTGTCCTGAATTGTTTGACATGTTGGGCGGTGACATGGAGCTGAGGAAGAAAGTAGAAAAAGAAAAAGGTGAATTACCAGTCATTTCTGACAACGAGACTTTTGCCAAGTATTTTCGTACCCCGGTAGAACTGAACCAAGGACTGAATTTGATGTTTGTGTATTCTGATGTGGTGGAATACAACGTGGTGGGACACACCTCCGTGCCGTTACTGCGTGTCATTCCTTTCAAAGTGGATTCTGCCGCAAACGCTGACGAGGAAGGTGGAAACACTTACCACGTCCACCGCGAATTTGTCCATCCTCACTATTTACCTGTCAGCAAGTCGTATTTGGACACGGTCAACATTACTATAAAAGGAGATTTAGGACAAAATATTCCATTCACCAAAGGAAAAGTCACGGTGAAACTCCATTTTCGAAAACGGTTCTCTCACGACTCGTAAGTAAGTCATGTATCCAGTGTACCGAGGGGTTGCACGACAGCGAGGACACGGCTTAGGAGACATGTTAAAATCGGCCTTTCGTTCGGTGGCCCCAGTCTTGAAACCGATGGTGACACGCGGATTGCACGCCTTGAAAGATGCGGCACTGACGCAAGCAAAGAATTTCTCCAAAATGTCATCATCGACAAACAAAACCCTAAAGAAGCCTTCATGAGGGCAGGCAAAAATGTCTTGCTGCAAACGGGCAAAGACATTTTGGGCCGACGAGACACACCTATAAATGCTCTGCACGCTACCGAGTCAGGCATTCAGCAAGGACAAGGCAGAAAGAGACGACGCAGAAAACACCCTTTCACCAGACTTCAAGCGAGAAAGGCCAAGAAAAGAAGAACCGTTCGAGACTTAGACGTTTTCGATTATTGAGAAAGAGAAAAAATGATGCACCGAGAGTCTTGCGCTTGTTCCAAGACGGAACTGGATCTGTTTGCCATGCCCCCCACCATGATGACCATGCAAGAATCCCAGTGGGTGGAATTTCATCCCGTCTCCTCATTGACAGCCTCAGCTCCCATCGAGTTTGAAATCAAAGGACAGCCCGAAGATTACATCGATCTGAATAGCAGTTACTTGTACTTCAAAGTCAAAGTTGTCGATGAGGATAATTCGCCCCTAGAAAAGGATGAGATAATAGCTCCCGTCAACAATTTCATGCATTCCTTGTTTAGCGGAGTGGACTTGTACTTGAACAACAAACTGGTCAGCAGCAGCATGGATACTTACCCTTATCGAGCGTACCTGGAAAATCTCTTGACGTACGGAATAGATGCCAAGAACACTCATCTCAATGCCTGTGTGCTATGGGAAGCTGACGAAGCAGGCGAGTTTGAAACATTCGAAACTGATGCAACAGCCAAAAAAAACAATGATGGATTTATAGAACGAAGAAACAGAATCATAGAAAACAAAAGTTTAGAACTGATGGATCGTTTGCATTTGGACATGTGGTTGCAAGAGAAATATTTGCTAAACGGGGTGAATGTTCGCCTGAGACTGAATCGTAGCAGTGCCACTTTCCATTTGATAGGTAGTACCGCTTGCAAAACTGTCATCGAGGAAGCCAGACTCTACGTACGACGCGTGGAAGTATTACCTAAAGTGGGTAACGACGTCAGTCAAACATTGAGCAGAACGACCGCCAAGTATCCCATACGACGCGTGGAAGTGAAAACCTTCACCATTCCCAAGGGACAGCGATCCATGATCGAAGATCATCTGTTCCAAGGACAGTTACCCAAACGTTTGATCGTTGGTATCGTCGAGAATATAGCCTTCAACGGAGATTTGGGTAAAAATCCTTTCTACTTTCAACACTTTGGTGTGTCAAAGATCGAAGTCAGTCGCGATGGCAAGACCTTGTGTACCCGACCCTTTGAGCCTGACTTTGAGAAGAAGAATTACTTGAGATCGTACTTGTCCCTGTACGAAGCCACGGGACAGTTAGGAACCAACACCAGTCACGGCATTACGTACGACGATTATGCAGGAGGCTATGCTTTGTGGGCTTTTGATTTCACTCCTGACCAAGGCAGCGACGAGGGACATTTCCACCCTATAAAATCTGGCCAGATTCGTGTGGAAATTCAGTTTGCAAACCGTATCCCTGATGAAACGGTGAACGTCATCCTGTATGCAGAATTCGATAATACCATAGCAATCAACAGTTTGAGAGAAGTCATTCTAGATTACTAGAAACCATGGAAGACTGTTATCCCTCTTTACCTAGTGGAGAAACTTTGGACATGGAATGTGAGGAGACCCTGGAAAAAGAAGAAGTAATCATGATGAAGTCGAGATGGCCAGAACAAGAAGCCCATTTAGTCTCCTGTTTTGCCAAACGCTTGGTCGACAAAATGACGGAATTGATCAAGAAAAATTGTTATGGATGCCAAAACGATCATCCCAGTCAAATTCAACACGATAAATGCCTAATGTTAAGTCAAGAAGAAAAATTGGACGAATATCTGGACGAAGCTTGGAGTCTCATCTCGAACGAAGACGTGTTGCACCAGTGGTATAAAGACTTGCGTGAACATTCTTGTCCACCATTAACCACTCAAGAGATCCATCGTATCGAAGCTCTCCTGAATCAGAGTGAGGAAACAGAACGAATAACCGTTTATTCGTCAGACATTTTCAAGCAAAAAGTCAGGATCGAATTGACGACTTATTATTACCTGTGAAGAAGAAGATAAAAACACACACACAAATCAATGGATACCTGGGAACTTTATTACCTTTTGAACCACAGTTCGTATACGTCTTCTTGGAATCCTGTCGTCTGTGCTAAAGATGAACTCCCTCATCGCAAACCTAAAGACCATCTAGCTTACGTAATCAACACGGACGACAGTCATCTCCCAGGAACCCACTGGGTAGCCGTCTACTTTCCTCAAGAAGGATGTGTGGAATATTTCGATTCGTACGGATTGCCCCCTTTGGAAGACGATATCATTGACTTCATGAAAAGAAATGCTCAGACTACCCGATTCAATAACGTGAAATTACAAGGCACAGATTCCTTGGTGTGTGGACAGTACTGTGTGTATTTTCTGCATCATCGCAGCCTGGGCTATTCCTTAGAACATTTAGTGACTCATTTTGATCCTCGTTCTTCTGCTAGAAACGATGTGAAAGTAGATCGATGGTTTTGTGACCATTATGCTTATCTTTTGTCTCAAGCTAGGAAACGTAGTGTCCATCAATGGCCTAATGATTTCCAACAGTGGAAATCACAATTTCATTCACAACGTTGTCAGCCCTGTTCAAGGTAGATTGTATTTGAAGAAAAAATGTTTGTCATTTGAAAAAAATTGTTTGATTTTATAGTGTTGGATTATTGTTAAAAAATGTTAGAGTTGTTGTTTAGTGTTAAGTGATTTTTGAATAAAAATGTTGTGTTTTGAAAAAATGCCTTTGTGGTTTGTTTAGCTATAAGAATGTTGGATTGATGCTCTTTCATTTCTTACTATCCCTCGCATGACACTCGCTAAACGTTGCGGCTCGAAAACCGTGTGGGGGATGTTTTCCTTCACGTCCGCGCTTTGACTTTAAGAACCGGGGTTGTTTCCAGTCTAACCATCCATTGTCGACTCATCCTCCTAAGAAGATGTGCTCCAAACTAGCTAAGCTCAACGAAGCCTACGTGAATTTGCATAGGGTCAGACACAGTCTGATACCGAAGCCAGAAGAAATAGAGAATGTGAGAATGTTAAAAATCACTGAAGACCTGATAGAAGAACTCTTCAGAGAAGAAATGAACAGGGAAAAAGAAGAATGGACAGAGAAGTACAGACTTCAGAGACAGCAACAGCAGCAACAACAGCAACAACAACAACAGCAGCAACCTGAAGCTGACAGAGGTTTTGTCGATTGTCGTATCGACACCAAAGAGTTCTTCTTCTCTTTCCGAAGAAGCAGACCTATCGCCAGAAAGTCTATCCTCAGAGGACATCGCATTCTTAGAAACTAAAAAAAGAATGCCATAGCAAACAAAAAAACAGCCCTTTTCAGGGCTACCCAATACTCTAGAAAAGAAATAACTATTAATTTGCCAATGTGTGTAGGTAGAGTAGTGTGAAAATAAACACTAACTCTTGCTATTAAAAATGTGAGGGTATGTGTTGGTGTGTTAGTGTTAGTAAGAGCTGAAGTAAGTTGGTGTGGATAGTAGATTAAAATGATATCTTTTCTTAGTGTTTGAGGTGTATATTTGGAGTTAGATTGAATTGCTTTGCGTATGTGGATAGTCTATTGAAGTGATTTATAAAAAATTTTAAAATAGTGATGGGTAGCATAAAAAGTGAGTGAGTGTTTCTTTTAGGTCCGCGCGTTGTTTTTTTTTTGGTCATGATCTAGGTAAGATGAATTTTATGTTATTAGGGGATGTTTTCCTTCACGTCCGCGCTTTCAGTATAAATTGAAACTCGTTCGGCAGTCCAGCTACCCTTGTTGATTGATCAACACCAAAAAATGAACACGAGACTTGAGAAACTGTTGGAGCTTCATGTGCATCTGGAATATGCCAGGCGCATATTAAATGAACTGGCCGCGGAAGCCATTGTCGAGGAGGGAAGGATAAGAGAGGAGGAAAGAAGAAACAAAGAAGAGGAGGAGAGAAGATATAAAGAAGAAGAAAGAAGATATAAAGAGGAAAGAAGAAACAAAGAAGAGGAGGAGGAAAAGGAGAGAAGAAAAAATTTCAAAATCCCAGAGAGCGAAAATTGGGATTCTGAAGCGACATATCCTGCCTCTGCTCTCTCCCCCCAAAAGGTAAAAAGTAACTGGGGGATAAGATGCGTATGTGGCGCCAGGCCTGGAAGGTGCCACCATTAACCAGGTGCCCATGAAGTTCCAAACAAAACAGCCCTTTTCAGGGCTACCCAATACTCTAGAAAAGAAATAACGATCGATTTGCCAATGTGTGTAGGTAGAGTAGTGTGACAATAAACACTAACTCTTTATTAATAGTGGAAGTGTATGTGATTGTGTGTTTGTGTTTGTAAATGTTGAAGTAAGTTTGTGTGTTTGTGTTTGTAAATGATGAAGTAAGTTTGTGTGAATAGTAGATTATGGGTTTATTTATTGATTCTTAGTGTATGTAGAGAGTATAGTTTGGGTTATATTATATGAAATGAGAAAAGTGGGGATGTTTTCCTTCACGTCCGGGCGTTGTTGGGTCATAATCTAGGTAAGATCAATTTTATGTTTTTTAGGGGGATGTTTTCCATCACGTCCGCACTTTCAGTATAAAACTAACAGTGTTGGCCATTGGAGCTCATTCTACGGAATAAGCAAACAAGAAGATGCCAGCAGCTTCAGCTTTATACAACGATCTTATGGGAAGTTGGTATTGGATGGTAGATGGATTGAGTGTAGCAGAAAGGGTTGAACAGGAATGGAGGTATGAAGTGACAAAAAACTTCGTCTCAAGACAAGTAAACAGCCTGCACTTAGCCGTAAACATCGTGAAAGAAATGATAGAGGATGAGGAGAAGAGAATCAGAGGTTTAATTAACCTACCGTATGTCAAAGTGGGTAAGTTAAAAGAAGCAATAGATCATGTGACAAGTGCAAGGTGCTTTTTAGAAGACGTTGTAGAATGGACAGATTGGTGTTTCGCAAAGTGGGGGTTAGAAAAAATTAAGAAAGCTGAAGAACTAATGAGGAATGTGCTGACCAAAGAGGTCAAGAAGATCAAAGAAAAGTGGTCCAATGAAAGAAAAGACGAAGAAAATAGAAGAAAAAAGGATGAATTCGAAAACCTGAACACAAACTGGATGAAAATCCAAGAGAAGTTCCGGGCCATGGGCCACCCGGACTGGCTGCCGGAAACAGAAAAGAAGAAGAAGAAAGGAATGATGGACAAATTAAGAAGATGTTGGAAAAAGTTAAGAAGATAAAAGAAGAAGAAGAAAAACCCAAAGGCCCTTTTCAGGGCCAGCCATATTTCTCGAAAAGAGATAGCCTTTCCATTGCCTACCCCTTTTTTATTTAGTTTTTTTTTTTTTTTTAAAAATAGAGACCCTCCCTGTTTCAATTTTACATAGACCCGATACAGACCCAGGGGTTTTTGTCCATGTTAAATTTACATAGACCCTATACAGACCCAGGGTGATTAATGTTAAATTTACATAGACCCTATACAGACCCAGGGAGGTCTGTAATGCTAATTCCTCATAGACCCTATATCGACCCAGGGATTTTGTCCATGTTAAATTTACATAGATCCTATAGTGACCCAGGGTGTTTTTTAATGCTAATTCCCATAGACCCTATATCGACCCCATTCACTACTGACAGCGATGGAGACGAACCCAGAATTGCGACGTGTCGAAGAAGTTTTGTAACCCAAGTAAATAAACAAATGTCGAGTGCAAGTGTTTGATCCACCAACTCGAACACACGTATGGTTCTTAGCAAGGTTGTGTCTGAAATTTAATTACAACTGATGTCATGCGAGATTGAAAAATGGTTGAAATGATTGAGAACAATTAAGGATGATGAGAAAATAAATTGTAAGGTTAAATCAATAAATACGGCCTTACTCTGTGGTGAGGTACATTATTATAGAAAACTATCAGACAAATATTTAACTAAAATCAGATTTTTAAAAAAACTAAGATGTCTCAATTATTGGCACCTAAACTCAGTCTTTAGGCTAAACTTGAAGTCATTATTGTTTTAGATGTGATTTATGTCTCTATTACTACCACGTTTTAAGATATACGTTCTGAATATGACTTACTTCCATCATTCGATGATGAAAATTAATCTGATGAATTCACAAATTGACTGACTGTCTGTTTATATACATTTCCCGCTAATGTTACTGGCCAATCGATTTACTGCAAGGATAATCGGATGGGGAAGAAGACGGCCGTTTGCTCAATATAAGGCCACCAAGCTTTGCGATTTTGACTGATACATACAGATGCAAAGTCAGCATATAAAACACAGATATAGACACTTCCAGAAAGCGTTTTGTGTTTTCTTTTTATTGATGCATGATTTGTAATATCTTTTAGATTTAATGAACATATTTCCACTGCCAAGTACCATATAAAATAATTGTAGATCTGGAAGTAGTTTACTGATACGGCTGAAAGTGATGTAAAGTGGGAATCAATCATTATTACCGGAGAGAGGCTATGGCTTGGCGCAAGGAATATGACTGTCAATAATAAGAGAACCCCCGGACATAGCCAGACAGATGTATATAAGAGCGATAAGAAGAACCACGATAAAAGATAAGACAAAAGTAGATGTATTTCATCCCAAAAATGGAACGAATTAATGAGATACAAAGATTATGATCTATTGGAATATATGCGAAATATTTTCTTAAGCAATAATCCTTTTCATTTTCTGATTATGTAAATCTCTAAAATTTACAAGTTTTATGGTATCGTCATGCCCGCATCCGATGACATTCTTGCAAACAATGAAAATCAACTGTCTGGCATGAACTATTCATCAGAGCGCTACTTGAATATAATTAAATATTTAACGGCGGGGTCATGTTCCTGGCATGCTTGAAAGAACCACAAGTTGCTTCCATTTCATTTTATTTATTGATGTTCGTGTATCGTAAACTTGCTGATAATTGGGTCATTTGCATAGATATCCTACGGGTGCTGCTGCTATTTGTGAGCTCGACAGATGTGGATCGCGGCCGCATCATAAGAGGTTAAACTTAATCTGACAAACCCGATAAAGTCGTTTTGATATGCCAATTACAATTCAAGAGGAGTGGCACACATTTAATTAGGGTTTGTTATAATTTAGGCAGTTGTGCTTAACAGTCCTCAAATAATACACAAAGACGTTTGAAAAACCAAAGCCCGCTGCATACAAAAACCATCAAATTTACTGATGAATATTTCGATAGCGGGCGTAAATGTCTTGGTGGAAAATATGATGAAATGATGATTGAATATCATTGTGGAAGAGCAAAAATGTCATCAAAGGAAATGAATGAACGATATTGCGTTTACAACCAGTACGCACAGATGGCATCTAAACAATATTCTTAATCATATTTGACCTGGTATTATTAAACATGAATAAGGTGCTCTGGATGTAAATGACCATCCTAGAGTTTTTATTGGGTTACTATGTTCTATACTGAATTAAACCCATTCCAGTTTGGTAGGGAAACATTCATCATTCTCTTAAATCACTTTTAGACAAGACGAACATTAAAAACTTTTTCAAAATCTTTGTATCCTAAGATAACAACTCTTCCCAGGATTAACTGACATTCTCGGATATTCTGTGGCATATTTTTTCCACGCTGATTCTTATTTTCTTCAGCTTGATCCGTTTGTTATTTTTTGTAATAGATGACTACGAATACTTCCATACTAAATTAACTATTCTTATAAAACTGAAATACCCCATCAAGATTAAAATACAAACTATTATTTTGTGCGATTCCACTGTTCTGACTTATAAATTCTTCTACGATACATACGGAGGATTTGGAGTAAGAGAGAAAATAATGCATGAGCGAGTGTTCAGTTTTAAATTAGAAGAGTGTAAAAACAAAAACATAGGAACAAAATAGCCACTTCATTCTGCCATGTATGTCTGGTAGCAGATACGGGAAATTAATAAAAGGCCCGGTTTGTTGTCCAAAACAAAGAGTAATAAATCCCATGTTTTTGACAATTCTCTCTCTCTCTCTCTCTCTTTATGCTCACGCTTTACACTTTCTGAATCTATGATCTGAAAGCAACTGTAAGATTTGAAGCTCTGATGAAGTGAAAGCAGGTCTCATATTAAAATATGCTGGACGATGAATGTCCGAACACTTTCTTATTATATTCGAAACTAACGTACTGGCTCTGTGTCACTTGATATTTAGATTTCAAAGGCATTTAGTAGCGAAAGATGTTCCACGATGAACCATTCTATGTTTTAATTATCAATGTATGATTTATCCATTGCTTTGTTAATGTCACTTGCTTAAATGAACTTTTAAAGAATATCGATTCCTGATATTTCATGATCAAACGCTAAACATTGCGTACGTACTTGGTGCGCTGAAAGAATATCCTTGCATATACTGAGTAAGCCTATTCTATTGATCATCACATCCTCCAAAAAGATAGCATGAAAGTTTTTATGTATTTTTCTCTCTTCACCTCTTGTTATCTCTTTCCTCTTTGTGATTTATACCTCTTTTGTTTAAAACATTTTTAAATAGTAGTAGTAGTAATAGCACGAACTAACACAACAAAAAACCCATCATTGACATGTCACAAAGAAATGTTTTTATTGTGCCAATCACGTTTCGGACAGATATATTTGACTCCATGCATACTTCGACCAAAATGGATGTACAGAAAATACATTCGCTTCTTCGCCTCTTTAACTAGTATCGTTTAGTACCTTATTCTAAATTGCTATTGTAAGGTTTTGTCTTCTTATACGTTTTTGAAATTCTCTATATTTACAATGCTAGATCTTTTCTTTATTCGGTACTACGTAGCCTGTGATGTAATGACGTCACGTTATACCTTAGAGCTACTAGTAATCGTACTACTACCACATCTAATACTTCTAACACTAATACTACTACTACTATAATTCATTATAACATACTCCTCTATGCTGATTGTCTGCTCGTGTAAATCCTTCCTCTTCAGCACATGTTAGATGCTGATCGACCATTTTGAGGTCATACGGTTGCCAAACGTGTTCCTCCTGTGGTCAAAGAGTAGCTCACATTATAGACGGTATCCAATATGTAAATAAATGGACAAGCTCAGCTGGCATCACAAGTCTGATTAAGCAACCATCCTCATTACAATCACGGCAGTTTGGATCAACCAAACTTATATTTTCCTTTGAAAGAAAATATGCACTGCACTGCAATAATCATTTAATACATTAATTTCGTTAGACTTCTCGAATGAACTATTGCTAGGAGGTAAGCATATCTCCCAAAATCAAACATGCAACAATTCTTATCCAAACTTTTATCATAGTTACCCAGATTTGTGTATTGATTGGATGTGAGAATGATTTTAGACAAAGCAACAAATCACCAGTATATCTTGTAGCTCTAATAGTATTCTTTATTCTTGGTATTTGCAAAGGCTCTAAATCACCCAAAATGAAGATCAATACCATCTTCAACATTCGAACACAGAAATGATATTACTTTCTACAAGAATAGAGCTAAAAAAAATATCAAAGTCTAGGACATTATTATCCTTTGAGCCATTACCGTTCCAAGTCGTTATTATAAGATCAGACATTACGTTCCCAAGTCGATCATATCCTTTGTACTAAATGGATTTTACGTTAAGACGGTTGCACACTAAAGTGTCTCATAACCTTCGTCTTGTATCATATTCGCGATTTTCCTTGACTCCTCATTCTGCCACGGGTAATTGGGTGCAAAAATAGACCTTAGTTAAATTAAGATTAATATTCTGACCCTTTAGATAAAATAAATTTAGACGATAGTGTTGTTGTTGTTGTTGTTTTCGGGTTTAACACCACTTTTCAGCACACGATAGGCTACACATGGCGGCCAGTATTAATGGTGGAGGAAGAACCCGGTAAAATCCCGGAAAGAACCACCGATCCATGAGAAGCTTCTGGCAAGCTTTCTCACATACCCACATTGGCCGAATCGTAGATTCGACGCCACGCAGACAGAGGTGAGATGGCAGTGATCCGTAACGGATGGCGCTTTAGACCACTCGGCCATTCGGGGCCCATACGATAGTGTTAACACTGATTATAATCAGATGAGATGAGAGATAATCCAGCCTGGTAAAATAAGGCTAATATTGATATATTAAGAAAAATAATACACAACATAGAAAGCTCCATTTTGTAAGTGATGATATTGAAAGAGTTTGCAATGTTTTGTGGAATATAATCTAGATAAAAAGTATTACTTCAAGAAAATTTCAATTCAAAGATTAGCAATATAGAATTAATACATTTTGTTTCAATCACTAAGAAGCAAAATATAAAAATTGCATTCCCACATTAAATCAATAAAATTGGCCATATTTAAAACACACCCAATTTATTAGAGCTAAGTAAGAGTAAAATGATAAAATGAATTAAGACGAAGCTGAAGCAAACCCACAAAACAAATGAAAACAATATAATACAATGTTTGAGATCAAATAAAACTAAACATTTCTACGACAGATTTGGAAACTGTCGGGCTATTTGCTTTTATTTTAACGGGTTATCATTTTATGAATATCTTATCAAGATGAGTTTTTGGGTCAAAAGGTTATAGACTGGGGCTCGAACGATATTTTTCGAGAATCATATAGTCTAATTACAGCTGAACCTTTAAATGATTTCTCTAAAGGTAAAAGTCCTCACGAGTGGGACAGGTTCAAGAATATTTTCAATATATTCGCTGAATTTGCAAAATTATTGTTATACCTTGCCATAATAGGATAGCCTAGACAATGTTAACAACTATAAAGGAATATAATTATTGAATATTGTCCCTAAACTGTTTGCCACAACTTTGACATCTCATCGCGTGAAATGAGAAGGAGCGCACGGTATTTGAACTGATGTATGATATGCATTCAACAAATGAAGGGGGGGGGGGGGGCACCCTATTTGATCGTTATATGATGCATACACTTTTTACTAACCCATTGAATTACAGGCTGATATAATACGGTTGTCTTAATAATTATGCGAAGGCGTTTGATGCCGTCCACATGTCAGAATTGTGTAGCAGTCTAATGAAACAGGTAATACATTGTATAATTTTAAAAATTATTCAAAATATTTATTTGAAAATGTTACCATCTGGCAGGCATAATTATAATGTGTCCGATTATTGTAATACTACCTCCATAATGTTATAAGGCGATGTTTTGTTATCTACACTTTATGTGAATAAATCTGAAGAGCTTTTTAATACGAATTATGCTATGATGATGGCAATATTTGTTTAAGATAGTGTTGATATTATACAAAACATAACGAATATCTAAATCATATATTGTGTTAACTGTAATTCAGAATGTTAATAATGACGAAACAAACACTGTCGTATTTAGAAACGATAGTAAAGTCTAACGAAAAATGGTATTGCAAATATTAGCACATAGAAGTTGTTAATGCAAGTTTCGACTTGGGTCTGACTCAGTTCTTCAACAGTAGTGATAACGTAGGCCAAAAGCAATCTGTTTTGTAAGACAATCGATTCGTCAATATTCGCAAAATATATAACGATGAACATTATTTTACACATTGCAATAGTTCTGTGTTTTTCTTAGAGATTTCGTGTTTTAATCCAGAACAAGATGTTGAAGAAAAACGATCACATAAACTTTTATGAGGAATTTCCTGGTCTGCATTCAAAATCTACAACTTACATGATTTGTAGCAGAGCTTTGAATGTTACTATTGTTAATTAGCAGCTGATAAAGAATACTCGTATAAAACTAATTATTACTACTTGTATAATATTCCAGATGTTACAAGAAATGTGTTTTAAATTTCGATGGTTTGCTGTATAACGTTTGTACTCAAAATGCTATAATACAATTTAATTTGATTGCGAAAATTTCCCTGCAGAGTTTTAAAATATCGGGGGTTTTCAGTGCATGAACTAAGTACAAGATATAGCTGTCTGTACTATTTATTAAAAAATTCCACTTCTGTGAGTAATGTGAAATGTACGCTGGAACTTTAAAACCGATTTAGGTGAAATGCCATTAATTTTAAAATATTTTGTTTACGAAGAAGACGGCCGTTCCGTACCCTTCACGAACATTCTGCAAATGCCAGGCTCCTTTCCCCTGACAAAGAAAATAACAATACATTTCATGCGATATACTAATCATACGGTCCACCGGCATTGGTAGCAAAGAAATTTAAACCTACATGTTGTGCAGTGACAGGTTAATATTGATCTCGGCATTTTCTAGATATAGACGAGATGACGTCTGTGCTGCTTAGCTCATTTAAATACCCAGTTAATGAAAATATTCCTTCTTTATGGGTATATTACAGCTCCGCATAATTTAAACACGTTTTGTCCAGTTTCCTCAATCATTCATCTGCTACAGCATTAACTCAAAACAGTTTTGTTTACTTTAATACTGCTAAATTTGCTTGTTAAAGGATGATCCAGATAATTTCAGTTGACAGAAAGATGGCAAATTATGTGTTATACCACTGTGCTTGTTAAAATCAGTTTGACATATAAACCCTTTCCTCATACATTTTCCATTCAGTTTACTTTTAAGAAACTTTTGATGTGTGAGTTTAGGATAATTGAATAAGTTAACACTACTGAAGTCACTTATGTCAATTATTTATTCACAGAATAACATCGTTATTAAGTTCCCATGCATTGCACATTGAGTGAAGCGCATAATAATCCCAAAGAAATTTGACGGCTGTCAAATGTTTAACGTGCCGCTGATTCAATGATTATTTTTGCGCTCAAAATATGAAATATTCATTAGTGTTGATTAGTCTTCTTTGTGTGACAAAACTGAAACTCATTTGAGATATAAGGTATAATTCCGTATTTAGAAGCCCGATACTAGTAACAACAGATGTTTGTCAGCTATTTAAGGAAGACAGGATGACCCAGTTCTTTCTGACCGATATAAAACTTTCCGTCACAATCAACAATCAATTATTGCTCAGTTATGCGTAGGGGAGAAGTGATTGAGCTGTATATTAGTATATACTCCTTAAATACACAATATATTATATATATATATATATATATATATATATATATATATATATATATATATATATATATATATATATATATATATACGAAAGTTTGATTCCTGTTGAGGCCGCCGATATATGATTGGCACATTTTACAACTGCTTGCTGTATATTTTATTTGAATTGCAGCCGTCAGCATTATCTATCATATAATAAGTACGATGTAAGTGTTAAATATTTTGTGTAGGGACTGTAATTTTAGTTCTTTCGTTCTTTTCTTCCTAAGTTACTTTTTCCATCCTTCCTTCCTGCTCTTCCGTTTTGGTTAATAATTTCTAAAACAAACTACAGAAACGCAAGACCTTTTTTGCAAATGTCTCAATTGATTACATACTAGTTCATCACACACTCAGCAACCCGAACGTATCATCTATGTCTGCTTGTATGTCTGTCTCGTTCAAACTGGTAATGGTTAAAACATTAAATTGTCATGAAATTGTGTGATACAATAATACGTGAAACGCTTTTGCTCAGAAGATTTATTACAATCGTTATAAATTGCATCTTTAGTAAACATAACCAATGTACGTACAAATACCTTTATATTATTTTAACTGTTTTGTTCTCAAGTCTTTCTTCATCATCAACACTTGTGCAAATGAAGAGATAAAGAAAGAAACGTTACAATGGATTGAATGTTGTGATGAAAAATCATTTAGCATTTTGCCTGAAAGCAGAATTGTACAAGTCTGAGTTAACTACTTGAAGTGTTTGGCTCATATTGTTAAATTCTAACACGTTTACTTTTGTAATTTTTATTTTTATGTCAAAATTAATGACGAAATATAATCACGTTTATGATGCAGCTGGTGGTGGAGGCGGCAACCGCGACATTTTTTTTGTTGCGCTAAAGTCCTTAAAAAGTCGTGATATGCCTGTTTCAAGTGTCTACATTCAACTGCCATCACGAGGATCTTTATTTCCTTCCACATGAGATTGCAAGATATACACAAAACGGCATACGTGTTTTATTAAAAGGCCGGTAGAAAGAACGAGTTTGACATGGCGTCGGGATACGTAGAGACCTTCAGGACGAGTTGCATTCATAAGCCATATCAAACGAGTACTTTCCTACGACTTAATATAAAACATTAATGCTGATTAGCATTTATTGCGTATCCCTAGTTTTAAACTGTCTAAATAATTATAGCTTTACTGTGTGAATACAATTCAAAATGAACTGAGAGTTATATAAGTTCGATTTATTGCGTATCCCTAGTTTTAAACTGTCTAAATAGTTTTAGCTTTACTGTGTGAATACAATTCAAAATGAACTGAGAGTTATATAAGTTCGATTTATTGCGTATCCCTAGTTTAAAACTGTCTAAATAGTTTTAGCTTTACTGTGTGAATACAATTCAAAATGAACTGAGAGTTATATAAGTTCGATTTATTGCGTATCCCTAGTTTTAAACTGTCTAAATAGTTTTAGCTTGACTGTGTGAATACAATTCAAAACGAACTGAGATTTATATAAGTCCGATTTATTGCGTCTAAAGATATCTACTTGCGGACGTCAACGAAAGTAGTTCGAATCTGGCTATGTGATATGGAAACAAGGATTGGACAGTTGTATCAACCGCCAATCAATCATGTAAGATTAAACGGGTATGTAATAAAATGATTAAGTATGCCAAATTACTTGGTTACAATTTAAAAAAATCTATTTTGTTTTAACAAAACCCTCAAAAAAACAACAAACAGCAACCAATACAAAATGTGTGTATATATGTATTTGTGAGATTTGGATTTTTAACATAGCTTTAACAATTTTGTAGTCATATCACTACGATATATGCAGTGTGAGATAATGCTGAGTGTCAAGCGTGGCAGCTGCTAGTACCAGTCTTTGGTATGACTCCGAGGGGTTTGAACTCACGACTTCCCGGATGCGTGGCGGACGCTCCAACCAGTTAGACCACCTGACACCGGAAAGGTCACCAATGAAGCAATATATATATATATATATATATATATATATATATATATATATATATATATATATATATATATATATATATATATATATATATATATATATATATATATATATATATATATATATATATATATATATATATATATAGTGTAATCATCTAAGACGTACAATGATCTTTAATTGAATTTAAAAATCATTTTAATTGTAATAGTATTCAATCTCACTTAATATATTTTCAGTCTCAAGATTGGGATTAACTTTCGACCATTATTTAGATAATTTAACAGATGCGTGTGCTTTTCGCACAATTCAAAAAGTAAAGACTTGAACAATGCCCACATATTCTCAATTATGAAATTACCTTTTTGTCTTGCAAATTCTTCCAACCCCAATTTCTTGTTCATCCCAATTTGCACGTAATTTCTTGTTCATTGTTCTCCGTGATTTGTTTATTTCTTCTACGGTAGTGTTATTGTAATCCCCTTTACTTCACACATTCTTTAAATCTCAAGTACTCTGTGATTCGTGTTTTCATTTCCATTACCAATTGTTCTTTATTGTGTTGTGTAACGTTAAAGAGCTGAATGTATCTTCGATATCCGTTGTCATGTGACTGTTATTCTTCCAGAATGCCTCGCCTTCGGCGACAATTGGATTTCAAGCACACGAATATTATTTTTTCTCTCTAAATTTGGCGGTCTAAAATGCATGTAATATCCTGATAAAAAAATCAAAATCATTTTTCTGTATTCTGTTCTACTGCTAGTATTATTCCAACTTGCACAGCCACACATGTTCATCGTTCATATTAATGGTAAAAAGAATTAGTTAAAACAAGTGCATTCTTATCTCGTGATCTCTCTGCTTGATAACATGTCCGTCTATAAATCACACACACACACACACACACACACATACATACATACGTTTAGCACTCCATGGGTAAAAGCAGGTAATAGGTTTGTTAAACGTAAAGATTCACTATTGATCGAATCAAACACCTGCATGATTGTCCCTTAATAGCTATTGTCTTCAACTGATAACTGTTATTAAAACGTAAATGTTGCAGTAATTTTTTCTAATCACCTAATGATCACATATCACGAAACTCTAATTTCAAACTTGCTTTTGTTGTTATTTTCTTATTTAGCGATTGTATGATTCTTTCGTAATCAGTTCCAAGCCGAATATCAGTAATTCAGCAATACAAAACACGACCCAAATGCCAAACACGAAATATAATTCCTCTCTCAAATTACTAATCACGTAAACCTATTAATATCCAGATAACTCCCTATATGTAGAAATTACGTAGCATCCATTTTACGAAACTAATGCATGACGTTTTAAAATCTCGTGAATGCTGTACATTACAACATCTACTCCTAGAGAGCTCTCTATGGTGTCCTAAACTCTAAAGGCAAATAACTATGGGTTATTATATTTAGTAAACAAACGGAACGAAACAACAGTTTCTTCGAATGAGAGGAAACTGGTCATGACCTACATGTCAAGCCTGCCTGAGAACTTCGATAATTAGGACAATTTTTTAGCTAGGTGTGGACGAATGCATGCTGGAACTATATTCAAATCCAAAAGTTAAAATCTTTAACATTTAGGTTCATCTAGGGTGCAGACAGACAAATGAACGGAAAGTCACGCGGACTCTAAAATGATCACTATGTACCGCCCTAGAAAAAGCGCGACGTTTTGAGTAAATGAGTCTGAATGACAATTTTTATGATTTTTATGTTTTCCTCATTTGTTTCCTTAATATTTTATTTTATTTGATATACCTTTTACAGAAATTTTTATTTTTTTATCATTAACATTCTCTTTTCATGTGCTTCGTGTTTATATTTCTGTCTGGAGAGTCTTATTATCCCCTGGATGTTGATTTTTGTGCTTTAAAGTTTGTTTTATAAGCACCAAATAGCCACTATTGTGTTGACATGCTTTTAACACTACTACAGACAAACCTACATTTTTAGCAAAAGTGCCCATGACTTGGAGCTACTTGCCTCATAACCATTAGGGTTTTTCCTTATGCTAATGAAAGCACATGAGGCACGTTCAGTTGAAATTTCTTCACGGACACCCGTTAGACAGACCGACAGCGAGACGGACTAATTTATGTTATACATCCAGCAACTTTCGTGCACAGTATGGAGGGGAAAGAATGTGGTGTTAGCATTTTTTAAAATCATTGTTTTACATTTACATTTCCTTAACAAGAATACAAAACGTGCAAGTAGTGAAGGGGGATATTATAGGGTCTATGGGATTTATCATTAAAAACACCCTTGGGAACATATAGGGTCTATGTAAATTTAACATGGAGAAAAATCGTGGGAACATATAGGGTCTATGGGATTTAACATGGAGAAAAACCCTGGGACAATATAGGGTCTATGGGAATTAACATGGCCAAAAACCCTGGGACAATATAGGGTCTATGTATATTTAACATGGCCAAAAAAAACCCTTGGGACTGTATAGGGTCTATGTAAAATTGAAACATAAAAAAATAAAAAATAAAATAAAAAAAGGGGTAGGCAATGGAAAGGCTATCTCTTTTCGAGAAATATGGCTGGCCCTGAAAAGGGCCTTTGGGTTTTCTTCTAATTTCTTCTTTTCCTCCACCAATTTCTTATTTTATCTCCTACACTCTTCTTTTCTTTCTTTTTTTTCTCCTCCTCCTCCTCTTCTTTCTTCTTCTCTTCCTCCTCTTCTTTCTTCCTCTTTTCATTTTCTTCCTCTTTTTCAATTTTTTCGTTCCATTTGCGTATTCTTATTCTTTCCTCTTCATCCTCCTTCTCCTCCTTTATCTCTTTCATAACGCAACTAATCTTGTCCTTTGCTTTTCTTAAGTTATTAATTTCCATCTTTACACGATGGGGACTATAGGAATAATGGTCTTCAACCAGTCTTATTAGCATCTGTTCCATTATTCCTAAGTTGTCTAAAACGTCTTGCAAGGTTTGTATTTTGTCCATTTGGTTTGACGCCATCTTCTTTTTATTCTTTGCAGAATGGTTTGAACGACGAATACTGTGGGTTCTTATACGAAAAGCGCGGACGTGATGGAAAACATCCCCCTAAAAAACATAAAATGGATCTTACCTAGATGATGACCCAACATCGCGCGGACGTGAAGGAAAACATCCCCTACTTTCTCATTTCATATAATCAAACCCGAACTATACTCTCCACATACGCTAAGAAACAATAAAGAAACCCATAATCTACTATTCACACAAACTTACGTTATCACTTACAAACACTAACACAAACACACAAACACATACCCTCACAATATCTTAATAAAGAGTTAGTGTTTATTTTCACACTACTCTACCTACACACATTGGCAAATTAATAGTTATTTCTTTTCTAGAGTATTGGGTAGCCCTGAAAAGGGCTGTTTTTTGAACTCCTGATGCACCTATCTAATGGTTGCACCGTCCTGGCCTGGCGCCACACACGCATCTTCTTCCCCAGTCTTCTTTCACCTTTCTTCTGGGGAGCGCAGAGGGAGGATGATTCGCTTCAACACCCCAATCCTCTGTCTCGGGAATATTGAACGACATCCTCTCTTCTCTTTTCTTTTCCTCTTCTTCCCTCTCTCTTCTCTCCTCCTCTTCCTTCTTTACTCTTGCTTCTTCTAGTATAGCCTCCGCTGATAGTTCGTTTACTATGCGCCTGGCATATTCCAGGTGCATCTGGAGTTCTAACAGTTTCACTATTCTGCTATTCATTCTTGTGTTGATCAATCAACAAGGGTAGCTTGACTGCCCAGCGAGTTTCAATTTATACTGAAAGCGCGGACGTGATGGAAAACATCCCCTAAAAACATAAAATTCATCTTACCTAGATCATGACCAAAAAACAACAACAACGCGCGGACCTAAAAGAAACACTCACTCACTTTTTTATTCTACCCATCACTATTATAAAATTTTTTATAAATCACTTCAATAGACTATTTACATATGCAAAGCAATCGAATCTAACCCCAAATATACACCTCCAACACCAAAATAAACATCATTTTAATCTACTACCCATACCAACTTACTTAACCACTTACTAACACAAACACACAAACACATACACTTCCACTATTAATAAAGAGTTAGTGTTTATTTTCACACTACTCTACCTACACACATTGGCAAATTAATAGTTATTTCTTTTCTAGAGTAATGGGTAGCCCTGAAAAGGGCTGTTTTTTTGTTTTGCTATGGCATTCTTTTTTAGTTTCTAAGAATGCGATGTCCTCTGAGGATAGACTTTCTGGCGATAGGTCTGCTTCTTCGGAAAGAGAAGAAGAACTCTTTGGTGTCGATACGGCAATCGACAAAGCCTCTGTCAGCTTCAGGTTGCTGCTGTTGTTGCTGCTGTTGCTGCTGTCTCTGAAGTCTGTACTTCTCTGTCCATTCTTCTTTTTCCCTGTTCATTTCTTCTCTGAAGAGCTCTTCTATCAGGTCTTCAGTGACTTTTAACATTCTTACATTCTCTATTTCTTCTGGCTTCGGTATCAGACTGTGTCTGACCCTATGCAGATTCACGTAGGCTTCGTTGAGCTTAGCTAGTTTGGAGCACATCTTCTTAGGAGGATGAGTCGACAATGGATGGTTAGACTGGGAACAAACCGGTTCTTAAAGTCAAAGCGCGGACGTGAAGGAAAACATCCCCCTACACGGTTTTCTAGTCGCAACGTTCAGTGAGTGTCATGAGAGGGATAGTAAGAAATGAAAGAGCATCAATCCAACATTCTTATAGCTAAACAAACCACAAAGGCATTTTTTTTCAAAACACAACATTTTTTATTCAAAAATCATTTAACACTAAACAACAACTCTAACATTTTTTAACAATAATCCAACACTATAACATCAAACAATTTTTTTCAAATCACTAACATTTTTTCTCAATGTACAATCTACTTTAAACAAGGCTGACAACGTTGTGAATGAAATTGTGATTTCCACTGTTGGAAATCATTAGGCCATTGATGGACACTACGTTTCCTAGCTTGAGACAAAAGATAAGCATAATGGTCACAAAACCATCTATCTACTTTCGCATCGTTTCTAGCAGAAGAACGAGGGTCAAAATGAGTCACTAAATGTTCTAAGGAATAGCCCAGGCTGCGATGATGCAGAAAATACACACAGTACTGTCCACACACCAAGGAATCTGTGCCTTGTAATTTCACGTTATTGAATCGGGTGGTCTGAGCATTTCTTCTCATAAAGTCAATGATATCGTCTTCCAAAAGGGGCAATCCGTACGAATCGAAATAGTCCACACATCCTTCTTGAGGAAAGTAGACGGCTACCCAGTGGGTTCCTGGGAGATCACTGTCGTCCGTGTTGATCACGTAAGCTTGATGATCTTTAGGTTTGCGATGAGGGAGTTCATCTTTAGCACAGACGACAGGATTCCAAGAAGCCGTATATGAACTGTGGTTCAAAAGGTAATAAAGTTCCCAGGTATCCATTGATTTGTGTTTTTTTTTCTTCTTCTTCACAGGTAATAATAAGTCGTCAATTCGATCCCGACTTTTTGCTTGAAAATGTCTGACGAATAAACGGTTATTCGTTCTGTTTCCTCACTCTGATTCAGGAGAGCTTCGATACGACGGATCTCTTGAGTGGTTAATGGTGGACAAGAATGTTCACGCAAGTCTTTATACCACTGGTGCAACACGTCTTTGTTCGAGATGAGACTCCAAGCTTCGTCCAGATACTCGTCCAATTTTTCTTCTTGACTCAACATCAGGCATTTATCGTGTTGAATTTGACTGGGATGATCGTTTTGACATCCATAGCAATTTTTCTTGATCAATTCCGTCATTTTTTCGACCAAGTGTTTGGCAAAACAGGAGACTAAATGGGCTTCTTGTTCTGGCCATCTTGACTTCATCATGATCACTTCTTCCACAGTCTCCTCACATTCCATGTCCAAAGTTTCTCCACTAGGTAAAGAGGGAGAACAGTCTTCCATGGTTTCTAGTAATCTAGAATGACTTCTCTCAAACTGTTGATTTCTATGGTATTGTCGAATTCTGCATACAGGATGACGTTCACCGTTTCATCAGGGATACGGTTTGCAAACTGAATTTCCACACGAATCTGGCCGGATTTTATAGGGTGGAAATGTCCCTCGTCGCTGCCTTGGTCAGGAGTGAAATCGAAAGCCCACAAAGCATAGCCTCCTGCGTAATCCTCGTACGTAATACCGTGACTGGTATTGGTTCCTAACTGTCCGGTGGCTTCGTACAGGGACAAGTACGATCTCAAGTAATTCTTCTTCTCAAAGTCAGGTTCGAAAGGTCGGGTACACAAGGTCTTGCCATCGCGACTGACTTCGATCTTGGACACGCCAAAGTGTTGAAAGTAGAAAGGATTTTTACCCAAATCTCCGTTGAAGGCTGTATTTTCGACGATACCAACGATCAAACGTTTGGGTAGCTGTCCTTGGAACAGATGATCTTCGATCATGGATCGCTGTCCCTTGGGAATGGTGAAGGTTTTCACTTCCACGCGTCGGATCGGATACTTAGCGGTCGTTCTGCTCAACGTCTGACTGATGTCGTTTCCCACTTTAGGTAACACTTCTACGCGTCGTACGTAGAGCCTGGCTTCCTCGATGACAGTTTTGCAAGCAGTTTTACCTATCAAATGGAAAGCGGCACTGCTACGATTCAGTCTCAGGCGGACATTCACCCCGTTTAGCAAATATTTCTCTTGTAACCACATGTCCAAATGCAAACGATCCATTAGTTCTAAACTTTGTCCGTTTTTGATTTTGTCTCTTCGTTCTACAAATCCGTCATTGTTTGGTGTTTTGGTTGCATCAGTTTGGAATTCTTCAAACTGGCCTGCTTCGTCAGCTTCCCATACCACACAGGCATTGAGATGAGTGTTCTTGGCGTCTATTCCGTACGTCAAGAGATTTTCCAGGTACGCTCGATAAGGGTAAGTATCCATGCTGCTGCTGACCAGTTTGTTGTTCAAGTACAAGTCCACTCCGCTAAACAAGGAATGCATGAAATTGTTGACGGGAGCTATTACCTCATCGCCATCTAGGGGTGAATTGTCCTCATCGACAACTTTGACTTTCAAGTACAAGTAACTGCTATTCAGATCGATGTAATCTTCGGGCTGTCCTTTGATTTCAAACTCGATGGGAGCTGAGGCTGTCAATGAGGAGACGGGGTGAAATTCCACCCATTGGGATTCTTGCATCGTCATCATGGTGGGGGGCATGGCAAACAGATCCAGTTCCGTCTTGGAACAAGCGCAAGACTCTCGGTGCATCATTTTTTTGTCTCTTTTCTCAATAATCGAAAACGTCTAAGTCTCGAACGGTTCTTCTTTTCTTGGCCTTTCTCGCTTGAAGTCTGGTGAAAGGGTGTTTTCTTCGTCGTCTCTTTCTGCCTTGTCCTTGCTGAATGCCTGACTCGGTAGCGTGCAGGGCATTTATAGGTGTGTCTCGGCGACCCAAAATGTCTTTGCCCGTTTGCAGCAAGACATTTTTGCCTGCCCTCATGAAGGCTTCTTTAGGGTTTTGTTTGTCGATGATGACATTTTGGAGAAATTCTTTGCCTTGCGTCAGTTCCGCATCTTTCAAGGCGTGCAATCCGCGTGTCACCATCGGTTTCAACATCGGGGCTACCGAACGAAAGGCCGATTTTAACATGTCTCCTAAACCGTGTCCTCGCTGTCGTGCAACCCCTCGGTACACTGGATACATGACTTACTTACGAATCGTGAGAGAACCGTTTTCGAAAATGGAGTTTCACCGTGACTTTTCCTTTGGTGAATGGAATATTTTGTCCCAAATCTCCTTTTATAGTAATGTTGACCGTGTCCAAATACGACTTGCTGACCGGTAAATAGTGAGGATGGACAAATTCGCGGTGAACGTGGTAAGTGTTTCCACCTTCCTCGTCAGCGTTTGCGGCAGAATCCACTTTGAAAGGAATGACACGCAGTAACGGCACGGAGGTGTGTCCCACCACGTTGTACTCCACCACATCGGAGTACACAAACATCAAATTCAGTCCTTGGTTCAGTTCTACCGGGGTACGAAAATACTTGGCAAAATTATCGTTGTCAGAAATGACTGATGATTCGCCTTTTTGTTGTTCTACTTTCTTCCTCAGTTCCATGTCACCGCCCAACATGTCAAACAATTCAGGACAAAATAAGAAAGACATGAATTTGGGCCCCTCAGGAAATTTCATCACGAAGCGACGAGCTGTTTTGTGGTATTCCAGGGTGACAGTTTTGTTCTTGACATTCTTAAAAGCTTCCCCAAACACGCCATTAAACTTGGTGGCTATGGTGCTCACCAAATGTTGACCACTAAAATAATAACCTGAGGGAATGAACAACTTATAGTCGGTCCAGTTTGGATTTTCTTTGTTACGGTTTTTCTTGTCATATTTGCTATGGGTATCCATCCACTGTTGGAATTGCTCGTCATGAACTTGCACCGTAAAATAATTTTGATTGGGAAGGACATTGAGGACTTGGGTCGGGTGAATCATTTCTACTAAAGCCACTTCCCAATGGGCTTCGTGATCTAAGGGGATGGCTTGAGGTAATTTAGCCGTGTAACAGCACAATGTGTTATTAGGAAACACCTCCATGGAACTGTCACTGGGTAAAGTTAAGTAAAATTGGTTTTGGTGACTCATAATTCCAGAGTTCTGTGGCTGTCCGAGGGGTTAGTGGACGTCAGAGGCGTGTCTCCGCCCAAAATGGGGTTCTGGTTGTGGTTGAAGTGGTGACTGGCACTGGCACTGGACACAAGGTTCCCGGGGTTCCCGTTCGAGGAGAATTTCAGGGAGGGATTAGGAAGCAGGTAACCGATGCAACTGCTCAATAAAATGGTCCACAATTGTTTGTCTCCTTGTTGCAAACTCAGATTGGCAATGGCTGCCCCGATGACACAATACACCACGAAGATTTGGCAGAAAAAGACGATTTGCGTTTTAGGCACACGTTCTCCACACCACACCCACAAGGGTTGTTTTTGTAAATCTTGCACAGAAGAACTAGGGGAAGAAGGAGTGGTCGACGTAGCTGCGTCTGATGTGTGAAAGGGCATGATGGTCACTTCTTCTTTTTATAGTCGATGACTTGCGAAGCGTCGATCCAAGAATCGAAACTGGGTGGATATCCTTTCCAACGTACTTTGACTTCTTTGACACGTCGTTTGCCCACTTTACGGGTTCTGCGTTCGAGAATGCTTTCGATGTCGTACACGTCGTCTTCTTTTTTGGTGACACGTTGTAACTCGGGCAAATAAAACGTTCCTTTGAGCACTTCTCCGTTCATGTCTTCCAATTTATAGACGGCAGGATGACGGCCATGCACTCGTCCAGTGACGCGAAACAATTCGGTCGTCCAGTTAGGTAAGTAACCTTTGTCAAAAGTGCGTTTGGTTTTGCCAATGCGCACCCAATCTCCTACGGCCAACTCTCCACTTTTCTTGGGGACAGCCCTCGTCGGGGACGTACCAAACAGACGCTCAAACACCAACACTTCGTTGTCGGGAGTCACGTCTTGCGGGGCACGTCCGATGCTTCGATGGTAAGATTGGTTGTACGCTTGCACCAGGTGCGGTAAGATGTCGATGTACTTCAGAGTGTGGTGATGCGTAAAATATTTCCACATGCGTTCTTTCAAAGTGCGTTGAAAACGTTCCACGATGCTGGCTTTGGTTTCGGGATTCTCGGTGGTAAAAAAATGAATGTCACGTTTCTTTAATTCTTTTTGGAAAGCTTGGTTCAGAAATTCGGTGCCTATGTCCGTTTGCCATCGAAGAGGGTGACGACCGCTTTGTTTCAACACCCGTTGTAGGGCTCGCACTAACTCGCTGCTCGATTTGGAAGTCAAGGGCACGACCCAGGCAAATTTGGAAAAGACGTCGATGACACAAAACAAATATTTGTAGCCACGATTGTAGCTGGCCAAATGAGAGACATCGGCTAAATCGGCTTGCCATTGATGATCGATGCCTTCCACTCGGGTGCGACTTCTGGCAAACTTGCGTCGAATGGGTTTGTGTAAAGTGTAGGTAGCTTGTTCTTGTAACCATCGTTGCACTTGAGGTAAACGGAGACTTTTCAGTCGCGTTTTGGCAGCACGATACAATTTTTGAACTCCTGCGTAACCTGCAGGATGGGAGGGATCGTAGTAAATGCTGGCTAAGACTTTTTCTATTTTTTTGTGTTGGTTGGTGTGTTAATAAGACACCCACTCTTGGAGGATGCTACTCTTTTTCTCTTGGGGTACTTTCTTGGATTGCAATGCTTTGCGTGTGCGGCCAGCAATAGGTGTCGAAGAGGAGAAGGATGTCTGAGCGGGGGATATCGGTTCTTGTTTCACTTCTGTCTTCACTTCTGTCTTCACTTTCTTTTTCTCTTGTGAGGAAGAAGGGGTGGCCATCATCTTTTTAATCTATCCAATTCTGGAGGTAGGTGGTGTTGTTAACTTGCGTACTTTTTCTGGTGGAGTTTGAAACCCTTCTTCTTCTTCTTCTTCTTTTCCTTTTTCTGTCTTGACCACTGGTACCGGTACTGGTACTGGTACTGGTGATGGTGCTGGACTTTTCATCAAGGTCTTAAAATCTTTCAAAGTGGGTAGAGCTGTTTCGTCTAAAGCTTTCTGGTGAAAGAGTTGCAGTCGTTGCAAGAGTTGACCGTACTTTTGCGATTTTTCTGTCTCGGACAAATCTTGGCGATCCATCAAGGATTGCAATTCGTGTTGTAACTGGGACATCTCGCTCAAATTGGGATTGGGAGGTAAATGCGAGGTGCGTTGTTCTTGCCACCGATGGTATTCCATCCATCGTTTGTAAGGCACTAAAGCTAGTTTTCGTCCTTCCATGGGGTTGTCAGGGGTGAATTCTGAGATCTTGGGACTTCCGAGGGCCTTTTTATCTTGCTCCCACCAGTCCTCCCAACATGGTTCCCAAGACTCCTTTCAGTATGGGGCCTAACAAGAGAGGCAAAATGCCTCCACGTTGCACTAACATCTTCTTTTTTTGACGAATGGGAATTTGGCGAAGAACGTGACGATGTTTGCTTAAGCATTGTTTCTGGTGTTTGGACAAAGGGATCGTGCCTTTCAAAACGTTCAAACAACATTCGCACACGGTATCGATGACCTCTTTGGAGGCCGTTTGAATGAGTTTTTTTCGTAGGGGTGGAGAAGCTTTGGACAGGACAGATAACAGGTCCCCATGTTTGGCTAAACGTGGTGGCAGTCCTTTCCTTTTCTTTCCTTGGGGTTTTCTGGAGGGTGACATCTTTGAGTCTTTAGGAGCACCTAAAAACACTGATACCCTACTCGGTCACAGGCCTTTTTTATACTGGAACGCGTCGCCATTGATTGTCTTTACGGCGTATCAGTTTGAGGACAGGCATGACACGTCGTGCAGGGGTACGTAACGGACTAAATCGAGCCAGTTCTTGCTTGGACAAATCCAGTAAACTTTGTAACATGCCCAAGTAGAAAAATCCGGCTCTGGCTAATTCTTCGGGGGTCGGTCCTCCCAGATACTTTGGCCATTTTCCTTTGAACGATTGAAGACGATTTTCAAAGTCGCAGTATTCCGACAAACGCACAGGAAACGAATATTCGTCTTTCACAGGTTCGTTTCGATGAGGGTTGAGTGACATGGGCAGGAGTTTGTTCAGGGCTGGATGACATCCGTAGGGGGGTAGACGTGAAGGTGAACATTCCCCTTTAAAACGAAACCCAGTAAAATGTCCAAGAGGACGAGCAGCATCGCTTTCGCATCCCACAGGTTTGACACGCACAGCATCACTTTCCATGATAGGGGTAGGGGCACTAAAGTTCCCATGATGCTTTACGGCATCGCTCAGGTCACAAGGTACAGCATCGTATCCATCGCAAGGCTCACAATCGCACTCGTCTGCAAACTCCGTTACGCAATTACAATGGCAACCACATGGACAATCGCAGTTTCCTTCCGGACATTTTCCGTCGCAATGTCTGGGTCTTATCCATCCAATATTAGTCACACTAGAGGAAGATACAACTTTTTTACAATCCCCAAACTGGAACGATGTCTCTTTCAAAGTATTCATCTTGTTCGCTCGGTCTTGGTAGTCACGATGAACTATCAATCTTGCCTAGGGTTCCTTTTTATATACAGACCAATACCGACGTGACCGTACGGTAAGGTGAAATGATTGGGAAGTCGAACTCGCTTCTGGTATACAATTTGATAGATTTTTTCCAAGGGTCGACTGACGATGTGGTGAGTGGGTAAACGTACAATTTTGTTCGGTTGGTAGGTAGTCACTTTAAAGTTTCCATCCTCTCCCGATTGCAAGGCTTCTTTCAATACCCCAAAGTTGACCACTCGACTGGTACGATAATTCAGAGTCAGTCCTTTCACTTTGCACGTCGTGTGCACTTCTCCTTGTTTGTCACGGTATTCGTAGCCGTAATTTTTGGGACCGCCACTGACGAAACTTAAAATCTTGTCGTCGGGATGCTCGTCTGTCCAGGCTCCTAAACGGTCTCCTTCGATGTTAGGGTGATGTTGAATCGGGTGATGGATGTAAATGCAACTGTCCATGTCAAAGTACAGGACGCGTTCCCCTAACAGTTCTAAAGCTTCGTACAATTTTAAGCGAGCATGGGCTGTCACGTAAGCCGCAATGATGACATTTCCAAAAGGGTCGTCTTGCACAAAGTCCAGATCTTCTTCGTAATTGACCAAGATCAAATTCTCTCGAACGACGTCCACGTGTTTCATGTATTTGGTTTTGTCGTGAATCATCTGGAAGTAGCGGGAAGGTTCTGTCAAATATTCCGTCTTGGGTAAACACGGTCGTTGTGCCATTTTACCCCACAAGCAATTTAACATCACTTTGGCAAACGATCGCCTGCCTTCGTTTTTCTCGATGTGGTCTAAAGAGATGCCTTCTTGTTCGTAGTATTTCTCTTTGAATTGTATTTGGTCTTCGGGAGTGTGACACCAGGAAGGATAGCCGCTGGCTTCTTGTTTCAGTTTCAAAAAGGCATCCACGTAGTCAGCGAAAATGCCTTCCTGACTGGGATCACCCTTGTGGTATTGTTGTGTCTTGGGAAAGTGACAAATTTCGTACACTTCTAACAGTTGGTATCCCATGTCCAGAGCTTTGAATAATTCTACGCTGACCCAGGTTCCCGTCAAGGCACGTTCTTCCTGGCTGTGATGGCAAGGTTGGTCTTGGTTGCACGTTTCGGCACAAGTACGGCACAAGGGAAACATCAGTTTGCCTTGACAATGGTGAGGTAAGACGGGATGGTATAGGTTCGTGGGAGGCAAAACTTTACACTTGATCAAGCCTTAGTATTGTCGAATGTTGACCAGGTCGATGTGTTCCGTCAGCAATTGCGGGTGCCCTACAGGAAAGCGACAATATTTGCACACGTAAGGATACAGCGAACACACGTCCAAGTATTTGATTTCTTCTCCTTTCTCTTCGTCGGCTTGGTACAGCAAACAGGTGGCATTGGTCCTTCCTCCGTACAAACTATCCCTCGGGTTCAGCGGGTCCATGAACTGGTAACTTTCCACGAGGCGTTTAAACTCGGGATCGGTTTTCATACGGTGATCGTACTCGTGTTCCCACATTTCCACCACTTGGTATCCTTGCTGTTCTAACTTTAGGCGCCGCTGACAAGTGTCCTGGTACAAGTCTTCCATGGTTCGTTGCAAAAACTGATTTTTAGTGCCACGGTCAGGGTAACAAACAGGACATCCGTGAAATAAGCAACCGTTAAACTCGTACACGATCTTGGGGTTTTCTAAGTCCCAGCCATCGACCGAATACGTTCCGATGGTCTTTTCGCCCCCTCCGTTGCGGGCATGCTGAATCCACTTGTCTTCCTTGTCGCACAAGTAATGTAACCAACGTAGGGCTTTGACCGAGTATTGAGGTTTGACAAAGTTGGTCGTTTGAGGGCTGATGACAGCCACGGTGTTTTCAGGCATGAATCGTTTTCGATACACTAAGGAACACGCTTTGGCAATGGTGCAAGCTTCTTTCAAAGGATCGACCCCTCCGTGTTCCATGAACAGTTCTCGAAATTTTCCACAGCAACGTCGTAAAATGTCCACGTCGGAACGACAATACTTTAGCATTTCTTCCTGAAAGTCGAAAGGGTCCGAGGCGTGAGCCTGGTACCAAGCGTAGAAAGCTTCTCGTTGTTCGGTACGCATGTTGTCGGGGTCGTAATAGTGAGCCTCAGGTAAATGGGGTAGAACGGCGTGTTGATTGGCTTCCGTATTGAAAAAGTGTGGAAAGTACCCTTTAGCCATTTCTGTCATTCCAAACGTTTTAGGCATTCGACTCAAAGGCATGGCCAAATAGCTCATCGAATCTTTAAACTGTACTTGTCCCACTTGCATGAAAATGATTTTGGCTCCGTTCAAAGTCACTTTAGGACGTTCGGTGCCTTGTTCCGTATAGTACCTCAAAAGAAACTGTCCATCGTATCCGGAGAAATTGTGAGCCATCACCGTGGCATGACGATGACAATCTCCGTAAAGTTCGATGTCCTCTTGGCTCCACGTATTGTCGATGGGGTCTAAGACCCATTGGGCAAAATCTTCTAGCGTCTTTGGTCCCCGAAAGATTTTTTCACGCCCTCCAGGAATCTTGCTACAGTGAGGGCAATGACTGAAGATAGGTTCTTGAATGCACTTCTCGCACGCTCGATGAGCCACGCAGAAATTATGAATGTGAATGCCAATCTCTTGCATGCATTCGAAATCGAAAAAGATGAAATTGCCTTTCTTCTTGTGACCGTCCTCTTTCTCTGGTGGGGGTTGGTATTTTTGCACGTAACATTGGTGTTCCAAGTCCACGATGTGGTGACAAATGTGACATTTTTTCTTTCCTGAACATACGTGTGCCTTGGTATTATTGGTACGTATGACTTGTTCACACGTAGGGCACAATCTCAGAAGTTGACAAGCACATTTCTTCTGTGAACCTTGCGTTTTCAGATGTTGTTGGTAACAGGTAGGGCTAACAAACGTGCGCAGACAAGTGGAACAAGGCACTGGTTCTTCGCTCAGACAGGGTGAAGAGGCCAAACATCCTGAGCATTTCGATCCACAATGCTTGTGTTGCTCTCGATTATTATAACCATGGTCACATTTCTCACAGTAATAACCGTATCCCAGGAATCCGGTGATAGTGGTAATGGTATTGAAATGGTCATCGTGATGATAAACGTGAATGTATTTTCCGTCCTTAAAGTCTTGCCCTCGAAACAACAAAGACCCGCGCACTTCTTGAGGGTGCACTTTCAAGGTGTATCGTGGAGCTAGGGCATCTTGCAATTTTTGCATCTCAGGAATGCCACAGGGTGTGTCTTTGGACATGCCAGCTTGTCGTAACAGGAGTTCTGCTTCACTTCGTTGTTTGGCTCGGTCCGATTGTCGAATGTTCTCCCAGTCTCTTTTCCATTCTACCGTGTCGTTCTTGTTGGCATAGGTTCGTCCCACCACGATGGCACGGGCTAAACACATCTGGTCATGAGGATTGTGAATTTGGACAAGGCTACGCTTAATGCTGCGAAGGTCGTTCACCAATAACATCTTTTTGCGTCCAGTCCCTTGAGGAGGAGAGACGTGGGTCATGTCCAATGTGGCTTTTCCATCGGTGATGTCAAACTGGTCATTAGATTGTTGCACGTGTTGAATCTTGTCCATGACTTTGGAAGCGGTCAATTCTGCAGGGGTGCTAAACTCGATCCAAACAGGGGATTTCAAACCGTCGTGTTCTATGGAAAGTCTCAAGCGATCGTCTTCTTTGGGTTGACATTGTCGCTTGAGTGCAGTGAGCAGAGAATCCCACACTCCGGTGATGAACCCTTCTGCTTTCTCTAACGGTACTTCGGACTTGAAATCTTTAAACTTCACCGTGTATTTGTAAGCCGTGGTTCTAAATTTTCTAGAGGAGCGCTTTTCCGTCTCTCGAATGGAATAGTATTTTTCAGGGTTGACTAAGGGTGGTGAACTTGGTTTAGAGGGTTCGGATTCTGGTTCACTCATGTCCTCTTCAAAATCACTGGCATGAATTTGTGCCAAGATTTCACCCCTGGTTCGAGGCGATAGATCACGTTTCTGCCTCTTACTTTCTTCTTCTTCTTTCTTCTCAAATGAATGGGATCGTTTCATCTTGAATGCAAAAAGTCAAATGACTCAAGTTCAAACACCATGAGCTACTTTATAGTCATAGCAGACCAGCGCATATAAAAGGGTGTGTGTCTTATCCTTTCACTATTCATTTCACTCTCAAGCCGAGCACAACGATGGAAGAGACTAACCAGATGGAACGTTTCGTCAGAGCTTTGCGAGGGGTCATTAGAAAATTCTCTTCAGACCAGCCTACGGACTACTCTCCTTCCTTTAGAGATAAAAGTCAAGATACTTGCTATATCTGTCAGAAGAAAGGGCATTGGTCTTCAGAGTGTCCAGACCGTCAAAAAAGAACAAAAACTGGGACTAAAAAAGACAAAAGTCAAGATACCTGTTATTATTGTAAAGAAAAAGGACATTGGTCTCCAGATTGCCCAAAAAAGAAACAAGAGGAGTCAGAAGAAAAGAAGGATTCTTCAGAAGAAGAGAGGGATTCTTCGGAAGAAGAGAGGGATTCTTCAGAGGAAGAAGAGGAAGAAAAAAGACAATTATATTTACAAGAGGCAAAGAAACAGGAGAAGAAGAAAAGAAGAAGGGAAGAAAATGAGGAAAAGACGGTGAAGAAATTTAAAAAACAGAGAGAGTAAACAAGGAGAAAGAAGAAGTCAATGAACTTTTTATTAAAGTGTTGTGTTGTGAATTGTGAATTGGATTGTAAAAAGTGGATAAAAGAATAAATGAATGATATAAGGTAAGTGTCTTTGAGTTCTGATTTTAAAATAAGAACGTACACTCACGCACTCATACACAGACACGTACTATAAGGGTAAAATGGGTGGGTTTTTTTTTTTTGTTTTTTTTTTTTTGAGTTATTGGCAAATTGAAATTGTATTTCTTTTCGAGAAATGTGGGTGGCCCTGAAAAGGGCCTTTTTCTTCATGGTGAAGGGGTGAGTTTAAGCAATCAACTTTAACTGCCTTATGCCTTTGCCACGGCCAAGACCTACTTCTGGACTGCGTAATGTTGATGATGATAATGATTGGGTTGAAATCACTAAGGGTGGTACGGTAGGCTTAGTCACAGGGTTGACGTGTTTAGCTCGGGAAGGTCGTATTCTCTTCGGTCGTGATAAAGAAGTCTGATACATTTGTTTCAGACTTCTTAACTCCGCTAAAATGTCCAACAGTACCGTGACCGTTTGATTTTCACCCTCTTGTTTCTTTGCTGCTACTTCTTCTTGCTGTTGTTTTTTTCTTACCTCTTCTTCTTGTTGCTGTTGCTGTAGGAGAAAAGCCTGTTCCGCTTCCTTTTGTCGTTGTATAAATTTCTCCAATTCTTCTTTCTGTCTCTGTCTAAAATTCTCCACTTGCGGTAATGAAGAAGGTAACGAAGGTTCCGGAACAAATTCTTGCGAGGAGAGAAAATCCACAAAATCCCAATTCACCTCTTCTGAAAGTAAGTCCGAGTTCCCTTGGGCAGTCTCCCCTGCTGGTGCACCCCAATGGATCGTTTTCTGAGTTTCCGTCATGTTGAATCACTGTCGCATAGATTGACTGCACACAAGCGCTAGCGAATCTATATAGACTACGTGACGTCACAGACTGCTCTCTTCGGATTGGATGCGGGCTGACTGAATTCTGTAACGCGTGTTCGGATTGGTGAATGAACTCAATCCGTTTCAATCCTTCCTGTACCTGTAAATAAGCGCCGTTCAATGCATTGATTCACCTGTTCTCGTCGCTTCAAGATGTGGACTACAGTTGAGTCATCCACCCTTGTGTCTTCCATGATGTTTCGGACAGACTTGCTCATGTATGTCCGATCCAAGTGGACCGTTGTCCACAGGACAAACACCAGCCTGTGGATACGTAGGATCTACGTCGAAAGACAAGGATGCCTGAAAAGAGTGCTGATGTACGGACCAACAGTAAGACGCAGCCTAAGGACAAGAAGAAGACCAATGCGGTGCCATTTATGTTAATGAATACATTAACATAAACCCAAAGGCCCTTTTCAGGGCCAGCCATATTTCTCGAAAAGAGATAGCCTTTCCATTGCCTACCCCTTTTTTTATTTTATTTTTTATTTTTTTATGTTTCAATTTTACATAGACCCTATACAGTCCCAAGGGTTTATTTTGGCCATGTTAAATATACATAGACCCTATATTGTCCCAGGGTTTTTGGCCATGTTAATTCCCATAGACCCTATATTGTCCCAGGGTTTTTCTCCATGTTAAATCCCATAGACCCTATATGTTCCCACGATTTTTCTCCATGTTAAATTTACATAGACCCTATATGTTCCCAAGGGTGTTTTTAATGATAAATCCCATAGACCCTATAATATCCCCCTTCACTACTCGTGCAAAAGCATTTATCTTCAAGACTGGATTATGGTTTGTTTTCCATGTCCTTTGACTATCCGCTCTTTCGTTGTTGACCAATAAACATGGATGACTGTAACAAAAAAAAAAAGAAAGAAATAAAACCCACAACAATAACATTCAAGATACACGACGAGGCACAAAGTTAGAATACCTATGTTACATGGAGAATAAATAAAACTGATGCACGATTCTTACGATGAACATAGCAGAGCACTGCTGTCCTTTCTAAGTTTGACTGTGCGCTCAGTGATCATCTAAGCTGACATTTTCAGCGAGCACGTTTCAAAAATCGATATAACATTTTGGCAAATTATGCAGCATCGCACTAGCCTGTGCTCGTTATAATCACCGAGTGTTACTTTACTGACGATACAATGTATTCGAAGAAATCCTAATTAATTGTCACTGGAAGACTGAGAAATTTGATTCTATAAGCACGAAAAATGAATTTTAAAAATTGCTAATTGGATGCATCAACCGGTATATATGAGTACCAGGATTTATGCCTGATGAGCATTAACTATTGGACGAAGGTTATTAACGTTATTAAGATGAAAGCATTTTCCTTCACAAAGTTTGCTTGCATTGCAGTTCCAAAACTTTACGAAATGAATGTTGACGTCTCGTTATACCCTGCTGCTACTACTACTAACTGTTGTTGCTTTTAAATCGATCAAAAACCATTGTAATAGAAATAATTTTTTTTTAATAGTATCTGTTCTTGTATAGATAACAAAACTAATCTATGTAAATAATTATGCTTTTGTGGAGTTTCTCCTCCATGCTGTTTTATATATGTTCATGAGATACAAGGACATATTGTAATATCAAAGCAACAATGTGCTACCGACGATCCGCGTATAAAAATATGAAACGTTGTTTTCTTGCTCTTATTACGGGAATATATTCTAACCTGTCATCAATTGAACAGAAGTAACTCAATGGCGATAACAACTCTGAAGAATTACATCCAAAGACGTAGCACATCATGCTATCTTTCTCGAATGTGAAATGTCGACATTAAAACCAACAAGCCATGGCGAAGTATATGGTTTTAAAACTTGATGCAAGCATTTGGATGAAAGCCTGTTGGCCGTAGAATCGATGCGTCAAATGATAGCACAAGTATTGCGTGAATAAAAGAACAGACTTTCATTAGTTCAAAGATGCTTCTCTTTTGTTTGCCTTCATTTCAAATTGGGCGATATATTGTAAGAAACGTCTCAAGCGGCGCACAAAATTCATGACAATCTCCCTCAGTGATATAGAAGACTACAACGTATTTAAAGATTAGAATGATTTCTTTCTGTTTTCAAAGGCTGCAGAACTCGCAAATCTAATTATACTTGTTTCTTTTTGACTGACAGGTAAACATTGAGGTTGATTGAGAGAGTACATGTTGACTGGCATGTTTAGAAACCTGATACAAATGGAAACAGATGTTTGTCAGCTACGAAGTTAAGACAAGGCGCCCCCGATCTCTCTGACCGATGTCAAACTTAACCCCTACCAAACAAAAAAATAAAATTATTTCCGAGTACCAACTCGCTCTTTATGACGCCCTGAAGGATGCGTCATAAAACGCACAGGTGTAATAATAACACGCTGTTTGCTGCTAAGTTGACGCGGAACGATTAAGATCTTGATGTGGAAGTTTCATACGGAACACTGTCAGCGATTCAGCTGCCAAATTTGACTACTAGTAAATGAACTCCTGGAAATCTTGAAGTTCTCACTAGAATATATTGATGCTGTCGGGTCACTTACTTGACTTCGCTTAAAGGAACAAGCGGTTTCTTGTTTTTAGAAAGGATAAGATATAGTTTGGGTATTACACGCAGTCGAGTAAGATGTAAATACATTTTGATATTTATTCATATCCGGGTAGAAAACGAAGGCGCTTCGTTTCGTGGAAATGCCATCCGTGTGTTTGTGTGTTTTGGGGATTAAAGTAGCTTTAAACAAATTTCAGTCATATCGCTACGATGTCTGAATTCTGGCTGTTTATAACGATGCCTAGCACTAAGGCATTATGCCGCAGACATGTAGCATAACCTCCCATCCAGTCACATTATCCTGACACCAGTCATAGCACCAACCTCTTAATGCTGAGCGACAAGCGAGGCAGCTGCAAGTACCATTTTTGTAAGTCTTTGGTAAGACTCAGTTGGGGTTCGAACCCGAGGCCCCCCGCATCCGAGGCGGACGTGCCATCCGTTCTGTCTATAAATATGGTATACATAGCATTGCCTTATTGTTCAATAAGAGAAACACCATGATTTTCGACCAAGTGATGAACATTGGCCATCGTGCATTTGCATCGTGTTTTGTTTAGTTTAGTTTTCTTCATTTTCTGTAACGAAAACAATTCTGAAAGATTTTCTACGAATACATTACAAATGTAGCATCTATTAGTTGGGCGGTCACCCTCTGCTTCCTCTTGATATGGAATAGGTGTGATGCGCACACTCTCCTGCGATAAGACACGGCTAATGGAAGCAGAAACTGCGGTGGCTCATGCGAACAGAGTGCCGAACTCATTATCAGATGTTGACATAAACATTCCGTATTAAGTAAATATTCGCAGTTTTCATGCCTTTCAAACATTTATCGAAAAGCAAACGTATTTCCTTAACAACGGATATTACTAATACGCATGCACTTTTATGTGTCATGGACAGGGGCGGATTAAGGCTCACTGGTGCCCTAAGCACTGACAAATCTTGGTGCCCCCTCCTTTCCACGTACACCTGAGAAGATAACCCTAGGGTGCACCATGATCAAGAAACAGAACATTATGATCAATTTGCACTAGTTTTATCAATTTTTTTTACAAATCTTCATTCGTTTTTTTCTTTTCACCCTTTTCTCAACTTTGTGGTGCCCCCTTTGGCCCTGGTGCCCTAAGCACGTGCTTAGTCTGCTTAATGGTTAATACGCCCCTAGTCATGGACATGAATAAACATTATGGATTTAAAAGGAATGTAGTTTGTTGCTTTAGCGAGGAGTTATGTTAAACAGATGGCATATTTTAATGCCTCTAATAGAGGCTGGTGATTGTTATTTTCAATCTTGGAAATCAATCAGCAATACAGTAGTCACAAAAATATGTTTGATATACATGCATATGTTTATGCACTTGATGAACCTAGCTGTGACCATGAACATTACCTAAATTGTGGACTGTAATGAGACAACCCCAAATAGACTATGAATTGATGAAACATTCTTACACAGCACGTGTTTCCGGCAGTTGAAAATCTGCTAGCTTTCGCATGGTAAAATGTGCACGTTTTATTCATCCGGATAAGTGGTAAGCAAAAATCCACTTTTAAATGTATAATTATGTTTAAGTTTGGAGCACTACCTATGGTCATTTCTACCTATGAAGTTGAAACAATCAGCCATTCAGATAGGGAAAGGTGAGAAAAAAACAAACGTCATATATTTATAACATTTTACCAAATTGATAATGTCAACTAAGAAAACTAACCTATCCTTGCTTTTTATGTATTAATTCGTGCCAGACTAAATCCTTCTCTATTCAACATATTCTGTACGCGCTGTCAACCTGTATCGACGAATCGGTCATATAAAGGAGCTTGCAGTATTGAGTCCTCGGTTCATACAATTTTTACAGCCTGCTTACTCTGTTCTATTGAATCGCAAAATATCCGTTCGTCATTAGTAAACCACTCAAGACTAATAAAGCGATCATGATCCTTTGGTTAATGTTAGGCTTAAGGGACACTGAATGGAATCCGTAATATGACAAGGTCACTGATTTTTAAATATTTAAAAATGACTAGGTCACATACTTTAAATGTTTAAATATGACAAGGTCACAGACTTTAAATATTTAAACATGATAAGGTCACATGCATTAAATATTTAAATAGGATAAGGTTGCTGACTTTAAATATTGGAATATGCTAAGGTCACGGACTTTATATATTTAAATATGACAAGGTCACGCACTTTAAATATTATCAGCGGCCGATTGCTGGTATATCGAGAGCCTTCATAACATGGATTAAAAAGTCGGTTGATAAAAGGCATTCTTATAACGTAGATTATAATATAACGATCATTATTTTAAAGGAAATTGTACATTGCGTGCAAAATATGATATTTACAACATATATATCAACATAAAGCAATCACTAACATTGTTTCTTCGCCTTACAAAACAATTCGGTGTTCATACGAAATTCCCATTATAATTTTTCTCTCTGTACTGCCAGGGGCTTGTAAAAGCGATATTTGTATTATCACACGTTCGTGACGTTTATTTTCAACTTTTCTAGCTAGCAACTACTTCGAACTAAATATATAAATAACCAGAATATCATCTTCTAAAGTGACGTTGTTCAGCTGGCAATTACACTTTCATTATATTTAGTAATATGCAACAAGAAAACGTAACAAAGATTTACTTACTTCTGAATGAGAAACATTTATCAGGTAATTGTTTTTCTTCTTATTGTTTATATTTATTAATGAAAAACTACTGAACGCAACTAAAGACCGCGCAAACTCAAAAATCCTTTACCTTTCGAGTTTCTTTTGAGAACATGAATATAAAATTTAATTTTCCTGGTAGAAAAGAATTCATAAATGCCAGGTTCCTCTGTAAACTCCTTTGGCAGAAAGCAAAATGTATTTTTTTTAAAAAGCATTGATTTTATTTTGTACTATACCTGAACAATTACAGATGAAGCATATGCTACATTGTGTAGTATGCAAATTACATCTAGACGTTCGTGATTCAGAAATGCAAGATTAGATTGCCTCCGTTTTAAATCATTCGTGCTCTATCTCTGTTTTATCTTTCTTCCACAAGATAAAATCTACATAAATGTTTAACTCTTCCCTTACTTTTACGATCAAAATGTACTTCTTTTTTTCACCATGTAACGGATACAGAATATACTGCATGGGAAGTTCTGTGTCACGGCTGTAGATGTACGATTCGCTAAATTCCGGGCATTGTAAAAGCTACGGGACGCCTTTTTCTTGCACTACATTTGTTTCGTTGTTTTGGGTATGAACAGAGATTTATGAGTAATTTATGTCTTCATGTTGCTGATGGTAACAGAAGGTAGACCCACATCAGCTGTGTCAGTCAGCTGTCTTTTTCTCTTCAGATAATGATTTGTAATTGGGTGTACCTGTTTAAGCGGGTTTGGGTGTACCTGTTTCAGCTCGGTTGGGTGTGCCTGTTTCTGTTTCATTTAGTGCACTACTTAGCTTTTGCGCTATATGTCACCAACAAGCATACGATGCTGCTTTATCTGCCTGTTTTTGGCGGGAAAAAGATTTGATTTTAATCCCGTCATTCAAATTAAAATACTTCAGAAATCGTGGAACTTCACAGCGTACTCATTTCTACCATACCCAAGAAAAGTATTTAAATTTTGTTCCTTTTCTTCATAAATATTGAACAATTTCCTCGTGACCATGCGCCGTTTTTAATGTTAAGTTGTACACATTCATAAGCAATGTTCGCAAATGTATGACCAATTGGAAATGGTCGAAGAAAGCAAAAGAAAGATAGGAGCGAGACATTGTTCTTCTGATGTCATGTACCTTCATAAAGGCACCAAAAACAGCGAGTACGAACCTAGCATGTGGCTGATAAGCATCACTGATGCTATAAAGATTACTTTGCGGATGAAAGTGACGAGCCTTTTTGTCTGGTTTCTGCTTGCAAAGCCAGAACAATTAACTCGAGAATCATAAAGCTGGGTCATAACATCTAGTGGTCGCGTGCAAAATCGCATAATCTCTGTAACTGACTATATCAATTGCTGGGACGAAGTAGAATACAAGTCGTGCAAATGTGAGTTCTTAAGCGTACTAATCGCGTAAAGAGCCCCCAGTGGTTTCGTCCTCTATATGGGATGAAAACATTGTGTGCCATAATTTAATAGTTCTATACAATGAGTGAAAACTGCGAGAGTATCGCACTATTTGCATAAAACCATCCCAGTTGGCGTATTTTGGCGCTTTGACCATAAAGGTCTGTTCCGAAGGTTAACACTTGCTGACGTGCGACAACAGGTTGAGCAGAAACAAAAGATGGCGACCTTTGCTCAGCCGTCTTTTTCTCTTTATAAACTACGGTCAAGATATAGCAAGAACTGTGTGAATTGCCATGCTCCTAATAAGTCCTTTTTATAAAAAAAAAAACTTTCATTACACTTTGGGTGGATCAGTGATGTCAAACGACCATAATTATTATCGAAAAAAATAGTAATTTATTTAAACGCGTTTGCGTCATAAAAAGAAATGCTGAGTTGGCTGTTATGACTATGTTATATTTTGCTGAGCTGTACATGTCATTGTTGCACAAGAATAAATACAAATGTTGTGCCAATCTACCACCTATATGTTATTGCTATTAAATGTGAAATTGTGCCTTGTTTCTACACTTACCAAAAACCTAAATTTGTTTTCTTTTCAACACCAACAGTCAGTTTCCATGTTTTACAATGACCAGAAAAACAACGAAGCATCCTTTGCATGCCTTTCTCATTGGTAGTTCATCATTTGCATGCCTTTCTCATTGGTAGTTCATCATTTGCATGCCTTTCTCATTGGTAGTTCATCCTTTGCATGCCTTTCTCATTGGTAGTTCATCATTTGCTTGAATTTTCCGTACTTTTCAAAATACGTTGTATTCATATTGAACAAAGTGTTGTCTTGTAACTTTTGTATCTTGCATTCCCGCCAGAAGTATATTCTGTCTACTGTTGGCATTGCTTGCGAACTCGTAGACCGTTTTGAATAAATACATTTTATTTCTCGTAGTTATACTTTTGTTAACGAACCGCTCAGGTGACCTAAGTGGTAAGAACGTCTGCGGGTTTGAACCCCTGCTGAGGCAAACCAAAGACATAAATATGGTACTAGCAGCTGCCTCACTTGTCGCTCAGCATGAAGAGGTTAGTGTTAGGACAGGTCGGCCTGGTGTCATGATAATGAGAGTGGGTAGGACATGATGCTACATGTCTGCGGGTAGGACACTTCACAGTATAGAGAGGGTATTGTCAAGATGTATAATGTTAACAGCAGTGTTTATTCTGTAGAAAGGGAAATGCGGTTACATTGATATTGATGATAGGTTCAGAATGCACAGACTAATGCGCCGGCAGATCTGGGTCTCTGCAGTTTGTTAGGAGTAATCAGTGAAACAAACAATATTGACCCTGATATGCAGGCGCATTATTCTACGACAGACCAGTATATTTGTTCTTTGCAGTTTGACTCAACTTATAAGTGAATAAATGCGGTAATCTTAAATACCATCAAATCTCGGTGAATGCAAATAAAGCTATTCTTATAAATACTTGCAAATTGTATCTTGATTTATCATTTCGTCGCCGCTTGTTTATATAGACTGTCACTTTTTCTGTCTGTTTAGGGGTTTGATCTATACTGACCTGGCACTAATTCACTCCTGGTGATGTAATAACCATTTGAGCCGAAACGGCTGGTTCCTACTCCGGTTTCGTACTTCAACGTTTGCATTACTTTCGCTGGAAAATGTGTCCTGTGTGAGATAATTGCATTTAAATGAATACATGTATATGTTATATTTATGTGACAGTTACAATATTATTTTTTATTGAATATTGTTATTATATGAGCCAATTCTGCAGCAAACGCAAGATTTTTAGCAGTGATAATCAGTACAGTTTCGTATGATAATCCGTAAAATTCCGCATGTCTTGAGGAATTTCGTAAGGATTGTAAATACGTTGGGTGATAGAAACGGAAGGATACTGAAAGTTTTATTACTGAAAAGTCCTTCTTTGTAGGTGCAAGACAAACAGCCGGTTTAAAGTTTTAACCTTTATTTTTTGGCTTTTAAAAAGAGAAGCCAATTGGAATAAATGTATTAAATATAGAATATCAAAAACTAATATAAAAACAGCAATGAATTTAATTTATGACATTTAGATCATTTTCAAATCCTATTTTTAGCTGGCCAAACCTATCCCACATTCGTTTCCGGTACGGTCATGCGCATTTGACGTAGGGCAACTAGAGTGACCTACACTTCTTACATGAATAGAACATTTGTCATTATAGATCGCCGCAGATAGTAGTAAACAATACACAAGTATAAGAGTTGAACATAACGTGAATTTACCAGTAACCAACACAACCGAACTATTCTTGTGATCGAGTCATTTCCGTATCTGTAATTCTCCACTCTACGGATATACAAACGAATCGTAATTTTTGTTGTATTATATTTTCCCATATGTTAATATCTATCATAATTTTACATGAGATTTCTTTGTGAATATCTTTGGGGGCACCAAGGCAGACCCCCCACCCCAATTTGCCGGAAAAAAAATAAAAGGTCTTCATATGTTTTTAACCCCCAAAGGTATATGGTGTTATGCTATATATTTTATTATAATTTCGAGAGAAAAAAAGTATTTAGTCATTTTTGTGGTCCGAGGAAATTCCTAATGTTGAGGTACCCAGGCTTTTTCCTCCTACGAAGGTTGTTTGTCCGAACATAGACCTTTGCCTATGTCGGAGTTAGTTCCTTCCAAATTATGTGATCCTTTGTGAATTTAGGACCGTAAAGTGCACGATTCTAGGTATGTACGGTTCATTGTATTAATTAACATAACCATTACTTCATACTGAAGTCTCAAATTAGTTGTGCGCCATATTTAAAGAATTTCTGGCCTGTTGATTTGGGATTGTTCACGCAGGTGTCCTCAGATCATCACATGGGCCTATCCTTTATCAGGATTATTGAATGGCCACCTGTGTAAATATGTCGCCCAAAGAATGACTAATTAGCCCATAACTAGTAAACGAAACAAGACAACATCATGCACCCCTGATATATGGTACATGTAAAGGCCTGGTGGCTACAGGATAAGAACATACGAAATTCCAACCTGCATTTAGTAGTTAGCGGGGGTGGGGTGGGGTGGAGGTTGGGAAATACATAAAATAATTTGAAACTCGCTTGGATTGGTCCACTCTGCAATGAGAAAAAGACATTTTCAAGTTGATTTCAATACATCCAAAAATAACGAAAAGAAAGCGATAAATGTATTGTTCCGTTTTCATCCTTTTTTGGAATAGGTATCATGAGATGAATATCAAATGATAGTTAAATAAGATGGTAGATGACTTAACGGATGGACTGATCAATGCAAGAGGACACAAAGAATGACAAAAGTTGATACAGGTATGTATGTATGTATGTATGTATGTATGTATGTATGTATGGTCATTAAAAGCACATCACCACAACTCTGGCTATTTAAAACCGAGTTAGGTATCCCCATAATGGTGCACAAAAAAGAAGACAGAGACAAACGCAGGAAAATCCCTGAAATGTGATGCAAACCATTTAATGGCTGGAGCATCATCACAGGTGTACGGCAAAATGGTTTGTCTCCGTCCGCTACCTCTTGCGACAAACACGATGGCCCAACATGCCTATTGGAATCACGGTACTAATTCAGTTCCCATAGTAAACATATGCAAACACCGTGATATTAAAACTTAAATAACCTTAAATTTTTGAGTGCTTATGACCAAACTATATCGGTATAGATGCATCCTGGCTGACATTTTCTTTATAGAGAAAAGGTTATGAGCCGCGGTATTTTCTGAACCTACATGTGTTTGAGACATGTTTTTCAATTCCGCACCAAAGGGTTAGATGCTAACTTTAGTAATGAGTGTTCCAAACTAGAGTTTTAAAGGACTGAAATTCTGTCAATAAAACAATGTCTCTATATGTTTTCTGTTACAACTAGGGTAAGCTCTTAAAAATTCTTTTTACTAAAATCAAACTTTCATTATCAACCAATCCTGGCCAGCCAAACCCATATTTTATGTTTACCCATTTCCAGGCTAGTTCCCATTTTTCCATACAATTAGTACCTTGTGTCCTATTCTACATCCACAAGTCGCCAGGCGGTAGTATGAGAGAGTTTGTGTGTGTGTGTGTGTGTGTGTGTAAGAGAGAGAGAGAGAGAGAGAGAGAGAGAGAGAGAGAGAGAGAGAGAGAATAAAAACGAAACAGTTCATAAAAGCATCGCTATGTCAAAAAATATATTAGTAGTTCTGTCGGTGGGATGAAAATGTCAATTTAACAATGGGTATAATCAGAAGACGTCTGGAAGGTTACGAGAAAAGACTACCTCAGAGATATCGTCGAATGGATAAAGAAGCAATTTTTATAATTTTACCATTGCAAAGCAAAGGCTTGAAGCTCGTTCCTTGTTTTCACTTGCTTCTTCCTTGAAGGATCATTTTGGGAGTTGCGGATATCACGAGTAGCTTTGATATTAACATTATCTCCAGAGATCCGATGATTACATTTTGATGTTAAAGGATTTCAGAGGAACAAAGGAAATAGTTGGCATTGACAAATGATGACGACTGTTTCCTATGGACCTGTGACCTGCATCATTAGAAGTGAAGACTGAAAAGCCAAACGTTCGACGATTATTGCCTTTTAGTCTCTTTTTGGCTGATGTTTGTTTTAGATAGACTATAATGTTAGAAACAGCAATGTCCCATATTTGTTTCTAGTATGATAAGAATAATGAGAAAACAATCTATATTGAATTAAATCACGAACTCCACAAGAATGAACCTTTCTTTTCGGAATGAACTATTTACCTATTTATCGTCACAGTAAAAATTAGATTAGAGAGACAGAGTAATTTTACAAAAATAAAAATGTGCTGTGAGATTAGAGATTCAAATTAGAGATTCAAAAAGCCAGTATAATATCGTATATTTTAGTTTCAGTTTATCTCAATTATCTCTAATATAAATCATTGGACTTTGGACTTTAGTTAATTATCATCAAGACAATCTGTTATTAATACTCATAACTTTAGATATTGTCACCTGATAAGACGCCATTTGGATCTTAAATCTTCCAATTCCTTTCTCCTTCGTAGCATAGTAGCTACGTTGGTAGAACATCGGATAACGGCTCCGTTGGTAGATAACGGGTTCGACACTGGTCTAGGCCAGGATGGGTCAGTTGCTTCGATGTATCCTTTGGAAAGATACTTTCTAACTTGTCTTCTTGACGACAATATATAGCTAATAAATCGATAAAAGTGCCGTTAAAAATCCAACTAAACTATCAACCAATAGTTTTGGTATACAAAGAAACCGTACCATCTAAATTTGTATTTATGCATTTTATTGAATTAATATTCCTTCACATCTCTTCAACGTCTCCATACATAGCATATCTAGATCAACTCAATAATGACATTTCCAGGGCAGACAAATGAGCATTTCGTCATTTCTTTCACAGATTCGCCATTCACATTTTACGTTCCAGCGTCTTAGCAACTGCATCATTACTTTCACAGATTCACCGAGCACATTCTGACTTCTAGCTTCGTACAAAGCTGCATGCTATCACATTTAATACTCCATCCGAAACGAAGCATCATTCACGTACATGGTCCGGCACGATTGTCAAGTAAATATTATACGGTCAGAGATTTGATCATTTGGGTAGATAAACAAATTAACTATCACCTCTATTTACACTAAACTTTAATATTCTAATTCAGTTTAAAAAAAAAAAAACTATGATGGACAATCTAAATAATTAAATAAATAAAAATAAAAAAATAAATAAATATATAAATAAAAAAAATAAAAAAATATTTTTTTTAGACAGACACTACATTTTCCTCAGAAAATTGCAAACGAAACCAATTTAAACACCGATGTACCTGTGTTAATTTTCCTATCTATTTGTTTTTTAGGCAAAATAAAATAAAAAAACGCAAACTTGTATTTGCAACGTTCAATGAAACATCCGAGATAGTTCTTTACCTTAACCAATGGGTGCAAAATGTCACGTTTAAACTTTTCCTGTCACACGCCATGTCCATAAAGTATATTATAGTGCAATATGTTCCTGCAAGTAATGGTGCTCAGAGCTTGGGGTTTTACGGCACAGCAACACACAGGTAGGTTATTTAGTGTCGATGCAATAGGATAAAACATATTATAAAGACATTGTGTCTGTCTGGGTGTCTATCTGTGTGAATGAAAACCAAATTTGATTGGACGAATCTGAGTTGTTAAGGCATGAAACTGCTCCAATCTGCTATTTCAGTCGTTTTGACTTGCTACGAATCAATCCCAAACGTCACGGGGTTGGGGTTGGGATAGGTGGAGCAGATATATAAAGTGCTTTTCAGTAGTATATACTGTTAGTCAAAGCAATGAAGATCATAATTCACAAGAGCTGAAACTTATCGTGAAATTAGGTTCAAAAATATATATTTGTATAAATGTCATTTTTGATAACATTTGGCTGACTTTACGCCCGATTCGAAAGCTATGCCCGAATCCAGTAGATCTACACCATATTGTTTTCAAGAATACAAATGTTATGTAAGGCTTAACGTGTGATTTTCTTTTTCAGAACAATGCCGGAAAAATGATATACAGACTGGCAATGTATATAAACAGCAAGACTATAAAAAATAGATATAAACCAATTTGAAAGAGCACTGATCATTTTAAATCCCTTTGAAATTCTAGAGTGTTTTCCTCAGTAACGACGTAAAAGCTCAGTGAGCATTTGTTAAAAAAGCTATTTAAACATAAACTCTCTCTCTCTCTCTCTCTCTCTCTCTCTCTCTCTCTCTGTGATCCACCTTACGATCGTCTGAAAAGTGTTTATCTTTCTTTAAACAAATGCTATTTACAAACAAAGGAGCTGTCAAGATGCAAATGTAATTGTAAGTCCCTATTAAACCGCCCAATAAATCATAGTAACGAATTTACCTTTAGTCTCAAAAGGACAGACGTTTGAAGAGAGATTTAATTTTACCACATCTTCTATTTTCCTTATCTGTCATGTTGATGTCCTCCACGTGACTCGTCTATCATGAATGGACTCACGCGTTCCGAGCAGTGTTATAATGACTCTTGTGTGGTCAAATTCTGTAAAACTCGAGTCTTTAATGAAATGAAGTCTGATAATGTATACCTTGATATTTTTGTAAGAAATAATGCATACCTTGATATTTTTATAAGAAGTTATATTAACGGTAGTTGTATCTCAACCAAGTGAGCAAGCATCACTTGACTCGACTAATTTACTACTGAGCAAAACAAACAAGGCGATGCCGTAGTACTGTTGCAATTTTATCATCAGCGACTTATCATTGCACCACTTGATGTGCAAATTATTGATATAATATACAAGTTCAAATACATCGATCAAAGAAACCAGATATTGTATTTGTGATGAGTGATTTCCTTTGATGTGATACGAAAACGACCCTATGAAACATCCAGCTAGTGAAAGCTACCATACGTGTTGTGATTCTTAGCAGTGGTATATTAAATCATGAATGGATTGTATATATGTTTACTGGGGAACGAACAAAAGCCCCGTAAGACAGAATAACCCATGACAGGGGTAGAACAAACCTCCCCATCCCACCAATGACAAAAGCCACTAAAGGGGAGAATAAAAGCCACCCCCACCAATTTATATAACTTGAAATAAACAATTAATTTATGGTTTTCGTTGTTTGTTTTGATTCACATCAATTTTAGCACGCAATCACCGTGGGCGTTTCATTAAAAAAAGAAAATATTTATATTTTATCTAAGTAATATAATTCCTAAATTAGAACCTTTCATCACATGCTAGATATTTTTAATTTGATATTTTTAATTAGTAAATTACTAGAGTTTGGCATGCTTTAAAATTTTCTTGTTTACAACTGCAGTTATCCAAGCAAAAGTGGGTAATTGACTTTGAGATAAAGGTGTAATGAACTAGAACTGCAAATTAGACTTCAACTGAGTATAAGAAAAGTATTACCTGCGAAAACTTCTGTTCCAGTAACACCTGTCAACAGAAAATTGGTATTATGCACTACAGTTTGATTCCTTTATCAATATACACCAACATATTTTGAAAGCTCATGGTTTTGTATTAATGACACGCGCTTTAAAACTGTTGATTTGTCGGATTATGTGGGTTTAATTATATATTAAAATGCTTATACTAATTGTGCTCCACTATATATATATATCTATATATATATATCTATATATATATATATATCTATATATATATATATATATATATATATATATATATATATATATATATATATATATATATATATATATATATATATATGTATATATATATATATATATATATATATCTATATATATATCTATATATATATATCTATCTCTCTCTATATATATCTATATATCTATCTATATATATATCTATATATATACATCTATATATATATATATATATATATATATATATATATATATATATATATATATATATATATATATATATATATATATATATATATATATATATATATATATATGCTAGATTATTATATGCAGTACTGATTTGTATCCTCGTGTGAGATACACAGAATACAATTACCATTAATATATACAGGTCAATAAATTTTATTATTTTGTTTGGTATTTATGAAATTATTACTATGTCAAAAAAAATAGATATATATATATAAATACTTTTATTAAATTGTGCCGTGATCATTACACAAGATATGCATTACATTACACACTATAAAAAAAATTACTAAAAAGCGCAAGGGAGACCATTGTACATCATAGTAACTATAGTTACAATAAATAAATAAATAAATAAATAAATAAATAAATAAATAAATAAATAAATAAATAAATAAATAAATAAATAAAATCCCAGTGCAATATATAAACAGTTCTAGAAAAATTAACAATGAAAAAATGCATAATATAGATAACAAACATCAAGTGGGTTTTGTAATCCCCCTGAGTGGCGTTTGTCCCGGAGGGCTTTTGTAAAAATATATATATATATAAATATATATATGTGTGTGTGTGTGTGTGTGTGTGTGTGTGTGTGTGTGCGTCTGTGTGTGCGTGTGTCTGTGTGCGTATAGACGTGTATTTGTGTGTAACACTCATCCATCCATCTTGCAATACAATCATCTCTTTTTGAACGTTTACCTATCAAGAAATAGGCTGGTCAATATGTGTACTGCTAAAGATCAGATGGAATATACAATGCAAGAAAGTGCAACGGTAGAATTTTCATGTTGGAGATTCCGGTAAACGATAGATATCCAATATCTAACAGATAAAGACATCATGTAAAAGAAAATACCAAATTTAGAATAAAAGCCTTTCATTGTAACACGTAATTGGTTACATATTTCCTGTTTACTGGAGATTCTTAGAAGACGAGATTGCCAACAAACCAACAAACACTGCAAATGCCTTCCACGCTTCAACCCCCGCCCCATTTATAAGGATCACATGTAGTATCATGAACTTGATGCGGTCTGTAGTCGCATGACACAAAACCCATCCCTTTAATTCATCTGCTTACTGTATCCCTTAAAACACCGTAGTTAAAATCTCATGATTGACGTTTTCATCCTGCCGGTTGACATTCCTTGTCCATTTCTCACCCGCCGTCCGACGTTCCACACCTTTCAGGTGGCTCAATGATCACCAATCTGTCACTTGACATTAGTGAATTTGTGAAATTCAATTTCCGGGGAGCATTAATAAACCATTTTGTACTACCCTCGGGCGAACTTCTTGCGATTCACGGATATGGAGTGAAACAGACCACCTGTGGAGACTACGGTCCACGAAACGTCCTTCTCAAATATACTGACATATATGGGGAAAAAAAGAAAGAAACATCGTTTATCTTGTTCAAATATTTCGTTGCAGGATGACATTGATGATTGCTAGTCTTGCAAAATAATTTGTTTATTGCAGTGGACCTGACACTACTTACCTGTGTATCGAGAAAACCACGCACGTGTAGCTCCATGTATTGAATCAAGTTAATATCTGTCCCTTCAACCGCAGGGCCGGAGGGGGGTGGGGGTGGGGGTAAACGTTTCAGGCCCCTCCCTCCTCGCCAAAACAAAAACAAACGTACACACACGTACAAGCTTTTCATTGAATGAAAAATAGGCTGACCTAGTTTCATTTCAATAAAGTATTTACTCATGGTTAACTCAATAAGAACCGAACCAGAAGTCATTTACTTACCGGCGAGTTTATTGAAACGAACGAGGGATATAAACTAAGCGAAATGACGAATCAGTAAGGGTTAATTTAAACATTTAAATGTAATTACAGCTGACCTAAGCCATTATTATGATTTAAATAACTGGTTCGGACCATCGATATTGTTTTTATTTTCCATCTCTCTCTTTCTTCCTTTCCGTTTGTCGGTTTGTCTGTAAATTTTACCAACATTCATAGGTCCCGAGACATCTTCGTATATTCATGGATTTTCGTCTGTATCTTGCTACGATGGAGAGAGAGAGAGAGAGAGAGAGAGAGAGAGAGAAAGCAGACGGGTTTTCAACGAAAAAGAGCGAGAAAGAGAGGGGGGTTTGAGGTGGATTTGCTATAAGTTCATATTTTGTTGTCCATCCCTATCTGTCTCTTTTGGTCGTTTAGCCTGCCGAATGTGAAACCAATATAGTGAGTGAAATAGAAGGGTAAAGTGAACTTTTGACATTTTACTATTTAACGGTAATCTGTTTCAGAATCTTATTACATGTTTTACAGTGTGTGTGTGTGTGTGTGTGTGTGTGTGTGTGTGTGTGTGTGTGCAGTCTCCTCAAGATATTGCAATTTGGTATCATTAGCAGGGCCGCAGACAGGGTTTGTCGACCCTTGGAATATTTCTCCAATAGGCAAAAACGAATGAAGAAAGATTTTCTTCTTTTTGGCGGTGTCCCCCATTCCCTGCCCCGACCGTAATTTTGCCCTAGTTGTCCTACCCTGTCCGAGACACTTATTGTGGGCATAGATAAATCTCATGGAAAGTGTACACATACCGTTACGATGACCGAGGTGTAAAGTCAGTTTCAAGCGTTTCATCAAGCTCAAATTCTTTTTTCTCTCACTCTATTGATTTTCACGTATTTTTTCCCTTACGCACGGGTGGAGAGAGAGAGAGAGAGAGAGAGAGAGAGAGAGCAGAAGGGTTTCAACGAAAATGAGCTAAATATAATTCAAGTAGGAACCTGTTTAATTAATATTTTTTCTCGTGTTTTCTTTACGATATTAATGATTAATTAGTGAAAATTCTTCACTGGTCTAGAGAGCATAGAAACAACATTTGTTTTAATGCGCCATGGAATGATTGTAGTTTGATGCACCAACAATATTGGTATTTCAAATTGCTTTATACCAGCACTTTAAAAACGTGCCAGATTTAATGTGTGCGGTATAAGTACACCCACCCACCCACACCCACACCTGCACCCACATATATATATATATATATATATATATATATATATATATATATATATATATATATATATATATATATATGGGAAATTCTATACATGTGTTAATTAGTTAATTTATAGTACACTGTACATATCTATCATTCATTCAAAAAGAAGACACTATTATGACAAAATACTATTACAGTTTCTAAAATGTGTTTATCATCAAAAGAATATTGTTTCCAACAAGAATGTTCTACTTGACCAGCTATGCGATGAAATGCTGTCTAGATCTACAGATCTAACGTTTTACTTGTTTATTCTTTGAAAGAGATGACATTGGAAAAGTCGAAACCTTCTACGAATGAAGGCTTGAAGCAATATTGATATGCGTCTGATTGTAGGATTTATCTCGGAGTTTCGGTATGTGACAAAAAGACTAGAATGCCTGAAGTGTAGACATAAATCTATACACATGCGAGCATATGTGCAGGAAAAGAATCAGACCTGATCACAAGTATCTTTTTTTACTTTCGTGCATGGCTGGGAAGGTTTGACAAATAGACTGATAGTTAATATGTATGACTCCGATACTCGTTTACTTCTCTCGCCTGTATATTATGCGTTCCAGTTGGAATGATAGTGTTCCCTCAAATCGAGCAACATGCTCAGTTCCAACCACCATGTAAAGCTAGTAATAAAATTTAATTTCGCATCATTTCCTTCGCTAAAAAGGTACAGTATTAAACGTTTTTGTCTGCGTGTAACCTGGTATAAACCGTCCGTTTCTAAATCACGCCGCAAACAACAACAAAAGCTGTTTCTTTTACTTTTTGTAGACATTAAAATCGAAAATAACTATGATCAGCTTTTTGGACAGTCTTAACCATATGGAAAATACAAACACCTTTTATAATTAATTGAATATTATAATGCACTGTTAAAAAGCACTGTGAAGGAACAAGGGCTGCTAAAACTGAAAGAAAGAAAAGTAACATATATAATAATTAAGAATGGAAAGAACGTTGATATTAGAATGTAAAACAAAAATAAACAGATGTACATTTTTTTTAACGTCACTGCTTTCATATTTTTTTGGGGTGTGTGGGTAAAGTGAAGAAACAGAACAGGGGAAGAAAGACAGATGTTCCTACAACCTGCCGGCAAGCTTTGGTAATTAGTCAGACTACAAAAGGATAAAATTAATTTTAAAAAATATCCCAAGCCAAAGACCAATCCAATTACATGCCCAGTAACGTGCAGCGATACTATCAATACATCAAAGGTATCGTGCTGCTTTTAAAAGATGCATAAAATTGAAAGAGCCACAAGCACAACAGGTTCGTTGATGATACATACGGATTTTTAAAACATGTTTGAACCAGAAATGAGCTATACGTATCGAGGATCACGTGTCTTTGGTCAAAACACTGTTATTCTCTCTTTTTGTTGGGCTCTTTGTGTAGACATAAGAGAACAATATGCAATGAAATAATAATAATAATAATAATAATAATAATAATAATAATAATAATAATAATAATAATAATAGTTGTTATCTGAATCCTTCAGGTAAATCAGTAAGAAATCTATAATGGTTAGATTGCCTAGCCGAGACAGACTGAAGAAGCCTGTGGATGCTTATATGAAGGAGATTAAATAAACTTCTCTGTTTAATTTTTTGTAATTAGACCTACTGAAAGAAAATAAATGTCAAGGGGTTTACACGTAAAACAGGAAAATCAAAAGAAAGAAGAAGAAAGAAAAAACCGTCGAATTATTATAAAAATATGACATACTGTTTTAGACTAAAAACGTGATTTGTATTCTCGAAACAGTTTCAGCTCGAAACTTAAACCCAATCAACCACTGACCAAAAATCTGATACATTATGTGAAGAATATGATGTAGTAGATTTGCAGAGGTCATCATAGCCAACAGTTGCCAATGAATTTAGCATCTTTGTTTTAAATAAACTTGAAACTGTCAGTGTATTTAGTTCGAAGGGCCTGCTTATGTGATTTGTACCCATCTGTATTTATTTATTTATTTATTTATTTATTTATTTATTTATTTATTTATTTATTTATCTATTTATTTATTTTTGTCTGGATAATCCTAATGCCTCGAGCAGCATTAAGTAACATACATACATATGTAAATGGATATTTCGGGAAGGAAATTACTAATCACTCAAGAAAAGCAAACATTATATTTGTTTAAAATATAAACATTTTACGTTTCTCAGGTGTGCAAAATCTGATTAAGTAAAATCAGACGTTTATCCATTTGAATACTGAGTGATGTTACGTATATTTGATTTAATTTATATTTGATTTAATTTAATTGTTTGTCAATTTAAAAACATATTTTTAATTTCATTACATGTCAAAATAATGTATTTGTGTTTACTAGGAACTCGATACTTTTCCAGATAATAGTTTGACCATAACTGTTCATTTCAGTTTTGGGAATTACATTTTAATGTTTATTCGAATTATTTGGATTCAAAATGATTAATTCTTTTTCCCGGAAATATATGAGTGCTCCTACAGAATTCTTGGACAAAGACATTTCATTAATTTTTATTGGGAAATTCAAACACCGGATTATTGTTTGTGAATAACACAGAGCTGTAGACATTACAACACCACAAAGCATACAGTATACGTCATCGCCTTCCATTTTTGGATTTTTCGTCAGGTCTCGAACTTGAATTCATTAGAACATTTCATTGTTAGGACTTTTAAAATTGAATTCATGGATTATTCTTTGATTACTTTTGGATTTGACTCTTAAAACCGTAAGTTCTTATTTTTTCTTCATTTTTACAGTATTTTTCAGGGAAATAAATTATTTGTTAAATTTTTCAAAGCTTGTTGTTTTCACTTGTGTTACTGTTTATTCGAGCCTAAACAGGCAACATAAGAGTGCAAAGAAACTTGATTTATACAAAGTGGCAATTTATGATATCTATGGAAATATTGTTCTGGGGTGGGATGGGTGGGGTGGGGTGGTGAGCAATTTTACAAGCGATTCTTTACTTCAACGAAACTATAACATCTTTGAACAGTGATAACAAATAAATAAGTTATAGGGTGCTCAATATCACTTCTTTGAATTAATACGTAAGGTATCTCTTAGTTATTACGCTGATAAAAGGCACGGGAAGGGATCTTATCGACAAATAATTATTGATTCAACTCTCTTTAGATTCACTGAAGAAAAAAATGCAATTTGTATAATTTTATTACCGAAGAACTACATGTAAGAACCCAGTGTATACTATTTTTGATCCGACCTTGCAAATATATAAAGTAATAGAATGTGAAACATAGGCTATATTTACCTTGGAAAAAGTGACGGGGTACTTCACAGTTACGAAATGGTCTATTTTAAAAAAAAATAAAAAACAAAACGAGCGCAATTGTATATTTCTGGACTTCATCTTTCTAGGCAACTATCGCATACACACTTTTGTATTGATTTTGGGATTAATTTTCAGACTTGAAACAATTAGCAAGATCGATATAGATTTAAACATCGCCCTTGTTAAGCGCATGATTTATTTCATAATATCATGATTCAAAACATCTTCTGTGGTAGCAGTTTCCTCAAACCGGATATTGAAAATCAGGATCCAGAGTTCCTTCGGTGTTGGTTACACCACCATGAGTCAATATCCGATCTACTGCAGTACATCAGAGGTAATTGTTGTCGGCGATTACAGTCATCGCTGCTTTCGATACATACCATAGTTTATTGAGCCATACATGTGAGAGAGAGAGAGAGAGAGAGAGGTGAGGCTGGGAGGAAAGCCCTTGTATCTACCGGGATTTATTCTATGTAGCAGGAAAGTTTCTTTATTTTAATTAGTTCTAAAAGCCTTTTCGGCCTTTCAAGTTCAAATTGTGGAGATATTAAGATCAAATGTTGACATTGATTTAGTTGGCTTTATGTTCAGTGTGACAATAGTTCTACATCAATTTTAGAACTGACGAAATAATATTGAAATATTAGTCGTAGATAATAAAATAAAAATCTATCCAGATAAGAAAACTTTTAATCTAAAGGCTAAAAAAAGAAATCCTCACAGACTTGTACACATCCAAAGTACAATAATTGCTACATAATTTTTTTAATCTGAAGTTCACAATACGCAGCATATTGCATTCAGATTAGGCTGTAAAATATTGTTTGCATAATTTGTTAACAATCTTAATGATACCAATTAAAAAAATCTAAAGATTCTATGATCTATTGCATTGCCGTGACGAAAATAAATCTCTAGATCTACGTCATCAAATATTGACACGGTCTTGTAAAAGATTTATGCTTCCTGATTGTTGCTTTCTATCGATCAGAATTCGTGCCGCATTTGTTCTTGAGTAGGGCCCCGGATGGTCTTGTGGTGTAAGGCGATCACTGACATCTGTCCGCGCGTGTTTGAGTCTCACATATATGTGAGAAAGCCTGCCAGTAGCTTCCCGTATGTTGTTCGTTCTTCCCGGGTTCTTTGTCCATTAAATACACTGCCCGCCATGTACAGCCTATCACATGCTGAAAAAGGTCGCTTGATCCAAACAACCAACAACAACAAATAAAGAGCTGTTCTCGAATCAATGCTTGATCCAGACCAGCTTAGTAAGGGAAATACAGGATGGCAGTCATCACACACAGATTTAAACTCGATTTGCAAAAGATATTTAACAACTGAATGTAAATCAATGATGCTCCAACCAAGGTTTAATTTCCGAAACTGAGTTCAGTGAAAGTTCCTTAAATAGGTCCTCGTTTACCCTGCCACTTTTGCAGACTGGTCCCAATATTAGCTGAAACATATACCAGTTCTATACAACAGCAAATGGGACTCCCAGTGGCCGAGTGGTCTAAAGCGCTCACCGTTACGGATCTCTACCATCTTACATTTGTCTGCATGGGTCCGAGTGTCTGGCTCGACCAATGGGGGTACGTGAGAAAGCTTGCCATGAGCTTCCCCTGGGTCGGTGTCTCCCTCCTCGCCTTATACTAGCCACCATGTATAGCCTATCCTCTGCTGAAGAATGGCGATAAGCCCCACAACAATAACGACAACAATAAGAACAACAGCAAATGGAATCTTCTTCGAGACGATGAATCTGTGAATTTATGAGACGTTGTTAAATGAATTGCAACTGCCGCTTGTGTGTATGCTTTAAAGCAATATATGCTAAAGCATGTGTATTTACCATATTAGGCTGATAAATTAGCCCTTCACCCGTGATTATGTTGATTTTCGGGTGAGGGGCTGATATCACAAGCAAATTTGGCTGCACACACTGGTGTACATTTTATACATTTACCTGTATTTCTCGTGGCTGTGCTGCTTCAGTCGGCTGTAGAGTTCTTTTGGGTACATGTATATTATATTTCCGGAGCATAGAATGTGTTTGGTGACTTGTAAATCCACCTGGAATAGCACCACCATCTGTCCAGTGGCCATTTTGAATTTCGCGCTTGAAGTGGCTGTTACCAATTACCGGTATGTGTCTAAAGTCTACGCGCTTTGTTCCGGAATGATTTGCATGCAGCAAAATTGCACATTTTAATGAACAGGTCACATCATACCCACATATCGTCCATCAGCATCAACATAGATTTGGGGGTTGATTTATCGGACTACTACCATATGTCCGCACGAATATTCCTAATCAGCATGAAAAGATAACCACTAATGCTACATGTTACGACTATAGGTCTTAAACTTTGTAACAGAAAGAAAGCGAAAGCAACAAGTTAGGAACAATAAGCAAACATATTTATTTGCATCGAATACAAAGTGAAAATTTAAAAGACGCATACAGTATTGTGAATGAAATCCCAAAGAATCCTAAATGTTCTATCACACGTCCAAAATTATAGAATGTTTCGAACGAAGACTTGAACGAGTTGATTTGTCAATAGTCTTGAATGTGCTGATGTGCCAGTAGTGTTGCTGTACGACAATGATATAATCCAGACTGTCTTTAAATGAGCTCTTCTATAATTCCAAAAGTAGTGTCGTAGCTGAAAATGTTAATGAGCACTGTGTAGGTCCAATGCATAATTAAAATAAATAATTCCTCTCAAATTTTGACTGAACCCAACCATAAACTCAGATGATAGATTCCCGAATACTGATATTAAAACAGGAATGAATAATTTGTTTACCACGTCCATTATATACAGAATGTCACCTGACTTAAGACGAAATAGTATTTTTGGAAAACTCGTAAACACGGTCAGGTTTTGAACTCAATATTTAGTAAATATCTTTAATAAATGACCACAACCAGGTAAGCCAAACCTTTACCATCAATCACAGACAAATATCAATCAAACAATATAAATTAAATATACATAATATTATGGCAAAGCATTTTTTGCAGCTTTTGTTTTAAGGATCAGGATGTATTCACCCCAGCTGATGTACATCAAAAGTTTTTTTTTTTTAAATCTGATTATATTGGGTAGAGTTTTCGATATCAGTTACGTGAACTTGAGTGGACTATGTTATGTTAGTCTTTCTAAGAAACAAGAGTGAAATAACGAAAATCGAACATACTTATATTTTTCTTTGTTAATATAGACTCGAATATCAGCTAGGCTTGTTTCATTAGAATAAAACATGACACATTTGTAACCACTGCAATGAGAATATAAATGGTGGTTCTGGAGCAGTCGTTACCGTGATATATTCCATGATAGTAACTACAGACTACACATTGGTCGATATATAGAATTTAGTGATTACCGTCTCAGCGTTCTTTGCTCCTTTGAATATTCAGTCACTGCATTATCAATACAACAAAAGCTATATATTTGTTTCTCTTCAGAAATATCTTCTAATTTTTGAAGAATTTTATTCTCCAGATCGTGCAGTAAGCTTGGAGATAACGTATTTTTCCTTATTAAACCAGATATATGATTTCAGGAGTATGAGACTGCAGGGAAAAAATTTCCTTATATATTTAGGCAACTCTGAATGCTGTTGAACTTCGCACTCACGTGTCGTAATGTACTCAAGTGCACGTCAATTACAGAAGCTAACCTTATACAACATTCCATTTTATACATTATTGATATTTCGTATGCGTGTCCTTGTCTAGGGAAACGTGTTTTCTTTTTAAGACGTTCGAAAAGCGCGTTCTCAAAGGAGCTGTTTCCTTTAGACAATGATTAAGGAATCGTCATTTGAACGAAAAATAAAAATAGTGCCATTAGGCCTTAATTAAGGCTTATTAATTAGTTATCGATCCTTCATGCGTCTCATATTAGTTACATCCCGATCCAGCCCTGAATCTGTCAATGGAACGAATGTATGAATGTACTGATCTTAATAGACATACTAAGAATCGCATACGCCTAAGCACTAAAAAGTCTCGAAAAAGATATACGTCTAAGTACTAACAAATCCCGAGAAAGACATACTACTATGCACGAATAAATCCCGAGAAAGACATACGACTAACCAAAGCAAATCTCGAGAAAGACATACGCCTAAGCACAAAAAACTCTAAAAAGACATACGCCTATGCAGTAACAAATCTCGCGAAATACAAACGCCAAAGAATTAACAAATCTCGAAAACGACATACGCTTCAGCACTAACAAATCTCGAGAAAGACATACACATAAGCACTAACAAATCGCAGAAAAACATACGCCTAAACACTAAATAATCTCGAGAAAGACATATGCCTAAACACTAAATAATCTCGAGAAAAACATGCGCCTAAGCACTCCAATATCTCGAGAAAGGCATACTAGTAATCTCAACAGAAAAAAACATGCCTAAGCATTAATACCTTTATAACTACCATAGACTCAGTTAGGTTACATTTTCATTCTATTCAATATTTCACGATTCCTTTCCTTCAAAACCACGGCACTAACTGTTATAATATGTGTAAAAATGGCATGTCAACATTTAGGCAAAATATACTGTATGGAATATCGTCGACAGCAATCAAAAGTCCATTACAGCATAAATTCTCTGTCGGCCACATTTCCATTAAATGTGCCATATAGCATCATCCAACAATATATACTGGGCATTCTACTCACCTTAAAGTAAAGAGAAAGCCACACAACATATTGAAAGCTAATCTAAATGCATCTAAATCTTGCACAGGTTTAAACCCATCTCGCATTATTCGTATCGATTCATTTACGTAAGGCAATGAATTTTCATTTTCACATCACAGTATACGGTGTTACCGTATTTACTGCCTGTAAGTATGCATAAGCAACGTTGCGGGTTGAAGAATAAAGCAACGCGTGTCTTTGTCTGTGATATTTTATGATTATTAATAAAGAATATCAAAATCGTTTTGCACGATATATTACGAAGTCAATACGATTTCAAATTTAAAGTAATTTATCAAAGACAACGGTAAATCCGCATTAACAGACACGATGTTGATATTGTCTATCATCCGGGCGTTTTGATCACGTGAGGTACGGAAGTTAAGGATCAAATACAATTCATACATGCAATCTTTCAATAAGTCACTCCATGTCAGTAAAAAGATTTACATGCAAAGAAAACCGTACTGTTACTCTTTCATTGCGTTACAAATGTCACTCTCAGTACTGAACCCGATCAAGCCTACTAATACGATTATGTGGCCTTAAAATAAATAACAATATGGTGTCCGAAAAACAAGGTTTGTAAAATTCATAAAATAATTTATTTCCTTAGAACACAAAGTGAAAATGTAAAACAAAAAATTACGGTATTGCGAATTAAAACCCAAAATAATTTTAGAATTGCAAACACAAGTCCTAATGAATAATGTTGTGAATAAATTTTGGTGTTATTCCAAAATAAACGCAACACCTAAAGTGTTGTTGCGCATGCGATTGCCTGTAAAGTGTGACTGTGCTAACAGTCTTTTGTTGAATCACAGTAATACAATCCAAGGTTTTCGTGTTTGAATTCATTGTAATTCCCAGTTAATGTCTTTCCCAAAACTATTCTTAAAAGCCTTTTGTAATTACAAATAATAATAAATAATTTCACCTAAATTACAATCTGAATTCACCAATATAAATTATGTCTTCCAGTAAGCAAGATTTCATACTCCTCTACCTGACCTAGGCCACCATTAGCATTTTCTAAACAAAATATTACCCTGTGGAAAAATTCGTTCTGGAAGACTCTAAATGCTAAAAAGTTAAAATCTGTTACTAAAATTATAATATAGAATCTGATAAACACAATGTCATTTACTCAGTATAATATAGATATATTTATTTTTCGATAACGATCCTAATTGTAGTTGCTAACAGAATAGAAATTAAATCAATGATTTTAGACAGGTACACAATGAACTTGATTTCGGTCAAGGTTAGCTACACGATACAATTTCACACAACCCACAGCATATAATAGATAAAAGAAACTAACAAACAACTCAAATTAAATATACATACCACCTACAACTGGTGCCCATGTAGATTCCTTCTGATGATCCAAATTTTGTATCTTGTCGTGACAGCAGAACTCGTGAGAAAGAGTCTACCTACCTACTATGGTGACATGATAGATCTTTGTCTATGGTCAGTGTATGGCTACCATGCCAAGTATTTTATGATAAATTTCAAAGTGAGATATTGAAATATATCAGTAGTAGAAAATTATATATAGTAGAGATACCACTTTTATCGCCACACTGGAAATATCACTTTTGGAACTACTTTTGTTTCTCCCATTTAGGAAATAAAAGTACTTTTATGTTATCTTATTCAGACGTGTATTTCCGTATTTAGACCGATTCATTTTTCTTCTTCTTCTGCTCTCTCTCTCTCTCTCTCTCTCTCTCTCTCTCTCTCTCTCCATCAGGATATATAGATCCTAAAATGTGTCAACTGTAGACCCTAGAGTGTGCATCGATGTAATCAATGCGATGCGGTAAAGAAATGCCTTTTAGCGAACTCTAAAAAGCAAAAGGTATACTTCAAGTATTATTTCTTTATAACTAGTTTTCTACATGAATCCTGGAAACTGTCTGTGACTGTACTTACATGACCTATTGCTATGTGTCACCCATATATGTAATAGATGTATCTGTAATACGCAACGATAAATGGTACATATATTTTAGAAGATAAAAGCTTGTGATTAAAAATAGCAAAATATCTTTCTATAGGAACAAATTTAGCTCGCATCACAATTTCGCTTGAAAATGGAAGATAAATAGGGCGTTGATCTGTGTTGATTGCAACCCGAACTTAAGTGACAATCGAATATTGGATATAGCGTTTGGTACAGAGCTTGACTGCATCCTTGCCAAGGCCACACAAAATTGTTTCCTTGAATGCAAAGACAAACAAAATGAAGAAAACAAATCCTTGCAAGTAAACTCATAATCATTAAAATCGCTTGTTTAAAAATGTTACGGTATAATCTGTGAGATACAACCTCTGTAATTTTTGTAGTTGCTTCACCCCAACGGTATCAATCCGCGTATGAAATACAAAATAAATATCTTCATTGTCGTAGGAAAAGAGATTATGTTGACAAAATACAATACAAAAAGCATGATGTATATAAGCTAAATTTGTACAAGGCCGCTGTCCCAAAATTATTGTAAACTTTCGGAACTTCGTTTTATTGATGTAGTCATGCAGCTGTTAATCGTACATGTGAAGTGGAATCATTTTGTATTATAACGAGAAATATCGGCGTATATCTACACAGAAAACAGATATTCTCTATTTATATTTTAAAGAATAAGTGAGTTAATAAAATGTTTACAAGTATCTCTGAGCAACCACGAGAGAAAGAGATACGGAGTGGGATGTCGTCAGAATATGATAGGGTAATTTCGGCGCTCTCTGCTACTGATTATTTTAAGTATACTTACATTCTGATATAAAGTACGCTTTGCATACCATTTGCAAAACTCTAGTTTTAAACAAATAACAACCCTGAATGTTTCTTCAGTTTTTTTTTTTTTAACAAGCTGCCATATCATAAGAACTGTCGATATGTGGAAGGCTATTAATATATTTCTTACTTGATTTTTCATCATCTATAATTACCAGTTTTTGTAACTTAAGTGGTTAGGGCGTCCGCCACAGATGCAGGAAGTCGCGGGTTCGAACTCCAGCCAAGTCATACCAAAGACGTATAAAAATGGTAGTATCAGCTTCTCATTAGGCGTTCAGCATTAAGAGGTTAGGGTTATGTGACTGGGTGGACATGATGTTACATGTCTGTTGCATGATGCCGCAGTGCTAGACATCACTAAAAACTGCACCACAGCAGACACGTAGCGATATGAATCAGATTGTTAAAGCTAGATCGAAAAATTCCCCAAACATACAAATACACACTATAAACTGCCATACTGCAGACTTCGTGGCGATATGACTCAAATTGTTAAATCTACTGTGAAGACTAAAGACCAAACTCACTCACTCACTGACACACACACCCCCACCCACCCCCACCCCACCCCAACACGCGCTCGCTCGCATTAAGTTTAATTTGCAGTGTTGACATTGCCTTTATTATTTATTGCCTCTATAAGTTTAGTCTTGCCATTTTGGTTCACATCCATTTTTTCATAAGATTATTGATATGGAAAAAAGTTCTCCTTTGAATACAGATTAAGTCACTATGTCGGTGCGGATTACTTTCTGCCTTTACCATTCTGTTCCAAACAGAGCCAAACGTTGTCATCCCCCGGCTCTCAGAGGACTATGTCCGTGGCTTGATCAAGGCGAAGAGTGACCAGAATGAGTTGAATCTTTCTACCTGCATATTCTACGACCGTACATTAAAGTATGCTGTTTGATTGAATTGATGTGTTTTGCCATTCAAGTATGTAGCATGTTTATGTTTATATCCATGTTGCTATGCACGAGTGAGAAATGTATAGTTTATTTTATTACAATCGTTCCTGTTCCTATTCGTATTCAATGCATACATTACTTATTTTGAATCATGGTCATGTAATTAATGCATTTCCACGAAGGAATACAATTTCTTGGATTCTATTGTCGAGTACATCAGCCATCCTAGCCAGGTACCTTGTACCATTAATAAAATAACAGCATAAGCCGTTCAAATGCTCGTTTCTTATTTTCCTGTCCGTTTAACATTGGCAGGCTCGCCAGATGCCTAGGTCGGCCACACACGGTCAGCAAGTCAAGCTTAATAAATGCAGACTCGATCGATAAATAGAATTAGATCCAAAATACAATAAACAGCTACTTTTGTTGTCTTGTTAGGACTTCGTTTTCACTATTTTCCACGTTTTGAACTGAGAAGTATTTATATGGAAACTCCTATCGAACCCCATTTTTCTTAAAGTTTGGTGGTGAAATATGAAGTTTTGTCATTGTATTGATGTAGTTGTCAACGTTGTCATTGTCATCATCATCGTAATAATTATCCTTAATATCATCATCTTTATCATCAGAACCACAAGCATCAACATTATCAACAACAACTAGAACAACAAAACCAACAAGGTCATCCTAGTTGTATTCAGCAAATGGGCAATAATGAGCAAGTCACTTCTGTTGTCACTAGATACCCATTGCTCTTTCTAACCATGACGTGTTTGCACTAATTGGTTAAGTTATAGTATTCGTGTCACAAAACCTATGCAATCCATCTACATTCCTTTTAAAATCAATTAACCAATGATACAATTTCTTACTTTCATCTTGTAATAGATTTAAATTATAGACTTGCAAATAAAGCCGTAATTCCTATTCCAGCTTGTGTTTATCAAGACTTGTGGCCACCAAAATTAGCAAAGAAATCTGCGAAGATACCAGCATATATTTTTTTTTTATTACGAGCAAGGCGTCAGTACCAATTTACGTTCGTGTCAACTCAGGATAGCTAGGTGCTCAGAATTTGCAGTATGGATTTAATTGTAGGTAATATGACACTGCGTTGGTGAAGTATCCTCAGCTAAGTTTTCAATTATCAGGTGATAACCGAACCTTAACTTAATGTTCATCGTCAATAGCAATTTTGTCTGCGTGTTTAGGATCCAGTTCTTTAAATTAAAAGAACAACATTATTTCATAAGAAAGCCAGGCTTAACTGTGGTGCTTTTCCTGAATATAGATACTAGTCCAGTTTAGAATAAAACGTTAGTCAGAATATAAAATAATAGATCTTAAACGTTTGGATTTATTCTCGATCATCTGAAATTCAAGACTCAGACTGGTAATATAAAAGTAGCCCCCAGTCCAACTACTCAAAAAATATAATAGCATAAATATGATTGGCTTGAAAATCAAACCTGGGGTGAAGCTTTTTAATTTGCCCGTAATGCTTTAAGTGTATGATGGTTTTTAATAGCAAATACATTTTTGATATATGAAATCGAATTGATTCCATCACATATCGTGCAGAGGAATTTTGGTATTTATTATTAATAAGCATAAAATGTCACAGACAAAACATCAGCGTTGCTTTATTCTTCAACAAGCAACGTTGCTTAGTTTTTCACTAAAATTTGTCACTGTTACTGGTGTAAATAATGCATTTCTTGCATATTAACAGTAATGTTATACACGGATGGTTATTTGACAAGAGCGAAGCATTCTTCTGTGTGATTATATTTATATATATATATATATATATATATATATATATATATATATATATATATATATATATATATATATATATATATATATATATATCTGTGTGTGTGTGTGTTATGGGGTGGTAGTATTGGTGGTGGTGGTTATTGTTATCTAGAGGATGATCGAGCTCGGTGTTATTGCCGGGAGATCGAGTGAATAATAAAAATATGAATTAATAATGGATGGAATAAATGGAGATCTGAAAAGAGATATAAAACAGAACAACAGTAACATCTGTATCTAAAATATAACAATTTAATCAATTAGTTAAACAAAATAAACTTGCACAAGACGCTTGAAGGATATACGTCTATCAGAAAATAGTTACCAAAGTTATTACAACATGCAATTAGCAGTTTCATTAACACAGATATGATCAATTTCATCATAAAGTTGAGTTAGAGTTTTCGAACTCATGTCTGCATGTCTGAATAACCTGATGACATGGTTGCCGGACACTCCAGACTCAACCCCGGTAGTAGGTTGGGGTTGATTTATCCCTCTTGCTCCTTTGTGCTGCTGCTTACAAGGACTTCTCTTTCGCATCCAGCCCCTGCTGCTACGTCCCGGATGGCACCATTTCCCTAACTCTCATTTCCCCTTTTATAGAATCGTCTCTTTACTGCTTTGCATAATCGGATCTTAGGATTTCCAATTAAACGCCCCTTGGATATTCGTTACGAGGGATAACGGCCTTTCCCTTGTGCCAAGACCTTCGCCTCACGCAAAACTCCGAGTGACTAATTTTATGTCGTAACCCAATAATAAAAACCCGAAACTTCACCTAAGAAACACATTAAAGCCGTTACATAGGAAATTGGATTTCAGATCTATTTAACCACCAAAATTAAAACACGCTCATCAAAGTTTCAAAAATATTTTGGGCTTCCCTTAACTTAAATGATCTCTGCAAAGTTTCAACTTATGCAGATGTTCAGCAAGTACAAACGTTGTTTCTGCAACATATAACCACCCCTTGCCCTTTTTCTGTAATTGGAACTAAAACACCTTTTCTTGACCAATCTACGTGACACAATTACCGGACGGACCCTATTAATAATCAGTCATTTCCCCCAGCAGTCACCTTAAAATACCGTATCTATACGACTTGTCATGGATCTAATTCCGTGCCAATCTTATACATCATATACATAAACTCAAAATGGCTATGTGCCACTCTGACAGCTGCAAGGTTCTCTTCCTTACGTGTTCCAAGGACATCTTACAAAATTCAGTTACAACAGAAAATGCCATCTACTACAGGAGAGGATATTGTGGAACTTCATTTTATAACTTATTTTTAAGTCTTTCTAAGTCATTTCATTTGGTCCCATTGAGTATAACTCAATCATGAAATCGAATAAGCCACCTACAAATAAGTAATTGCATCATGTAATGGCTTTGGACAGACCATTCTGTTGGAAGGTTTACTTCTTGGATCTTCGTGCTATTTTGAAGGTAACAATTCTCTAGAAGGATGTCATAGCATCTCTGTGGTGGTTTCTATTCATCCTTCTCATCTTATCTACTTGAATAACACCATCTACAAGAAAAAGAATCATAAACATTTCCATGAGTCTATTGTCCATACAAAAATATAATAGAACTGTTATGAAAGCAAAATGTTTTCTATACATTTTGCCAATAGCCAATCATATTTTCTTTGACCTTGCTCATGGCGCTGATAAAACTGAATTTAAGTGGTGGGAAGTTAATCGTAAAATCTAGACGCTGATCATTCAACCGGTATCTTTTTTGAAACTACAAAAAGTAGACTTGAATTAATCAAATTATATTTATTTTTGTTGCCAATAAACTTTTGTGGCTTGGTGTCTTTCATGAAATGTTTATGTGGGTCTTGATTAAGTAATGTCGTCTCCATCGGAACCAAAATGACTTCAAAACACATATACATATATGCACTCTCATTTACACTCACTAATTTTACAAATGGTAATTTTAGATACAAAAATGATGATTTGCATCAACGCCAACTAAAACAAGATCTTTGTGTCACTAGAGCTGGGTTTTAACTCTAATAGATTATATATGTAATCCGCTGTTTTTCCAATATGGGCCTGGTTGAAAGCATCAACAGATATATTGTTTTCTTCCAGAAAGAGAGGCCGAAATTTGAGTAATAATACAACCTCAGACCATAACTGTAATATGCATTTTACCTTAGAAATACTATAGATTTTTCTCCTGCAGGTGACATTATTGTTTTAGTGTTGTTTGCTGCTTCGGCTTCCTTTAGTGGTTTTTCACTCAGACAAAAATACGGTATACGTATTAAACTTGTTACGTCTTTGCTTCGTGCTCATGTGGTAGTATTGTTTTAACATTCAAGTGACACATTTGTATTAGCATAGTGTTGTTCTTTTATTGTTTATTTTTGGATATTTTTTTCGATTAACCAGCAAAATTAAATACTTATTAATATGCAAACTTTGACAGGCAAAACCACTAATTTACATACCCAAAAAATGCCCTTTTTCACAAAACCACGAAAGCAGAGCACCACGAAAATAAATGATACTATTGTACCGTGTAGACTATTTTGTCCAGTTTTAAAGACAAAAGTTTAATTCTTAATAGTATTGTTCTCCTTTGAGCAGTGTTTGCTATCCTTAAAGGGAAAATGGTGTGCCATCAACATCACCAATTATTTCTGCCCTGAACATTCCCAAAAAGATCATATTATCAGGAACTCCAACACTACGAAGTACATAATCTCTTAATCTCCCGCAAACAATGTTACTTCTCGGAACCTTTCTGTTGTAAATTTGTATTCAAGCGTTGGTCTAAACGGCTTACTCAAAACAGCCTGGCTATCGTGGAATTCTTTCGTGTAATCTTAGCCCATACTTCACAGACAAATCAGTACCTAGATCTGTATACGGACCTTCCAGGAACCTTTACAAACGCATTCTAGAATTTACTTTTGATAGCATGTGAATCTGGTTTTATGTGCAAACGAAATATCAAGAATATTATAAAATGCACATTGAACACAGAAGCATTTTCAAGATCCATTAACAAAATCGAGAAGATCGTCAGTTGTTTTCATCCTAGGATTCGTTAAGCTTTAGAATATGTGACAAAGAGCTCCATGGACAACATGGCAATCGCAGAAACATTGTTCAGTAATGCATTCATATTTTAATTAACATTTACGCGTTTATGAAATCTAGTCATATTTAAACTTCTTTCCTTGTGAAAAAGGTAGCAAATGAATCGGCTGGGACAAACCAATGGCGTTTCCAAAAATAGTTTCTAATCCTGGTTTTTAGTGTAGTTTCCGGCAGCTGTATTATACAGAAGTCAAATCGCGAGACATTGTTATGTCACACTCGTACCGAACATTTCAATTCCAAACCGTTGACGTAGACGTTAAGTATCAGCAATCTGCATCACTAATATGACAAGATAATTAGAACGGTCCTCCAGTCTCATTTTGGAAGATATTTGTTAAGAGGCATGACTTTCAAATGTCACATCTGTGAGCTTGGCAGACTTTTGAAAGCTTTAAAACTGTATTTAATGAAAGCGTGAGAAGCAGTTTAAAGACGAGATAATTATTTGCACACTATTTCCTCACACTTGCTTTTTATAGCGATCTTTTATGAAGTTTGCGTGTTGTTTGGAATAAATGTTTTATATTTCCAATGTACAAAAAACACATGTATCGATTTTACAGTCTTGAATACATATACTACCAACATTTTTTCTCACATGATTCTCTTAAATATTTGTATATTTGACTTATTATCGTGATACAGGACAAAAATATATCATCTTCGAAAAGTATCAGTTGTCAAAGAATTGTTTTACACCAAAAATTGAAAATCAAGGGGCAAAACATATTCATTTGGCATTAGCCTTTCAGGGCCCATGGCAGTAGTAACAACCATGTACAAAGCGAAGACGTAGCTAGTGAATGAATGCAAAACGCATGGAATTTTCACAACTGGAAGTAGCGATAGACGCGCCACTTAGAAGAAGTTTTTGCTACCATTTTCTAGTATTTGGTGCAGATTTTAAAACTGATGACTATTCGTCCTTTCAGAGACTAACTATTGAAAACAATTCAAAATATATGTTTATAGACGGAGCGGTGTTGCACAGTCTCATTCTGCACCATGGGTTCTGAGTAAGAGCCTTTGCTATCTGGCGATTTACTATCCAACTTTGGACAGTATCCCTACGCCGACAAACTCAGAGGTCAGATCTGTATGTTAGAGTACCAAACAGTCCTAAAATACGTGGTCCCATTACTTTGTTTCTTTATATGACTTGTTAAAGTCAGTCTAACATATCTCTTGATCGTAATTTGAACAATTCCTCTCCATCAAAATGCGTTACAATGTGCTTTTGCAAAACCTAAATTTCCCGTGCGTTTTGGAGTACTTCTGATATTAAATCTTCATTTGCTGAGGTGTATGACTTTGCACGTTTCTAAGTTCTTCAATTTTAGATGTAGGTAAATCTTGCATATGGTCCGCAATCCCAGAATGCATGAATAGGAGTTGTCGATTTTGAAAACCACTGGAAATTTTGGAAGTTTCGGACAGTCTGTTCAATATATCAATCTAAATGAAAATGTGACGACTGAAAAATTATGATGCCGTTATTTGTGCGTGGCTGTCTTTTTCTAGTCTTCTTGGTTTTTGGTTTAAAACGCTTTGTTTCAATGGTCTACGGTGGCGAATCCAGTAAAGTTCTCTTTCTTTCCTGGTTTCGGAACTCCACTTGGGGTTGTGAGCAATTCCAATAAGCGTTACATCACTGACCGTGGGGCGACAGGAAAGGGGAAGTGCTCTGCAAATGGGCTTCTGTACAGCTTCTTTGTCATCAGTCAGATCAGTAAAGATTGATTCTTTTGTGTAACTTTTCAGTTTCTCCGACATTCTGAAGGTTTACAGCTCATACATGTGATGAGATAAATTACATTCACTGTTTTGCATGTTCTGTTTGTTTCTGTGCTAGAAAATGTGCTAGTCTCTATCATATGTTGACAGGTTTTGCACTTTTTATTGCCACAGGGGCCAGATTTACTAGGGTGGTCTTGGTTAGTGATTTGCGTAAGCTTCGCCCTGGCTATGGTGTCTTTGAGGTTGTTTGGTCTGCGGTAGGCTACTGCTGGTTTGTTCGGGACGATTAACTTTATTGTGTCACGCGATTCCACGATGGACCAGTGTTTCCTGATGATTTAGTCTATTTTGGGGTTGTCTGCATGGTAGGTTAGGATAAATGGTATCCGAATAACCTTTTTCTTCTCTCTATATTTCAGTAGGTCATCACTGTTTGTTTGTTTAACCCTTTGGGTTGCCTCATCTATGATGTCTTTGTCGTAGCCTCCGTTAACCAAAAGTTCAGATAGCTCTGCAGATCAGTTTTGGAATGTTTCATCGTCGGAGCAGATTCTACGTATAGTGCCTGGCTATCTGGGACGTTCCGAATGCGGTGTTGTGGATGACAAATGGTTAGGATAAGATACTGGTGTTTAACGGTTGGACTTGAGTAGATGACTATATGGAGTTTATTTTATACCAGTCTTGTTGTTGTGTCCAGAAAAACGTGGTTTGAGTTGGAGATTTCTTCTATGAAGGAATGAAGGATGGAAGTTGTTTGCCTTTGATATGAAACCATCCAGATCTTCTCTTCCATTTCTATATCATTGATAAAGCGTATCCAATGGTATGGTGTAAGTTCTAATGATGATAAAAGTTGACCCGCTAGTCTTTCCATACAAAATATTAGCATTCGAGTGGGGAGGGGCCATGTCTGTACTCATTGCGGTTCCATTGATTTGAGGGTAGTTTTCATCATTAACTTCAAATTTATTGAGTTTTAGGACAAGCTCCAGCAGTTTGAATTTAGCTTACACTTGACTAGTCCCTGACACACGCGATCCCTTGCTGGTTCCAGTGTACTTGAAACAACTTTAATTCGCCATATCATTTGTTATATGTCTTCTATTTTATGAACATTATACAGGATTTCAGACTCTTTAAGTCGCTGTTTTAAATGTTTACGTCTGTCTGGAAGGATCTACCTTCGAAACTTTCAGAGCAATTCATCTTTCATTTTCCTAACTTTACCCAGTGAGCACCATACAGACACCATTGTTGCGCTTAGGTGCGGTAAAAAGCTGCATACTTGTTGTATTTATAAAAATACTCTCATCTCGATCGTACTCCAGTTGTTTGTGATGATAATGATGATGATGATGTTTATATATATATATATATATATATATATATATATATATATATATTATACGGGATAATCTCAGAAAGTTTGAATTACAATAAGTAGTTTCTTTAATTAGGCTTGTTTTTGTTTGTCAAGGCAACTGTGGGTTTATGCCAGTGCATGTGTTTCTTGTCCCCCAGCCATTTTATCCCTCTATGTTTGTTTCAATGTACGTGGTTGTGTTGTTTGTGGGTACGGGCGTGAGAGTTGGTTTGCGTCTTTCCTCCTTAACGGTTTGTTGTAATATATGTACTTTTTGACTTTTTGTTCTGATATGTTGGGATGTGGGAGGGGGGTTGTGGTGGCAGGTTCGCACCTGTCGACTTTGTTGAAATATGTGATCATTTATCCACCAACCTTTTATCCCTGTTGGATTATTTTAATGTAGATGTGTCTTTGTTTTTCCTGCACTCGGATAATTGTCTGTCTTTTTGTCGCTTTAAGAGCAGTCCTATTCCATTCCTTGTCGCGGATCATAGTGTCTCCGAATGATAAATTCTTTAAGGGGGCTATGTTGGTCCATACTTATGAATTCCATTACAAATGCTAACTTACCGTTGGTGTCGATTGGAACCGAATTTAACTTCCGACATATGGTCATAGCGTCCCATAGTATACAACCAAAATGAGGTATATATGAATCGAAAAACAGTAAAAGTATCAAAAAGGTGAATTAGTACGTTCAATGTAGAGCTGTCTAATCGGACATATGTAAATACTATAAAACGTCCACTATCAACTGAAGGTCGGTAATATTGTCGCTTCATTAATTGCAAGAAACCTATGCATTGGTTTAAATATATTTTACCACATTGATTATATTTATTCATGACTCCGATAACCTGTTAACTAAGATATAAATGTACTGTCAGCTTTGAATGGTTTACGGTATTATTCATACATTTATGATTATACATTTGATCAAGCCTTTGTACCAGTCACATTATCCCGACACCAGGCCAACCAGTCGTAACTCTAACCTTTTAATATTGAGCGCTAAGCGATGAAGCGGTTAGTACCATTTTTATAAGGCTTTGATGTGACTCTGCCGAGATTCGAACACACAACTTCTCCATCCGAAGCGGATGCTCGAGCCACTTAGCTCTCAGTAAGCTTGAAAATCCATTCTAAAATTTTAATGAAGGCCTTCACTACAGCCATACTTTCAGCGTGTGTCCGATTTTTCAAGCTTCATGATTTCATGGATGCTGTAAAATTGCAGTCCATTTATTTACCGTATATACTAAATTAATTACAAACAAACCCAGATATGTCGTCGCATGATGCGACGAACGACCAGGGTCGATATTTTTGTAATATTGATTACTCCGTACAAATTGAAGCAAATCCAGGCATGGCAACACATTATGCGGTGGTCTATCTGTGTCTGCCCTGTTTGAAGGTGTACTCGATTTATAAGCGAGTGCATATAGTATGACTCTTACATAACTGTATATGTGATCCTTCACAATGAAGCACCAGAATACGACATAAGAACGAGACACGTGCTTTATAATTTCATTCTACTCAGACCTATATAATTTGTAATTGATTTAGATGATAATTAGAAGATAATCTTTTCCCAATCTAGATAAGATATTATACAGAAATAAAATTATTAGGACCCATTGAGTGAAACGCTTACCTACTTGTGCGATTAGTTTTCAAGTAACTTTTATGAAACAAAGATGGTGAATGGATAATGCAGAAAGAAATCTTCCTTGTATCATTCATGTAATGCTTTTGAGAAAACACAAACATAAATTACTTAACTATCTCCGGGAAAAGGTATTAGCACAACTCTCTTGCAATTATCGAAAAGGTTCTGCAATTTCTTGTGATACGAAATGAGTAAAAGCTTTCCACCGCCATCCGTTATGAATGAAATACGAGAGGAAGGGAACCGTAAAAAGTAATTATTTACCTTGAAATGCGTTTCATACCAAAATAAGACAGAAAGCGTTTATTCCACGAGGAAATAGCAGATTCGATAACTTTGACTAAGGATATCCATCTGTTACGGCCTAGAAACCGTTAACAATCTTGTGGAAATCAATAGAGCAAGTGTACATCTTCAAGAAAAACACAATCTGAGCGAAAAACAATAAAATCATGTATACCGCTTTTGAGAAAACCAACATTTGCCTTGACTTATGTCCACAGAAAATATTGGCTCCGAATGAGAAGCGATTTACTGCCCCTCGAAAAGGTGACCGATAAATGAGAAATCTCCATATCCCGAAATGGTTACCTATTTAAAGTTTTCAGAAATGTTCGACTCGGGTAATTATTACTTCAGAATAAGGCGACACCTATGCCTATTCAAATATCAAAACCTAGACATTTGTGTAAATTAAAGTATTTCTCGCACATAGGGTGATCTTAATAACATCAATGTTGTTGTCTCAAAGGGTGAAACTAAAAAGATGAAATATTAGTACAGAAACATGAAAGGAAAATCAAGGAACAACACTAAAAGTATTATTTAATTTTTTTCCTTATCAACTTAAATGTTGCTTTATAAAGAATTTCCTCAATTACACACATACACATTAAAAAATATATTAAGTAACTTTACTTATATGTCAATCTGTATATCCATTTACTTAGGTACAGTGAGTGCGTGATATGGATACGCACCCATATTTAAATCGAAACTGTACACGCATGTGATTTTTGAGGTCATATCCGTTTTCATCAATTGGACAATATGAAGGTCTTCCTTGCTGCATAAATCCATTTTGTTTTCATCAAATATTTTGCATTCGTTTTGTCAGCCTTATATCGGCTGTTAGGTGTATATATCTTGTAAAGGGTATTGAATAAGCTCGTTGCAGAATATTTGACCAATACCTGGGCATCATTTATATATTCAAGGCTCATTGCAAAATAGTTGACCAATCCCTGAGCATCTTTCATATATTCAAGGCTCATTGCAAAATAGTTGACCAATCCCTGGGCATCATTTATATATTCAAGGCTCATTGCACAATATTTAATCAATCCCTAAGCATCTTTCATATATCCAAGACTCATCGTGCTTCTGAAGGCAAAAGAGGCATCTAATTGATAAAGGCACATTTTAATCAATCATTCAAATATTTTGCATTCGTTATGTCAGCCTGATATATCGGCAGTTAAATGTATATAACTTGCGAAGGATGTTCAAGAACGTTTAGAAAACCTGCAAAAGTCAATACCCCTTTTTAAAATCTTCCGGAGTTGACCTAATTTATATCATTTATCCTTGCAAAATATGTGACCAATCCCTGAGCATCTTTCATATATTAAAGGCTCATTGCAAAATAGTTGACCAATCCCTGAACAACTTTCATATATTAAAGGCTCATTGCAAAATAGTTGACCAATCCCTGATCATCTTTCATATATCCAAGACTCATCGTGCTCCTGAAAGGCAACATAGGTATCTAATTAATAAAGGCACGATTTTTCATCATCCTTTTGCACTAAAATATCTATCGCTCCATACGATCAAATATTAATCAGGGTTACAACGACACTTTCACGACCAGAACAGGAATTTATGTCATTTATAAAGATTTAGCTATCTCATTCCTGATTGTGGAATCTGGTGTTGTAATGCGAGTTTTGCGTGATATGACATTCTGGAGACTGATATTGTAATATTGGTCCGGACTGATCATAAACATTGTTTGTATCACGTGATTTTCTTTCTAGAGAATATAACAGCCATATTCCACTCAAGGGTCTTTGAATGGGGATCGTATGTAGCAGAGAATAAAGCAATCATAAATAGCAACTTTGACATCTGATATCACTATAATACCTGAAAGCAAATTTTAAAAAGTCGTTCTTTTGTCCTATTGGGTATTTATGAGAAATGACAAAATATATCGGACAGTCTTCTCGACTCTCCACTCCTGCATTTATCTGCTCGTATAGGGCATTAATTTGCAATATAATGTCACATGACGGTCATAAACACAGTTTCTTTGAACTGATTTGTCAGTTAGTAAAGTCACGTGCATAACAGAGGCATCATTCGTATTAGAGCCCTTTCTGGAAGCTCCGCAGTAAATTGCAGTGACAAGATGTTTGCGTCATATCGGAATGGTGCATAGTGGGAAACAGTACGAACATTCATTACCTTTTACAAAGACAACGGTTGATAGCACGAGCACCGGAAATGTGACTAAGCAGTCAGCGAACAAAATTTACATTTCATCAAGTATAACACTTATAATACACACACCACTCTCTCTCTCTCTCTCTCTCTCTCTCTCTCTCTCTCTCTCTCTATATATATATATATATATATATATATATATATATATATATATATATATATATATATATATATATATATATATATATATATATATTACGATTATAAATTACTATTCTGTACAACATGGAACAAATGAAAAGGAAATATACATAATTAAAACACGGATTGTTTTCAATAATGCAGAATCTAATGCTTTCCTTTACTGACGATTAAATGGCGGAGAGTTTTTGCTGAGATATCCTCATAAATGAATCAAAGAAGAAAAAAACATTTGGGATGAATGAGACCGTCTTTTAACAAAATAGGATATTTTTATCTGACAGCATATTAAGTTACACGTGTTCCAATACAGAGCGTTCATGCTTCTTGATAGAAATTTGACATGACTTCTGTATTAGGACAGACGGACAGAGATACCTTGGAATGCATGAAAATGAAAAACGTATTATTTTTACAGGCATGATCAGTGAGCAATTTATCTGTATAACTCATCAACTCTGCCTATCAGGTCTGCACAGGTGCAAGGGTGTCCTTTTACCACAAATTCACTAAAAGTCACATTTTCAATTTCATTTACTTATTTCACCATGTGGTATGAAAGTTATAGGAATCGGTATTAATTTGTGTTCAGTCATCCTGGGCTCCAGTCATCGGTTGACATATGGATATCTGGTTGTGTGCGATATGTCACTTCTGATGGAACTGAAATATTATCACCGTTGTTAGTCATGCAGTAGAAAGCATTTACTCATTTGTAACTATAAATGTACTTTGATTTGCAATGCAGCCATGATTAGCAGACGAATAGGGCATAAGGCAGTTTCAACAATGAACTTTTCCGCTTGCATATTAAACCCATCCCAACCCCCAAACCCCTTCCCCCGTACAGTATGCATGGTAACATGGTAACATTATGAAAGACCAATTTGTATGTTTTTGTGGGATTTAACACCATTTTGCAGCACAGAATAGGCTATTAATGGCGGCCAACATATTTGCTGAAGGAAGAACCACGAACAATAACATAGAAAGAGCCAACGACGTACGGTAATCAACTGAAAGGCTTTCATAACCCCGTTGGTGGAGCCAAGATGATTCATGCGGACGAATAAGATATGTGTGAGTGAAAGGCGAGCGCTTTTGACCATTTTGCCATTCAGGGCTCGTCTGATAGAATAATGCCATTCTTACATCCGGTTTGAAATGAATGTACATTCATATTTACACGAGCGCTCAATATATATACACACACATGGAAAATCAAGCACATTTATAGAAGGCCGTGAATTACATCAACATGTTAATGCATGTGATAAACGCAGACAGTTGGTGATAGTTATGGTATGCCGATCCACATGTTGAAGAAAGTCCTAATTAGTCCACGATAGTGAGTTTAAGACGGTGCTTCATAAATTTTAATTGTCAGAGAGCAATTTACATATTTTACATAATTGCATAATGATGACGTTACAAGAATACAGAGTTTTCAACATGCACAATTTATCTTGAGTTCATTTAAGTCTTTAAATAGTCTAATAATCAAACAGACATCATATTATATAAGTTACCTTGTCTGTTTAAGTTAGGCACGCGAATTTGTCCATAACGATTGTCATGATTGATAAGTTGAATTTGGTGAAATATTTAAAATGTTAATTTCACATTCATCAAATCCACATTGGTCTATTTTCCTCATGGACAATCTTAAGTTCTTCATTTCATAAACTTTGCATAATGCCAATTAGGAACGGATCAAATTCAGACAATGGCTTAATTGCCCCATAGCGATGAGATCTGGCTTCTGACCCAATCAATTACCCATTATTTATTTACATGGTAGAAGAAATTCAAGAATAGGCAAATAACGCGAGTCTTTGGGCTTCGAAAGGGTTAGATATAGAATCCGCTTTTTACAGTGATACTTGATTTTATGTGACTTTCGTATCAACAATCGTTAAGAATTTTGCACTTATTCATGTGCCATATGTACTCGCTTGTAAGACGAGTCCAACAGCAAACTGTACAGGCCCAGATCTGCCTAGGTAAAATGGTCCGGCAAATTATGTTATGAATAATCAGTAGAACAAATAACATTGACCCTAATCAATACGACAGATCAGGATCTTTGTTATTTGCAATTTTATTCGATTGATAAGCTGGTAAATACGGTGTGATTCATTCGTTTTTTTTCTACAAAAAATATAATTGCACTAGACTGACAAATGCTGCTTCGTAAGAATGGATGCGAAAAACGACTTTAGACATTTGAAACTGGAATCGATTTATTTCCAGTCGTGAATAATTATTGTTGGTTATAATCAATCAGCTGATCAGATACTGTATGTGACTATACGTCGTATTTTGAAAAATACTTTATTGTGGTAATTCAGTTTCCGAATATAGGTCATTGAGTCCTAACTTACAAAACTGTGAGTACATGACTATCTGTAAATATTACTATTTGCCAAAAACCAGACCTATTAACAAAAATAATCCCACGTTTTACGCTCCTATAGTCACATATACTGCATACAAAGAGAATTTATGGTAGTACTATTTAATCTAGACTGTACAAAATAGACATTTTATGATTTTTTCCAGCCGGTTATATTTACTGCTGAGAACTGTCCAGATGCAAAGGGCTTGTCAACCCCTATAAAATTGGCTCATTAAATATGGTTACCATTAAGGCACACTCTTCACGGCGAGAGAAATTAGACGACTTCGAAAATGTCTCCGTAATTACAACTTCACATGACTTCTTCTTTTACATTCTCAAAGCAGACTAAAATATAGCAATCAGACGTACAAGTTCTAACCTGACATGTCAGAATCGTATTCCCATTAAAGGACTGCTTCTGACTGACGATCTTCCCACGCGTCATTTACAACGTTCAACGAAATGGAAGGCGTGTAGCTAATAGGGAAAGAATATAAATACAAACATGCTTCATTTAATTTCACAGTTTAATGAAAAGTGTATAATATCATTATATGTATTTTCTCCCTGTATTACATCAAAACATTTAAAAACGGTCAAGCCTAAGTTACATTTATAAGACTGAAACCCTTCGTATGAATATTTCTCAGTATGGCAAAGAAACGGTTTTCTCATGCAGGACTTAATTCTCTTGCCCAAAAAGATACGTTGATAGCACAGGCGAACTGTAAGCATTTCCTGTCTGAACAAATATTACAAGATGCAAAGTGACAACAGAATAATAAAAGTTATCGTCTAGTCACGCATAACCTTACGTTGTATTGCTCTTATGAATATAGCTGACAAAACATCACGGTGAAATAAGAAGAGCATAACATTTAAAACTTTTCCTCTTTCATAATGTTTGTTTCTTCACACATTGTTTCATCTTCGAGCTCCTCAGTGTCCTATTCCAACTCATTCTGTCACAAATAGTTTCCGTTAGAAGTAATCGATTCATTATGCCTCCTAAATCATTTATCGTTCGGTACAATATGTCATTTCTCATTCAAAGTCGTAAAAGTCCTTCGAAAGCAGCGTGTAAGCTTATTTGATTAACATTTTCGTATCTGCTCTGCCTAAACATTCCTCAGCCAACTTGTTTTTAAAACTCAGATTGTTGTCTTGTCTCTTGTTGTTACCTTTCAGCCATTGTAATTGCAAATTATATTTTGTCAGCTGCTAATGCGTTAAAGTCATTCCACCCTTTGATATACTTGCCTTCAACGTGCGTGGTCAAATTGCATGTTTGCGATGGCAACACTGATTTTTCAGGTATGACTACCTATTTAATGGAGTGAAAAAGTAAAGAGTTTAGGTACTAAATTTACGTTGCTAATTGCTTCACAAACGTACAGAATTTGACACAGTAATTTCAATGAGGTTTATTTTGATGTCGCCAAAGGTTTTAAAATGAGAATGATTGCATGAAGCAAACTGTAATTATAAAAACGGAAAAAGAAACAATTACCAGTAGGTATCATGATTTTAAATATTCTACTGTGTTTGAGAAAAAGAATATTGTGTGAAAGCAGAAAGGAAATTACAGAACGATTTAGACGAAACAAGGCAAAACCATGCATGAAAATTACAGTGTGTGAAAGCTGAAAGGAAACTACGGAACGAATCAGTTGAAACAAGGCAACAACATGCACGGGAATCATAGTGTGTGAAAGCTGAAAGCAAACCACGGAACGATTCAGTTGAAACAAGGCTACAACACGCCTGAAAATTGTATAACTAGTGATAAATATGATACAACAATCGGAAAAATCAAATGTAAAGATATTGCCAGATAGTTTAATATATAAACATAGCGTTATGGAGAACAATAATCGATTAGATCTAGTGAAAAACAAGTATGAAAGTGAGTCACCGTTCAGGAACGTATAGAACCTTAAACGATGCTGACTAGAGCGCAGTAACAAAACTATGAATGACATGAGGATTTCAAAAGAAGGTGACATACATACGAGATCGGAAGACTAAATTAAAACGTTGATGATGAGCAAAACAAAAACACACAAGACAGCAAAGGCAAATTTCAACACATAAATCACTCACGAAATTAATATAAACATACCAGGTTGGTGGAGGCAGCAATTAAAACCTTTAAAAAAAAAGTTCATATAGGTTAGAACCTAACAATAAACAAGTTATCAATGGAAAACAAATAGTTTAAGTCCTTACTCAGATACCTTAATCTCAGTACAAGACGTAGGAAGGTGATTGTATCAGAGACAGAGATAAAGGACATAACACTTTTACTCTCAACGGTAACTCGTACTCGTACATCCATTTTCGCGATTCAATTAGAAACTGAAGATCTTGCCTCAACGTTAGAAATACTGATTAGCTTTTTGTCTGCGATGTAGAGTCAACTCTGAGGACTCATTAAGTAGAGCATAAATACAAGCCGACAAAAGACCATGTGAACAAATATGGTCGTAGGTTCGAGAGATGCCATTGAACTGGATATTTCAACTCATGACTTACCATGCATCAATTTTTAATTGCATACCACGATTCTTCAAAATGCATAGTATACATTGTCCTCATCCATTTTTATGTTCCTGTGTTTTGATGCTTTTTTTTCATTCCATAATAGTCATTAATGTTGAGAACTGGTATTGTTGGTAACTAATTATACATATAAATGCGATAGTAGTAATGAGTCATTGGGATTTCGTTATGATCTAAGCGACGGTGTAAACATAAAACTAATACAGCATCTTTCAAAAGTTACATTTAGTACATTTTTTTAACTACTTTGATAGTTTTGAAACACCAGTCAAAACCAATAGCAGGTGGCCCAGAATCATAAACTTGTACAGTAATAGCTTGAATTGATTTTCATAACGAAAGCATTACTGAATGCTTACCATTAAGAACATTATCCCTGCAAAGATATATCTGATATGACTGACGAATATTTCCGGGTACGGTAATAAATGCTATCATTGCATTTCAACAAATCACAAATAAATATCTGGGGATCAGAATGGAATTAGTTGATATTATATTTGTCCATTCGTTTGTCATTTTATCAAGTTATCGATGAAAGGGGAGCGTCAATAAAAATGCATTTTGGCATCGCAACGTAGGCTAACACATATCATAGAATAGAATGTCTCACAAGGGATACTTGCCTGCAATTTTAATTCTACTGTTGTTATTAATTAATGCTGGAATCTTTTTTGTGTAACGCATATAATGATGGTGTCGGGTTGCATCTTATGGATGCCAAGATTTTGGAACAGATTTTCTGATAAAAGTATTGATAGTGTGGTTTAGTATTGCTCAGCGCCGACGTTATCTAACAACACTTCCTTCCACAGATTGTTGCTACTCCGCCTTAACTGATTCGATGTTTTGCAAAAGCTTTGCTAGCTGATATAGTGTTCTTTGCAAAAGTTTAAAATACAAGACCTCAATATATTGGAATAATAAATACTTTTTAATGTCTTCTTTGAGAAAAGCGTACTTAATTAAATCTTGTTCACGAAATGTCTGTAGAAAAAGTGTGTTTAGCGCTTGAGGAGAATATGTATTAGAAACGGATCGATTGTTTCGAAAATCAATGACAGCAGGGTAGCAAGGACAAGCCTTGCCGACCTCTTGTAGGTGTCCTGTTGTTATAAAACAGTATTTTCCCCAATTGTTGGCAAACAATACACGAGTACAAAATGTACATGTCAATTATTTCCTTCGCTTCAGGCGAGTTTAGAAATACTAAATAATCTTCTAAACAGTCACAAAATGGATGCAAACAACAACTAACGGTTTCATATGAATGTCTTTATCAACAATGAAGGGAATAATTGTCGCTGCAATCCCTAAGGTATCTTATTAACTTCAGATATGATGACAACCGAATGAAAATGTCCTTAGGTATTTGTGTCTCGTATTAGGTGTTTAGAACATCGTTTTACATAATAGATGCGATAGTATTAAATAACCGTCAACTCCATGGAAACGGATTCTCAATATTCACCTTCCATATATATTCCTATGTATCTGGTTTTTGAAGAATGACTTTAATTTGTTATAGTAGTCTGATTTTAATTTCATTATTAGAATATCCATGAAAAAAAGGTTTCTTTTGCGCAAACAAGGGGGAGTAAAAATTAGTTAGGAATTTAGAAACCACTAGATATACATTAAAAAAGGCTCTAAAACAACATTGTTCCAACACTGCGATCACAAATAGTTTTCAAGGATAAATGTTTGCATGAACATTTTGAAAGTATTTGTTACAGATGAGAACTGATAACTGCAAATATGTAAATACTTTGAAGATTCATTACAGAAATTAAAATAAAGGGCGTATACTGTTCATCAACATACAGCTCCATTGCCCCTCACTCCTCCGTGCATCTTACTGTCAGCCAGTATCGACAGTACTCTTATCCAAATTTAGTAAGCCTCCCTGAATTTTACGTCACTTCCTGTTGCGCATTAAATTAAGACTGCATGACCTCGATTAAAGCGTAGTTGATGGATTGATCAAAATGCTTCGCCACTGTCAATTTTGATTGATTGATAGAACTAATGTGGTTATTTAGCATTGGGGTCGTTAGGTTATGGTTGGGTCTGATTTTTAACAAAAAATGCAGAGATGGCATGGTGCAAAGCCCATCAACTGACCCGTGCATACTCTTTTGAAATAGACTAAGCATTTTGGATGTTTCTCTGATCTATCGGTCTCATATGCAGCTGTGACATTTACATGATATGGTCTGCCTTGATTTGACAATAAATGTCACCCGCCTATACGCCCGTACTAGTGAGGTACATTGGCCGTGCATCTGTCTGTCCGTCCGTAACACTTAGCTTGCAACATTGCAAGTAACGTATGCGAATCTATTTAGCCAAGTCCGAGCGAACTGCATGTTTCGATACCCTGAGATGGTCTCAAGATCGAACAAGTTCTGGTCACTCTGACCGTGCTTTTGTGGTCATATCCTCGCATGGCATTGCTTTGTGGGAAGTCAAGGAATCAAATTGTAAACAATATGAGTTCAATTTGGTTAGACAAGAATTAGGTCAAATGTAACAAGCAGATGCTTTCTTTCAGGAAGAGATAGATTCTGAATACGTTTAGGGCCTGGTGATCTTGACCCAAGTTCGAAAGTGACAGAGTGACAGTCTGTTTGCCTGGGGATGTGCTCACAAGATATCTGTAAGGTAACCGACCAAACCAATCCTTATTAAAACATTTAACAGACCTTGCCAAGATCTTAATGTCTTAATGTCTTAAAATCTTATGGTGCCTATTCTTTACTTTTCAAGGTCACATGGAGTTACTTTGCGTCTAGTATCTCGTGTCTAGTACAGCAATTAGCTCTTAAACAGGTAATTATTAGCATCTTATCAGTAAGAGACATCCAGTAAGATTTGTTCAAACTGAACCAAATATGATATATTTATACGTTACGGGGCTACCATGACTTGAAAAGCTTTCGTGACCTTAAACAATTTTTAAGGGTAAAGAAATGATTACGTAGGTACTGGGTGTTTGGGCATCGTGTTGGGCGAGGGAGACCTACTTACCGTGTAAGCCAGATATCTCGAACAGAATGGAATAACCTGATCTAACTGTTTATTTAGATTCCATTTTAATACTCCAATAACTCATAAGGTTCTGGCGACCGTGACCAAAGGTTCAAGGTCACAAGACAACGTTTTATTTGCACCATTTCGTTCTTATTTCCTTTGTATTATTTAAAGTGATATCGGGTATGTTTTATGAAATAACGTTAAACCTATATATAAACTACATATGTTTATAAAGGAAAAATTTAACTGATCTTCTTGGCATCCTTTGCAGACAATTTTCAAAGTGTAACTAGTTTCGGTTCCCTTGACACTGTCCTCACAATCAAACAGCGACCTTATTTGTTCATTTAAAATGGTTTCCAAAATAACTTACACACAGATGACTTTTCTGTCTTCAGTTGCGAGTTGCGATTATTTGTTGATCTTTTTTTACATTTTACATATTGGCAACTATTTTTCCTCCTATTTATTCGCCTGATAATTTGTTTGTAACGGATTTAGAACTTAGGCAAGTATACCTCTCTGCGTGGATTCTTTTGTTTCAGGAACTTATGGTATCTTAAATTTCTCCTCTTCTAAGTTTATCCTGTTTACCATTCCTGTAATCTTCCTGCAGGTGTCTTGGTATGTATTTTTAAAAAAAGTGAAGTCTTTGAACGAAATCTTGTTTAGGCCATTTTCGCTAGCTTGCTAGAGAAAAGAGAATTGACGCATATGCAAAATAAACGCGTGCACTCCAACGTTTGATAAAAAAATAACACGTTAGCCGTGGGAGAGAAGAATTATTTGATAGTACGCTTTTCAAAGATATCAACGTATCAGTAGGAATATAAAATAAAACATAGTTTTGTGCAGACAATTTATGCTTGTTAAATTCAGCCTTCAGCCTGATGTATGGAACAACGGATCATAGACGTAGCCCCGATATGTGTTATTGATCCAGCATGCATTAGCACTTCCTAACTTGACGAAAAATGAGATCCTGACAACATAATAGACGACATTGTTATTTTCGAAAGACATCAACTCATTGGAAACAATTTTCCACTGCCTCGAATAAATCACTTTTCTTGATTTGTCATTTAAGTTCCATCAAACGAAATGCAAATGGGATGTTAAAATACCGTCAAGCTTTTTACGAATTTTACTTTGACTAAATTATGGGTGTTGAGAGAATTAGAGGTAACAGTCGAGTCTCCAGCATCAACGGATGCAGATTTTCGGCAATTCAGCGAAAGGAAAAGTCAATTTGCGTCAAAACCATTAGACGTAAAACTTAATCACTCAAGCAAATTATATTTTGCTTCCTTAGCGGAAAGTTCATCTTATAGTGACAACGAGTGTGGAAAGAAAAAGCTTTAGGCATGTTAAAGCAACCGATATTGGAAGCGAACGTCACTTCTTGCAGCTGACCTCACGCAACAGGTGGCACGTACATAAACCGCAAGATAATTAGAAGAATCTATCAATATAACTAAAAACAACAACAATAACTACTGAATCAAGAATTTTGCATTTCTAATGACTGGCCTTAGTTTCATTCATCTCGTTCTCTGCGTTCTCGATTTTTTAAATCTTTTTATCTGTGTACGTCATTGCACGTGTTCTACACAGTGGGGTGCATTAAGGGTAATAATACTTTATTTGCAATTAGTACAAAGGAGATGGAAGAAAATAGTAGCAAAACTACAATACAAGAAAAAGAGCGAGGCTGATTAGCCTTGATAAATATAATAGTATATAAATATTATCATGAAATTAAGACACATTTTATCATTTTTTTCCCCATTGATGGTATGCAGCACATGATTCGTCAACTGCAGTCTTCAAGGATCGATAAAGGTAAACACACATTCGGTACCGTCCTGAAACTATGTCTCTACCATTAAAAATAACGTAAAACTCTAGTTATTAGCATTTCGGAGCCTTTACTTACATTCACCTTTAAGGAAAATATTTACATATTTAACAGACTAGATAGAAGAATGAAATTATGATCTCCATACATTTTCAGTTGTAATCGTTTAGAAAAACACATTACGAATTGAGAAAACAAAGGACAAGTCTTCAAATTATCTTTATTACGTTCATAATTGTTCTAAAGCTCCACGGACAATGTGAGAAAATAAACCGTTTTTCGTTGCCATGAAAACAACAACAGTACAGGCGTGGCTTAGCACAGTTACAACATCATTAATTACAGCTGCAGATAAATCAGTGTCATCAGCGATAAATCAGTAGCAACAACAACAACAACAACAAAATATACCACCGCTGCTACTGCTACTATGACTGTTAATGATACTAGTATATTTAAAAATTAATAAATTAGGTAGAAGGAGGTGATGGAAAATGAAGGGAAGCAGGTTATAGATTCTTACTGATTCGAGCCATAGAGAGAAGCAAAATATTTGTATCCGTTTTGCTTGTTTGTTGGGGGATTGTTTTCTTCGTTTGTTTCGTTTTTTTATAATAAGAGTACTTTGTCACATCAAAGCTGGTTAAATATACATTCAACAGTTAAGATGAAACGAAAACTGTAAAGATATATTTGTAGATTTGCAAAGAATAAAAATAACATTATTTGTTTTGTTTATGAGGTCATAGACCCATATGCCTCATTTAATTTGTTTGACATCGACCTTTTGGATTTTATTTCTCAACTTCCTGATGTCTGTGAGATGATGAAGAAGATGACGACGATGATAATGATAGTAGTAGTGAGCAGTTTAAATAATACAATTCCATTATTTGCCATTTTCGGGCTTTCTTTTAATGATTATTTAAATATATAATTTCATTATCCAATGTGCCTCATGAACTGTTATCAAACCTTCAATGCATAATTATGTCTTGCAATAAACAATATCACTTAAAACCGACTGGGGATATGTAGAAGTCTGGACAAGTATTAGGTAACTCGAAACGTGTACGTTTTGATATTGATTCCACGTATTACCTTTGTATAAAGTCATTCTGCGACCTCGCGTTTTAGTTTAAACTGTCCACATCGTTTGGTTTCGTGTTTCGCAGCACATCAGCACATGTTGGTTATTGTAGCAAAGTGTCTTGCACACAGACACACCGCGGTAGCCAAGCAGGCTGATCCAATTGTACGATTCGAACATGAACTCTTTCGGTCTAGCGTTCCGCACGCTTACCACTGAGCCACCAAAACTCCTGCCTCCGCTTGAAACATCTTTCTTCATTGCAGTAGAGTATTTGCAAACAGCGAAGGGTTTCAGTTGTACGAAAGAAATATTCACAATATACAAGTATTACAATGTGTCGATGACAAACAAAACAAAACAAAAGTCTATGCACCCACAGTTCCAGATGGAATTTGTGAATATTGTTATGCATCTTTAATCTGCATTGTGTGTTAGTTACGTTTTCAAAAATTCTTTTTATTTCATTATATGCTCTTCTAATGTAACATTGTATGTTTGAACTTGCCCATCTCCAAAGTCAGTTTATTGTCTACTTGACCAGAATTATTTTTTTCTTCTTCTGTAAACACCTAATACATAGCTAACATATTCTCTCAAACAATAATAACTTTTATTTTCCATTAGCTAATATTTTTGTAGAAAATGTTAATTGTAACCTGAGGTCAAGGAGAAAAATATATAATCTAGTTACTGGAAAGATTATTCATTCGTGCTTTAAGATATAGCAGAATCATTTGTTTTAAATTATTGTTGTGTGTAGAAGTTCATTTTGGCTGGAATTTATTTCTTCAAATCATTTAATTAAATGATTTTTCTATGGAAATACAGAGTGCTTATAAAATTATAATGTTCTTTCACAGAGATATTCATTGGCATTTGTAGTGAATTCAAACCCTGGAATTATATGTGTTTCAAAAGATACTGTTCGTATCACAACATGATACAGGCTGCCACTGGCACATCAACACTTTCAGCATTGGACTTGACTTAGATTTCCACTAAAATTTATTCAGAACTTTTATTACTAGGGTTTGTGTCTGCAATTCTATGCATATTTTGGGATTTAATGGGCAATACCGTAAGTTCTTTTCTTTTCATTTTATCTTTGTATTCTAGAGAAATAAATTATTTTCTGAAAGTTATAAAGCTGAATGTTATAACTCTTTTCAGTTATTTTACTAGCATAAACTCTTAATTCTGAATTAGTACATTCTAACCCGCAGAAGTTCTTCTCTTGCTTTTTCTATTTCTTTGAGAAAGTTTAGATTTCAATTCAAGAGTTTTATCGACGGAGATTTAAGGTACGATGCGGCAACTTCATAGCGCCAAATTGTATGTAGCTAGGAACAGTTGATCATGCCATACTTAGTGCGGCAATTAATTAATTAACTAATTAATTAATTAATTTATCTTTGTACATTTTTATCTCTCAACGATTCACTCTAGATTATTCTAATATACACCCAGTTCGTAACATTTGAAGAGCAATTGAATATCACCAATCAAACTATTCTTATAATTAAAAATTTAGTGCAGTGGCACTTTGGCATAGAATTCCAAATATTTGTTGATGTGTGAAGATCGATTTTTATTTTGCACGTCAACTTATTTGCATATAAAACATGCAATAAACAAAGAAAAGGCTTATATTTGAAACAGTTTATTTTCGCAAGGAAAATATAATAGGAATTGGACAGCTTTTTCCGAGGTCGACTTGCTTTCAAATTATTAAGGTATCTGCCCAGAAAACGAAGAGGCTTCTTAAAATGTAGCAAGCGGATCTGTTATACGATCTATTGGCCAAAACTTTATTATTATCTGATATATTTGCTGTATTATACCATGTGTGTGTGTGTGTGTGTGTGTGTGTGTGTGTGTTGGTTATATTGCATTGTCCTTCTATGATAGAAAAAACACCTGCTGTTTCCCTGTTTTTATAATCTTGAACAGTCGTGTTTACCTTAAGTGATAATTCTGGTAGGCTCATTTTAGCTCTACAAACCGCAGGGAACAAAGAGTCAAGCTAATTAAACAAATGATAAGGGTTTGGTTGGAAGACTGTAGACAATGAAGCAATTTCATACTATTTTACATTTGTTTCTTGCGTATTGGGGTGTTCAAAGAGCTTCTGACCACACCATGTTTGACACCGTCGACCTCATCAATGACATATTGTACTCCTGCTCCGTTTTCCTATCAGAGCTAAAAGCCATGAACAGTCAGTTAACTGAAGGCGCTCACCAATATACATCTCAAAAGTAACTAATGATGCAGACAGTTGAAGGAAATGGGTACATTTCAATGTGAATCAGCAAGAAGCGAACCCATAGGTACAGCGTTTTCTTGGAAGTTGCCACTAGAAATTTTAATTGAATCAAATTAAAGTTGAAGCTGATTCAAGACATTAAAATGAATGCATTGCAGACGACATCATTGTACATTGAAGGTCACATCTGCCTTCCTTAGAGGCATACTTCTGTCGGCGACAGCATTTCTTCAGCATTTTCGCTGGCTTGCAAGGACTCCACAATTAATAACATGTTCCACGGTGTAAGAAGTGTAACGACGCAGACCGTAATGGCGCTGTAGACAGACAATTAAAATCAGCGCAGATTTCGTGACATTGTGAGAACTTGGTATTCCGTTCGAAAGTATTAAAAAACTGAATATTTGGTCTGTTTTGAATATGTGATTCTCCTCAGCGATAGAAGATATCAACGATCCACTGGTTATTTATAAATAAACCAAAGCACAAAGACTGTAATGGCTTCAACAGCAGCTACGTTGTGATGTAAGGTCGGCAAAACACGCGTACGGTTTTATTCTTGTGTGTGTGTGTGTGTGTGTGTGTGTGTGTGTGTGTGTGTGTGATTTGGATTCTTAACGTAGCTTAAACATTTTCAGTCATATCGCTACCACGTATGCAGTCTGACAGTTTATAATGATGTCTAGCACCGGGGTATCATGCCGCAGATATGTAGCATGATGTCCCACCCAGTCACGTTATCCTGATACCATGCCAAACAGTAATAACACTAACTTCTTAATGCTGAGCGACTAGCGAGGTAGCTGTTAGTACCCTTTTTATAAGTTTTTGGTATGACTCGGTCGCGGTTCAAACCCACAACCTCCCACATCTGAGGCGGACACTCCAACTACTTAGGCCACCAGAGATATCCCAGTTTTATTCATCATATTATGTAAGAGTAAACTTTGAAAATGATGAAAACAATGTGCTGCGAAGCTCGTTCTTGGCCTGATAGAAATAACATCAAAAGTCCATCTTTCCGTTTCCCGCTTACATTCGTATCAGTGCCACGACATCGATGAAATGGGAATGGTTCCGACTCAAGTATATGATGCGTACGATCTTCCGATATCACTATCTGCAGTTGGCAATCGCATGAATGCAGAGGCAAAATTAGGAATCGGTCTTCTAACACCAATAAAACGGCCTTGTAATACCGAGAAATTAGTTTTTCAGTACAGTCGCTGTTAAGCTAAAAATAGGTAAATAGTGGATTTATTTTTAGATCAATATTTCACTTTAATTCAAAAGATCCCGTGTTTTCGACCTGGCAGGCAATCATCTTGTATTGTACTCATCAGAACATATTTTTGATCATGCAGTGTTTATTGCGCTCAGGTCACGAATGCGACAAATGAGGCGTGCAAAGGAAATCGGAAATAGATACGTATGCGTGTAATATAGATAAAATGTTTATACAAAGTACTTATATTGTAGTTACGATCGTAGTATTTTAAATGGGGTGCTCTAGACAACCGAGTTAGATGGTTCTGATAACATTATTATAGCAAAAACTTTAAACAAGATGCTAAATAGTTACCGTTTGCATGATATTCTTGTTTTAGAGTTGTACTGTTATTTAAAACAAGATATAGACATATTGCAACATATGATATTACTGACAATACAACTTTTTCGTTTAATATATTTTTGCATTTCATAAAGTTCACCATTCAGGTCGAATTCAGAGTAACACAAAAACATCCAGTCCATGTAAATTGATTTTCCCGTGTTAACTGAATGTCCCATGTTAATTGAATTTCACGTGTTAATTATACTTCAACATTATAATTCTTATAAATCTGTGCAACTTTAGAAGCTCAGAATTAAGCAATGGCTCCTTTTCAGTCTAATGAACAGATTGACTGACATGTACCTTCAGATATTGAATGCAAACAAAACTTCATCATGTTTATAGTATATATATATATATATATATATATATATATATATATATATATATATATATATATATATATATATATTAACATAACCGTATGTGGGACGTGGGACATAGTACAGCGAGGAGATGTTCCTATGTTGCTGATCCTTTACGTTCGCTGTTAATGCTGATATTGATAGGAATTTATGTCACATTATGGAGTAACATATGATATCAGTAATTTGAATAGAGATCTGAATAATTAAAAGTAGTGGAATAAATTATGGTCATTTCTTAGACTGAGGCGACCTTATTTTGTATAAAATTATTGGTATTGATGTTCTATTCACAAACAAATTTCTCACCAACACAAACACAGACACAAACCAAACACAATTTATAAAAAGGACTAAATATTATAAATAGGACATTACATTCAAAATAAACAGGAAAACATTTCTTAAATCCCGTTATAGAACATTGCATTTCTCGTTTGCATTGCACCACGGCTGATGTTTGTAACGGACACAGCCATGCGGGAAAAAAGTACGGGTTAAAAATGGAATGATTGTTGCCACGGCTAGATGGAAACTGAAAAGAGCCCTTGACGCAGGAATGTGGCAATTTCCGTGGCTATTGCCATGGCAATTTCATGACGAAAGCAATGATCTAGGCCAAATGTCTTAAGAGGGACCCCAAATGACAATACAAGAAACTTGTTGGCAGCCTGTCATTATTTCAAGCAATGGCCCGCTAGTGATCTTATATAATTGATTGAGTAGCGTTAGCCGTTCGGAATGGACCTGCATTATTATGAACAGCCACCAAATAAATTACTCCACCGTTGAGATCAGAGTTGCATATAGGTACGCCTTACAGATAAACTGCTCTATAGCCCTGTTCAATAAGGGTTGTTATCTCCCCTGATTTATTACCTCCCCTTGCATGCTCTTCATAAATAAAGATAAAATTGGTCTCTTCACAAAATTTTGTGGAGCAAAAATGGCAGACGCAAAACCTAATTTATCTGAGAGAAAAATCGCTACAGTTCGTAGTTCTTACAGACATTATTTTTGTGTAATCAGCAGTTACAGAGGGAAATGTGTTAACAATAGAATAATTGCATCACATCAACAACTGCCCAAAACAAATAACATTAAAAACATACATAAACTTTCCTTTTGGCAAGAAAGCCCCTGCAAACATTTACATAAAAATAAGCATGGAAAATATTGATATACATTCAGAGAAAAACATATCCATACTAGAATATTACATTTAAAACATTTTATCATTACAGGCTTCTATGGGTGATATTTCCCGTGATTTATAGGGGCATTTTATTTCCAGTAAGCCATTTTTATCTGAACATTTGTCACAACAGTCTATAACTCCATCTGGACTTGTTCCAAGGTATGGATAGTGTGGCGAAACAGTTCAACCACTTCCATACAACTTAAGTTTTTGTGTGTTTTTGTATGTCTTTGGCATAATTTCGTCTGGCTGCTGCTTCGTGACTTTTCCTCCAACGTGTTGCGGCTTTTTCAAAATCGCTGTAACCCATAACTGTCCTCAATGCACTTTTAGGCTTTGTGTCATCCCGCTGTTTGCAGATGACCCCAAAGTTTGAACTTGTCAACCTGCCTGACCTAGCTTCCTGCCAGTTACTGCTGTTTGCCTTTCCTTTAGTAGTTTTCAATAATTACAGTTTCTACTTCACTACATTTTAACATTTGAAAGGTAGTTTGAAATTGTTCACCACATTCCTTCAAGTTTACCCTGTCTTATTACATAAAATTTATATTATGCAAAACTGGCATGTCCTGCTTTTTGTCTAAGCCGTTATCACCACAGCTTAAATTAACTGCAGCATGTGGAGCAACTTTCTTAAGCCTCTCATTAAATATGCTCAGATTTATTGGTTCCACCTTATCAAAATTTACAATTTTGCGCTTTGGTGTTTCATAAATGTTATCAGGTAAGTCACCATATTTTAGTTTCTTAAACACAATATTTTGAGATTTCTTAGGACTGAGTTTCCTTTTTCGGGGTTGGTTCCCTTTGCATTTTGTTCAGTACAAGATAATTGTAAAAATCTTCTGTTCTGAACAATGGCAAATGAGTCAAATCACTATCCCATAAACCGTTTAAAGTCCATGGCTCCGGAATCTTTTCTCCGAGGGGCGTACAAAATATTTCTGCATGGCGTTTGTTGTCATTCTCATTGTCGTCTATTTGTATTTCATGTAGCGTACGCGTGCCTAAATTGACAAGTCCTTGAGCACGCATGATCAATTCAGATTTATTCCCTGACACGTGTGCACCTCTTTCTCTTAAATAAACATTCAATTCTTGAACTGATAGCTTGTCAAAAGAGCACGGGTCAGCGATTGCTTTGCTGGACGTTATTTCATCTGATTTTTTTGCTCACCGGAAGTAGATTTAACAAATAACGATAACTCGGGCAAGGGAGGTAACAACCCTTCTTAAACAGGACTATAGCAGTAAAGGTATCAGTACGCATTTAGGTTGTGCCCATTCTTGCAAGTTACGCTGTCATCACTGGTATCTCGGAATGCCTTCTAGACAACTAGTTTTTCCCTAGTAGTCAGCTGATGGAACTGAATCATGGCTAGGCGAACGTCTGCTAGGTCCAAAAGTGTTATAGCTAGGACTCAGTGGGATGATGTGGCGCCACTGACAAGCTCCGGCTACAAAGTTGGTGTCCTTGCATAATTCTGGAAACTATTTGATAGACACTAGAAAGAGGAAGATATATGGTGAATGAAAGCTGATATTAGAAATCCTAGAGGCAGCACTGTATTGGCTTCTACTTGATCACTTAGAAGGTGGCTCATATCCCTGTGAGTTGTTCGGCACTGAGACCTTCGTGTCACCACTAGGTGTTTCTCATTTGCGTGTGCTTTCTCCACCATCTTCTAAATCACGTAGTAGGTGAGTTCCATCTTCGACTTTACATCTAACAGTGGTCTCTTCATATGTATCTTTACCATTTCGTTTGTATCTATTATGAAATAGAATAACACTAGCTGGATTCCTTGCCTCCTGTAATGGGAGGCTGTCTTAAATGTCATGGATACATAGTAGCAATGAAATAATCTGCACACATCGTCCACATTGCTGCATCTATCCAGTATACGGTTGTGAAGTTATCAGCCAGTTGGCAGTAGTTCCTTCTGAAGACTGACTTGTTCAGTGACTGGACTTCGGTCATTGCATCATTAAGTGCCACCTTCTCTTCGGCATGCTTGCCAGCACTGGAGTTTGTCATGTCTTCTGTGTCACTGCTGCTTCTGTATTGGCCTTCTCCGTGTTCATTTGCGTCTTCCTATTTTTGCATTTTCTCAAGGGTGTCCATCATCATAGTTTTCACTAGGTATTGTAGCATAGCTCTATTAGCTGCAAACATCGACCGTGTCACATTTGAGAACTAGTGACTTGATACGGCTTTCTCTTGACTGATTTATGGCCTTGACATGAATACGAACATCTCTCTCTCTGTCTCTCTCTCTCTCTTTCTCTCTCTCTCTCTCTCTCTCTCTCTCTCTCTCTCTCTCTCTCTCTCTCTCTCTCTCTTTACACTGAACCATCTTGTCTCCGGTATTCACTCTCATTTACTTTCCTCTGATTCTCCAGAGTAGTGAATGGGGATGGTATAGGGTCTATGGGACTTATCATTAAAAATACCCTTGGGAACATATAGGGTCTATGTAAATTTAACATGGAGAAAAATCGTGGGAACATATAGGGTCTATGGGAATTAACATGGCCAAAAACCCTGGGACAATATAGGGTCTATGGGAATTAACATGGCCAAAAACCCTGGGACAATATAGGGTCTATGTAAATTTAACATGGCCAAAAAACTCCTGTGACTGTATAGGGTCTATGTAAAATTGAAATAAGGAGGGTCTCTATTTTTTTTTAAAAAAAAAAAAAAATAAAATAAAATAAAAAAAGGGGTAGGCAATGGAAAGGCTATCTCTTTTCGTGAAATATGGGGGCCCTCAAAAGGGCCTTTGGTTTATGTTAATATGCCCTTAACATAAAGGGCATTTGCGACATCTTCTTGTCCTCAAACTTCGTCTTACAGCAGGGCCATACATCAGAGTCCTCTTGAGGCAACCTTGTCTCTCTATATAGACTCTTCTTATCCACAGGCTGCTGCTGGTCCTGTGGACAACGGTCCACTTGGATCGGACATACATGAGCATGTCCGTCCTGAACATCATTGTTGACACAAGGGTTGAAGATTCAACGTCGGTCCACATGTTGAGGCTCCGAGAATAGGTGAATCAATGCATTGAACGGCGCTTATTTATAGGTACAGGAAGGATTGAAACGGATTGAGTTCATTTACCAACCCGAACACGCGTTACAGAATTCAGTCAGCTCGCATCCAATCCGAAGATAGCAGTCTGTGACGTCACGTAGTCTATATAGATTCGCTAGCGCTTGTGTGCAGTCAATCTATGCGACAGTGATTCAACATGACGGAAACTCAGAAAACGATCCATTGGGGTGCACCAGCAGGGGAGACTGCCCAAGGGAACTCGGACTTACTTTCAGAAGAGGTGAATTGGGATTTTGTGGATTTTCTCTCCTCGCAAGAATATGTTCCGGAACCTTCGTTACCTTCTTCATTACCGCAAGTGGAGAATTTTAGACAGAGACAGAAAGAAGAATTGGAGAAATTTATACAACGACAAAAGGAAGCGGAACAGGCTTTTCTCCTACAGCAACAGCAACAAGAAGAAGAGGTAAGAAAAAAACAACAGCAACAACAGCAAGAAGAAGTAGCAGCAAAGAAACAAGAGGGTGAAAATCAAACGGTCACGGTACTGTTGGACATTTTAGCGGAGTTAAGAAGTCTGAAACAAATGTATCAGACTTCTTTATCACGACCGAAGAGAATACGACCTTCCCGAGCTAAACACGTCAACCCTGTGACTAAGCCTACCGTACCACCCTTAGTGATTTCAACCCAATCATTATCATCATCATCAACATTACGCAGTCCAGAAGTAGGCCTTGGCCGTGGCAAAGGCATAAGGCAGTTAAAGTTGATTGCTTAAACTCACCCCTACATCATAAAGAGAAAAAGGCCCTTTTCAGGGCCACCCACATTTCTCGAAAAGAAATACAATTTCAATTTGCCAATAACTCAAAAATAAACCCCACCCATTTTACCCTTATAGTACGTGTCTGTGTATGAGTGCGTGAGTGTACGTTCTTATTTTAAAATCAAAACTCAAAGACACTTACCTTATATCATTCATTTATTCTTTTATCCATTTTTTTACAATCCAATTCACAATTCACAACACAACACTTTAGTAAAAAGTTCATTGACTTCTTCTTTCTCCTTGTTTAGTCTCTCTGTTTTTTGAATTTCTTCACCGTCTTTTCCTCATTTTCTTCCCTTCTTCTTTTCTTCTTCTTCTCCTGTTTCTTTGCCTCTTGTAAATAGAATTGTCTTTTTTCTTCCTCTTCTTCCTCTGAAGAATCCCTCTCTTCTTCCGAAGAATCCCTCTCTTCTTCCGAAGAATCCTTCTTTTCTTCTGACTCCTCTTGTTTCTTTTTTGGGCAATCTGGAGACCAATGTCCTTTTTCTTTACAATAATAACAGGTATCTTGACTTTTGTCTTTTTTAGTCCCTGTTTTTGTTCTTTTTTGACGGTCTGGACACTCTGAAGACCAATGCCCTTTCTTCTGACAGATATAGCAAGTATCTTGACTTTTATATCGAAAGGAAGGAGAGTAGTCCGTAGGCTGGTCTGAAGAGAATTTTCTAATGACCCCTCGCAAAGCTCTGACGAAACGTTCCATCTGGTTAGTCTCTTCCATCGTTGTACTCGGTTGAGAGTGAAATGAATAGTGAAAGGACAAGACACACACCCTTTTATATACGCTGGTCTGCTATGACTATAAAGTAGCTTATGGTGTTTGAACTTGAGTCATTTGACTTTTTGCTTTCAAGATGAAACGATCCCATTCATTCGAGAAGAAAGAAGAAGAAAGTAAGAGGCAGAAACGTGATCTATCGCCTCGAACCAGGGCTGAAATCTTGGCACAAATTCATGCCAGTGATTTTGAAGAGGACATGAGTGAACCAGAATTTGAAACCTCTAAACCAAGTTCACCACCCTTAGTCAACCCTGAAAAATACTATTCCATTCGAGAGACGGAAAAGCGCTCCTCTAGAAAATTTAGAACCACGGCTTACAAATACACGGTGAAGTTTAAAGATTTCAAGTCCGAAGTACCGTTGGAGAAAGCAGAAGGGTTCATCACCGGAGTGTGGGATTCTCTGCTCACTGCACTCAAGCGACAATGTCAACCCAAAGAAGACGATCGCTTGAGACTTTCCATACAACACGACGGTTTGAAATCCCCTGTTTGGATCGAGTTTAGCACCCCTGCAGAATTGACCGCTTCCAAAGTCATGGACAAGATTCAACACGTGCAACAATCTAATGACCAGTTTGACATCACCGATGGAAAAGCCACATTGGACATGACCCACGTCTCTCCTCCTCAAGGGACCGGACGCAAAAAGATGTTATTGGTGAACGACCTTCGCAGCATTAAGCGTAGCCTTGTCCGAATTCACAATCCTCATGAGCAGATGTGTTTAGCCCGTGCCATCGTGGTGGGACGAACCTATGCCAACAAGAACGACACGGTAGAATGGAAAAGAGACTGGGAGAACATTCGACAATCGGACCGAGCCAAACAACGAAGTGAAGCAGAACTCCTGTTACGACAAGCTGGACTGTCCAAAGACACACCCTGTGGCATTCCTGAGATGCAAAAATTGCAAGATGCCCTAGCTCCACGCTACACCTTGAAAGTGCACCCTCAAGAAGTGCGCGGGTCTTTGTTGTTTCGAGGGCAAGACTTTAAGGACGGAAAATACATTCATGTTTATCATCACGATGAACATTTCGATACCATTGCCAATATCACTGGATTCCTGGGATACGGTTATTACTGTGAGAAATGTGACCATGGTTATAATAATCGAGAGCAACACAAGCATTGTGGATCGAAATGCTCAGGATGTTTGGCCTCTTCACCCTGTCTGAGCGAAGAACCAGTGCCTTGTTCAACTTGTCTGCGCACGTTTGTCAGCCCTACCTGTTACCAACAACATCTGAAAACGCAAGGTTCACAGAAGAAATGTGCTTGTCAACTCCTGAGATTGTGCCCTACGTGTGGACAAGGCATACGTACCAATAGTACCAAGGCACACGTATGTCGAGGAAAGAAAAAATGTCACATTTGTCACCACATCGTGGACTTGGAACACCAATGTTACGTGCAAAAATACCAACCCCCACCAGAGAAAGAGGACGGTCACAAGAAGAAAGGCAATTTCATCTTTTTCGATTTCGAATGCATGCAAGAGACTGGCATTCACATTCCTAATTTCTGCGTGGCTCATCGAGCGTGCGAGAAGTGCATTCAAGAACCTATCTTCAGTCATTGCCCTCACTGCAGCAAGATTCCTGGAGGGCGTGAAAAAATCTTTCGGGGACCGAACACGTTAGCCGATTTTGCCCAATGGGTCTTAGACCCCGTCGACAATACGTGGAGCCAAGAGGACATCGAACGTTACGGAGATTGTCATCGTCATGCCACAGTGATGGCTCACAATTTCTCCGAATACGATGGACAGTTTCTTTTGAGGTACTATACGGAACAAGGCACCGAACGTCCTAAAGTGACTTTGAACGGAGCCAAAATCATTTTCATGCAAGTGGGACAAATACAGTTTAAAGATTCGATGAGCTATTTGGCCATGCCTTTGAGTCGAATGCCTAAAACGTTTGGAATGACAGAAATGGCTAAAGGGTACTTTCCACACTTTTTCAATACGGAAGCCAATCAACACGCCGTTCTACCCCATTTACCCGAGGCTCACTATTACGACCCCGACAACATGCGTACCGAACAACGAGAAGCTTTCTACGCTTGGTACCAGGCTCACGCCTCGGACCCTTTCGACTTTCAGGAAGAAATGTTAAAGTATTGTCGTTCCGACGTGGACATTTTACGACGTTGCTGTGGAAAATTTCGAGAACTGTTCATGGAACACGGAGGGGTCGATCCTTTGAAAGAAGCTTGCACCATTGCCAAAGCGTGTTCCTTAGTGTATCGACAACGATTCATGCCTGAAAACACCGTGGCTGTCATCAGTCCTCAAACGACCCACTTTGTCAAACGTCAATACTCGGTCAAAGCCCTACGTTGGTTACATTACTTGTGCGACAAGGAAGACAAGTGGATTCAGCATGCCCGCAACGGAGGGGGCGAAAAGACCATCGGAACGTATTCGGTCGATGGCTGGGACTTAGAAAACCCCAAGATCGTGTACGAGTTTAACGGTTGCTTATTTCACGGATGTCCCGTCTGTTACCCTGACCGTGGCACTAAAAATCAGTTTTTGCAACGAACCATGGAAGACTTGTACCAGGACACTTGTCAGCGGCGCCTAAAGTTAGAACAGCAAGGATACCAAGTGGTGGAAATGTGGGAACACGAGTACGATCACCGTATGAAAACCGATCCCGAGTTTAAACGCCTCGTGGAAAGTTACCAGTTCATGGACCCGCTGAACCCGAGGGATAGTTTGTACGGAGGAAGGACCAATGCCACCTGTTTGCTGTACCAAGCCGACGAAGAGAAAGGAGAAGAAATGAAATACTTGGACGTGTGTTCGCTGTATCCCTACGTGTGCAAATATTGTCGCTTTCCCGTAGGGCACCCGCAATTGCTGACGGAACACATCGACCTGAAAAACATTCGACAATACGAAGGCTTGATCAAGTGTAAAGTTTTGCCTCCCACGAACCTATACCATCCCGTCTTACCTCACCATTGTCAAGGCAAACTGATGTTTCCCTTGTGCCGTACTTGTGCCGAAACGTGCAACCAAGACCAACCTTGCCATCACAGCCAGGAAGAACGGGCCTTGACGGGAACCTGGGTCAGCGTAGAATTGTTCAAAGCTCTGGACATGGGATACCAACTGTTAGAAGTGTACGAAATTTGCCACTTTCCCAAGACACAACAATACCACAAGGGTGACCCCACGCAGAAAGGCATTTTCGCCGACTACGTGGATGCCTTTTTGAAACTGAAGCAAGAAGCCAGCGGCTATCCTTCCTGGTGTCACACTCCCGAAGACCAAATAAAATTCAAAGAGAAATACTACGAACAAGAAGGCATCACTGTAGATCACATCGAGAAAAACGAAGGCAGGCGATCGTTTGCCAAAGTGATGTTAAATTGCTTGTGGGGTAAAATGGCACAACGACCGTGTTTACCCAAGACGGACTATTTGACAGAACCTTCCCGCTACTTCCAGATGATTCACGACAAAACCAAATACATGAAACACGTGGACGTCGTTCGAGAGAATTTGATCTTGGTCAATTACGAAGAAGATCTGGACTTTGTACAAGACGACCCTTTTGGAAATGTCATCATTGCGGCTTACGTGACAGCCCATGCTCGCTTAAAATTGTACGAAGCTTTAGAACTGTTAGGGGAACGCGTCCTGTACTTTGACACGGACAGTTGCATTTACATCCATCACCCGATTCAACATCACCCTAACATCGAAGGAGACCGTTTAGGAGCCTGGACAGACGAGCATCCCGACGACAAGATTCTAAGTTTCGTCAGTGGCGGTCCCAAAAATTACGGCTACGAATACCGTGACAAACAAGGAGAAGTGCACACGACGTGCAAAGTGAAAGGACTGACTCTGAATTATCGTACCAGTCGTGTGGTCAACTTTGGGGTATTGAAAGAAGCCTTGCAATCGGGAGAGGATGGAAACTTTAAAGTGACCACCTATCAACCGAACAAAATTGTACGTTTACCCACTCACCACATCGTCAGTCGACCCTTGGAAAAAGTCTATCAAATTGTATACCAGAAGCGAGTGCGACTTCCCAATCATTTCACCTTACCGTACGGTCACGTCCGTATTGGTCTGTATATAAAAAAGGAACCCTAGGCAAGATCGATAGTTCATTGTGACTACCAAGACCGAGCGAACAAGATGAATACTTTGAAAGAGGCATCGTTCCAGTTTGGGGATTGTAAAAAAGTTGTATCTTCCTCTAGTGTGACTAATATTGGATGGATAAGACCCATGCATTGCGACGGAAAATGTCCGGAGGGAAACTGCGATTGTCGATGTGGTTACCATTGTAATTGCGTAACGGAGTTTGCAGACGAGTGCGATTGTGAGCCTTGCGATGGATACGATGCTGTACCTTGTGACCTGAGCGATGCCGTAAAGCATCATGGGAACTTTGTTCTCACTGCCCCTATCATGGAAAGGGATGCTGTGCGTGTCAAACCTGAGGGATGCGAAAGCGATGCCGCTCGTCCTCTTGGACATTTTACTGGGTTTCGTTTTAAAGGGGAATGTTCACCTTCACGTCTACCCCCCTACGGATGTCATCCAACCCTGAGCAAACTCCTACCCATGTCACTCAACCCTCATCGAAACGAACCTGTGAAAGACGAATATTCGTTTCCTGTGCGTTTGTCGGAATACTGCGACTTTGAAAATCGTCTTCAATCGTTCAAAGGAAAATGGCCTAAGTATCTGGGAGGACCGACCCCCGAAGAATTAACCAGAGCCGGATTTTTCTACTTGGGCGAAGGAGATAAAGTCAAGTGCTTCAGTTGCGGTGTGTCACTTCACCACTGGGAACCGCAAGATTCGGCCTACGTAGAACATGCTCGATGGTCACCGAATTGTCATTACTTACCCTTAGTGGGACCGAGACATTGAAGTAACTTACCATGTCGTTGACGAAGAAGAAACCAGATTGGCTAGGAGTCAAATGTTGGACATCACCGAGACCAGTATTTAAACTTCATTTCAAAAACGATATTGAATCATTACCTAAAGAACTACAAGAGAAGATTTACAAGGAAGTTTGGCAGGGGTTTGCCAGAGTGAAATCTCAATGGGTCACTGTAGAACTTTTGTGTCGAGAAATTCATAAGAGGAAAGTGAAAAAAGTCAACCAGTGTGTTAGATTTCTTTGGGTCAAGGGTGCATTCCTCCTATTGTATCGCTTTAGACCGTTTACATCAAAAGAGTTCAGTGACATTCTTGGACGTTACCCTGAATGGCAGTGGTCAGAAATTACTCACTATGTGGATTACTTTTGTGAATTGTACGGACTGACCTATTCATGAATACTTTACAAGAGAACATTCGTGCTTTGCCTGTGGAGTTGAGAGAAAGGATTTACCGAGAGCTGGTCAAAATACAAGTGAAACGTAAAGAACAATTGCATCCGATACGTCACCAGATCTTTAACCACTGGTACCTGAATGGTATAAGAGAACTGATTCGTCAGAAATTCTTTCAATGGTCAGACATTGTTCAAAACTTTGAGGTCGCTAATGATCGACATGTTCATGATTATGGTTACTTCGAGATTCACCTAGTGCAACGCATTGAGGAAGACAAGTTAAAGGATTACCAACATTTGTTACGTGGAATCTACTTAGCGGAAGAGGAAACTTCTAAACGAACTCTGACGTTTCGGTTACAGTATGCAAGATTTAGATTCCCTACTGGAGAACGAAGATCTCTGGCTAGAAAGTACGTGTATTGCATCCGAAAAAAAGAGAATATAAAAACAGGCTGCCATGCCACGGTTTATGTCACATGTCATCCAACAGATTCCGTGGAAGGAACTCAATGACCATATTCAAACCGTTAATCATTACCATCAATTATTACAAGAACTGTATCCATTCAATTTGGGAAGACAAGTGGTGTGTGTCTTAGTGACTTGTTCTGTGATTTCGTTTACCAGCCGATTCTTTGTGGACTCTTTACGATCAGTACTTACCACCTCAATGGCCTTAAATGGTCACGAAAAACTCCTTTTGCTCAAAGTCTTGAGGTTTCATCTGGATACTTCTCGACCTCAACAGGAAAAAAAGATTCGTCAACTTTTAGCTACCCAAGACGTGTATGACGATGTGTGTGTAGCTTGTGACTTACATCCCCATTGGACAGATGTCCGTGCCTGGAAAGAATGGGGTTTTGAGGCTTGGACCCAAGAAGTGGCCCAGTATGCACGAGAGTTGTTCAAGGAAAAAAGTTACTTTTCAACCCGTGTTAGTGACGGTGCCAGAAGAACCCGTCACCCAGGACAGGACTGTCGTGGACAGACCTGAAAGACCCTTTCGGGAGGACACTTGTGTGACCTTACCCCCTACTATAGAACTGGTTAGAACATTACCCAAAACATGTTGTACAGACACTTGTGTTTATTCCACGTTCATAGTTATCATGTGCCTTTTATCCTTGTACTTAAGCCTTTGGCTTTTATGTATTTTTGTCTTTCGTGTTCATATTTGAAACATTCAATAAACGTGTTCTGAAAAAGAATATAAACTCTTGTCTTGTTTGTTTTAGTGTCACAAGTGACATTTCTCACACCATGACTACCTCTGCTGTCTCTACTCCCTCTTCCTCTACTGTCAAAGTCATCGACGAACACTTAGATCGTGCCAGTTGGGAGGCTTTGTATCTTCGCCATCCCTTTAACATGCTCATTGCTGGACCTAGCGGTTCTGGCAAAACCGAATTCGTCAAACGTTTGATCGAACATAAACATCATTTGATCGATCGACCCCCTCAACGGATCGTGTGGTGTTACAAAGAGTGGCAATCGGCGTACAACCTCTTGCGAGAAAGTCAAGGCGATTCCATCGTGTTTGTGGAAGGCATTCCTAAAGAAGACGATGGCATCGTCTCTGACTCCCGTCAAACCCATTTGGTCATTTTCGACGACATGTTAGGAGAAGACGAAGAAGAAATTAAACTGTGGTTCACACGCAAAGGGCATCACCGTAATGCCAGTGTCATTTACATCACCCAAAATTTGTTTCAACAAAGTAAAGCCCATCGCACCATCAGTCTCAATGCGCATTACGTGGTCTTGTTTAAAAGCCCTCGAGATAAATCGCAAGTGCAAGTCTTAGCCAAACAGTTAGGAACGCCTTGGCTGACTCAGGCGTACGACGATGCCACTCAAACGCCACACGCCTATTTACTCGTCGATTTGAAACCTACGACTCCCGAGGATTTGCGATTTCGTACCCACTTGTTTCACCACTGGTGCCAAGACGGAGGGCCTGTCCTGTACACGTCTCCGTCCTCGACTTCATTTCACTCCCCATGAAAAAATCTATAAAAACCTCAGACCCTTTCTCGTTTGCCTCACACAGTGTGAACATGACGTCCCTTCAGTCGCATCTTCCCGTCAAATTGATTCGTGCCTTGTATGGCATCAGTCGAGAAAAAGATCCACAAACACGAGCTCGTGTCTTAGAAGCTAGTCTCAAAGAAGTCTTACGATGGTTCACGGTGACGGAACGTCAATTACTCCAAGGAATCATTCAGATTCCTCATCAAACCAAACGCTTTTTCGATCGAAACATAGTCGCTTTGGTCCAACTGGCCGATCCCCGCATCGACACTCAAACCAAAAAACAAATCATTTTGAAACCTGGAGGGAGCGGTACTTTAGGAGGGGTCATCATTCGCTCACTCTTAAGATGGGATCCTAATGCCCCCAAAGTTATCCCCAAGACAAAAGTCCAACGAAGCCCCAAGAAGAAAAAGAAAAAGACCAGGTCCCCAAGAAGAATAACTTCTCCAGTGGCAGGACCCTCCTCTTACCAGACACCACCACCCCGGAAAAAGAAAAGAAGCACCCAGAAAAAGAAACAGAGAAAAAGTCCTCAGAAAAAGAAAAGTCCACAGAAGAAAACTAGTCGCAAGAGAGGCACTTCGGCCAGGACGCAACCTTACACTCGCAAACCACGACCTGCCACAGCGGTGACTGCGTCTCCGGCAGCCTCACGTTTATCCACTTCTACGTTGATGTCACCAGGAACTGAAGAGTACTTGGAGACGTTGATCACACCAAGAACTTCTCCGTTGATGACCCCCAAAAGAACTTCCCCAGTGGCAGGACCCTCCAATTTAGTGGCAGTGGCTGCTGCTCACAAAGTACCTTCTCCCAAAATCAAAGTCCATGAAAGATCGGGCATGTTACAAAGTTTACTGGATTTGTCCAAGCAAGAACTGGCTCGATTTAGTCCGTTACGTACCCCTGCACGACGTGTCATGCCTGTCCTCAAACTGATTCGCCGTAAAGACAATCAGTGGCGACGCGTTTCAGTATAAAAAAGGCCTGTGACCGAGTAGGGTATCAGTGTTTTTTAGGTGCTCCTAAAGACTCAAAGATGTCACCCTCCAGAAAACCCCAAGGAAAGAAAAGGAAAGGACTGCCACCACGTTTAGCCAGACACGGGGACCTGTTATCTGTCCTGTCCAAAGCTTCTCCACCCCTACGAAAAAAACTCATTCAAACGGCCTCCAAAGAGGTCATCGATACCGTGTGCGAATGTTGTTTGAACGTTTTGAAAGGCACGATCCCTTTGTCCAAACACCAGAAACAATGCTTAAGCAAACATCGTCACGTTCTTCGCCAAATGGTTCGAAAGAAAATTCCCATTCGTCAAAAAAAGAAGATGTTAGTGCAACGTGGAGGCATTTTGCCTCTCTTGCTAGGCCCCATACTGAAAGGAGTCTTGGGAACCATGTTGGGAGGACTGGTGGGAGCAAGATAAAAAGGCCTTCGAAAGTCCCAAGATCTCAGAATCGACCCCTGACAACCCCATGGAAGGACGAAAACTAGCTTTAGTACCTTACAAACGATGGATGGAATACCATCGGTGGCAAGAACAACGCACCCCGCATTTACCTCCCAATCCCCATTTGAGCGAGATGTCCCAGTTACAACACGAATTGCAGTCCTTGATGGATCGCCAAGATTTGTCCGAAACAGAAAAATCGCAAAAGTGCGGTCAACTCTTGCAACGACTGCAACTCTTTCACCAGAAAGCTTTAGACGAAACAGCTCTACCCACTCTGAAAGATTTTAAGACCTTGATGAAAAGTCCAGCACCATCACCAGTACCAGTACCATTACCATTACCACCAGTACCCGTGACCAAGACAGAAAAAGGAGAAGAAGAGGAAGGGTTTCAAACTCCACCAGAAAAAGTACGCAAGTTAACAACACCACCTACCTCCAGAATTGGATGGATTAAAAAGATGATGGCCACCCCTTCTTCCTCACAAGAGAAAAAGAAAGTGAAGACAGAAGTGAAGACAGAAGTGAAACAAGAACCGATATCCCCCGCTCAGACATCCTTCTCCTCTTCGACACCTATTGCTGGCCGCACACGCAAAGCCTTGCAATCCAAGAAAATACCCCAAGAGAAAAAGAGTAGCCTCTTCCAAGATTGGGTGCCTTATTAACACATCAACCAACACAAAAAAATAAAAAATGGAAAAAGTCTTAGCCAGCATTTACTACGACCCCTCGCATCCTGCAGGTTACGCAGGAGTTCAAAAATTGTATCGTGCTGCCAAAACTCGACTGAAAAGTCTCCGTTTACCTCAAGTGCAACGATGGTTACAAGAACAAGCTACCTACACTTTACACAAACCCATTCGACGCAAGTTTGCCAGAAGTCGCACCCGAGTGGAAGGCATCGATCATCAATGGCAAGCCGATTTAGCCGATGTCTCTCATTTGGCCAGCTACAATCGTGGCTACAAATATTTGTTTTGTGTCATCGACGTCTTTTCCAAATTTGCCTGGGTCGTGCCCTTGACTTCCAAATCGAGCAGCGAGTTAGTGCGAGCCCTGCAACGGGTGTTGAAACAAAGCGGTCGTCACCCTCTTCGATGGCAAACGGACAAAGGCACCGAATTTCTGAACCAAGCTTTCCAAAAAGAATTAAAGAAACGTGACATTCATTTTTTTACCACCGAGAATCCCGAAACCAAAGCCAGCATCGTGGAACGTTTTCAACGCACTTTGAAAGAACGCATGTGGAAATATTTTACGCATCACCACACTCTGAAGTACATCGACATCTTACCGCACCTGGTGCAAGCGTACAACCAATCTTACCATCGAAGCATCGGACGTGCCCCGCAAGACGTGACTCCCGACAACGAAGTGCTGGTGTTTGAGCGTCTGTTCGGTACGTCCCCGACGAGGGCTGTCCCCAAGAAAAGTGGAGTGTTGGCCGTAGGAGATTGGGTGCGCATTGGCAAAACCAAACGCACTTTCCACAAAGGTTACTTACCTAACTGGACGACCGAATTGTTTCGCGTCACTGGACGAGTGCATGGCCGTCATCCTGCCGTCTATAAATTGGAAGACATGAACGGAGAAGTGCTCAAAGGAACGTTTTATTTGCCCGAGTTACAACGTGTCACCAAAAAAGAAGACGACGTGTACGACATCGAAAGCATTCTCGAACGCAGAACCCGTAAAGTGGGCAAACGACGTGTCAAAGAAGTCAAAGTACGTTGGAAAGGATATCCACCCAGTTTCGATTCTTGGATCGACGCTTCGCAAGTCATCGACTATAAAAAGAAGTGACCATCATGCCCTTTCACACAGCAGACGCAGCTACGTCGACCACTCCTTCTTCACCCAGTTCTTCTGTGCAAGATTTACAAAAACAACCCTTGTGGGTGTGGTGTGGAGAACGTGTGCCTAAAACGCAAATCGTCTTTTTCTGCCAAATCTTCGTGGTGTATTGTGTCATCGGGGCAGCCATCGCCAATTTGAGTTTGCAACAAGGAGCCAAACAATTGTGGACCATTTTATTGAGCAGTTGCATCGGTTACCTGCTTCCCAATCCCTCCCTGAAATTCTCCTCGAACGGGAACGTTGTGTCAAGTGCCAGTGCCAGTCACCACTCCAACCACAATCAGAACCCCATTTTGGGCGGAGACACGCCTCTGACGTCCATTAATAACCCCTCGGACAGCCACAGAACTCTGGAATTATGAGTCACCAAAACCAATTTTACTTAACCTTACCCAGTGACAGTTCCATGGAGGTGTTTCCCCACAACACGTTGTGCTGTTACACGGCCAAATTACCTCAGACCATCCCCTTAGATCACGAAGCCGATTGGGAAGTGGCTTTAGTAGAAATGATTCACCCGACCCAAGTCCTCAATGTCCTTCCCAATCAAAATGTTTTTGATGTGGAAGTTCATGACGAACAATTGCAACAGTACTTGGATACCTATGGCAAATATGACAAGAAAACCCCTGGCACAAAAAATCAAAAGTACACCACCTATCACTTGTTCATTCCCCCAGGGTATTATTTTAGTGGTCAACATTTGGTGAGCACCATTACCTCCAGGTTTAATGTCGTGTTTCTGAAAGCTTTGGAAAGTGTCAAAAAAAGTGTCACCATGGAATACCACAAAGCAGCTCGTCGCTTCTTGATGAAATTTGACGGGAGTAAAATCCTGTCCATTTTATTTTGTCCTGAATTGTTTGACATGTTGGGCGGAGACATGGACATGAGAATGGCCATGATGAAGAAAAACGAATTACCCATCGTTTACGACAACGAGTCTTTTAGCAAGTTATTTCGTGCCCCGGTAGAACTGAACCAAGGACTGAATTTGATGTTTGTGTACTCCGATGTGGTGGAGTATAACGTGGTGGGACACACCTCCGTACCGTTACTGCGTGTCATTCCTTTCAAAGTAGATTCTGCCACGGGCGCTGACGAGGAAGGTGGAAACACTTACCACGTCCACCGCGAATTTGTCCATCCTCACTATTTGCCGGTCAGCAAGTCGTATTTGGACACGGTCAACATTACTATAAAAGGAGATCTGGGACAAAATATTCCATTCACCAAAGGAAAAGTCACGGTGAAACTCCATTTTCGAAAACGGTTCTCTCACGACTCGTAAGTAAGTCATGTATTCAGTGTACCGAGGGGTTGCACGACAGCGAGGACACGGTTTAGGAGACATGTTAAAATCGGCCTTTCGTTCGGTGGCCCCGGTGTTGAAACCGATGGTGACACGCGGATTGCACGCCTTGAAAGATGCGGCACTGACGCAAGGCAAAGAATTTCTCCAAAATGTCATCATCGACAAACAAAACCCTAAAGAAGCCTTCATGAGGGCAGGCAAAAATGTCTTGCTGCAAACGGGCAAAGACATTTTGGGCCGACGAGACACACCTATAAATGCCCTGCACGCTACCGAATCAGGCATTCAGCAAGGACATGGCAGAAAGAGACGAAGAAGAAAACACCCTTTCACCAGACTTCAAGCGAGAAAGGCCAGGAAAAGAAGAACCGTTCGAGACTTAGACGTTTTCGATTATTGAGAAAGAGAAAAAAAATGATGCACCGAGAGCCTTGCGCTTGTTCCAAGACGGAACTGGACCTGTTTGCCATGCCCCCCACCATGATGACCATGCAAGAATCCCAGTGGGTGGAATTTCATCCCGTCTCCTCTTTGACGGAATCAGCTCCCATCGAGTTTGAAATCAAAGGACAACCCGAAGATTACATCGATCTGAATAGCAGTTACCTGTATTTGAAAGTGAAAGTGATCAAAACGGACAACACCAATCCAGGAGGCGATGCTAGAGTAGCTCCTGTCAAAAATTTCATGCATTCCTTATTTAGCGAAGTGGACTTGTACTTGAATAACAAACTGGTCAGCAGCAGCATGGATACTTACCCATATCGTGCCTACTTGGAAAATCTCTTGACGTACGGAAAAGAAGCCAAGAATACTCATCTGGATGCTTGCGTGGTATGGAAACCTGACACAGCAGGTGTAGGCACGTTTAGCGACACAGTCCTGACAGAAGATAACAATCCTCACAATGTGGGGTTTAACGACCGTCGTAAGAAAATTCTGCAAGGGCGAAGTTTAGAACTGATGGATCGTTTGCATTTGGACATGTGGTTACAAGAAAAGTATTTGCTCAACGGGGTGGATATCCGTCTGAGACTGAATCGTAGCAGTGCCACTTTCCATTTGATGGCCCATGCCAACGAATACAAAACTATCATTCAAGAAGCCCGACTTTACGTGCGTCGTGTGGAAGTGTTACCTAAAGTGGGAAACGACGTCAGTCAGACGTTGAGCAGAACGACTGCCAAGTATCCGATACGACGCGTAGAAGTGAAAACGTTCACCATTCCTGCTGGACAGCGATCTATGATCGAAGATCATCTGTTCCAAGGACAGTTACCCAAACGTTTGATTGTTGGTATCGTCAGGAATTCAGCCTTCAACGGAACCCACGATCAAAATCCTTTTGAGTTTCAACATTACAATGTGTCCAAGATCGAAGTCAGTCGCGACGGCAGGACCTTGTGTACCCGACCCTTTGAGCCCAACTTTGGTGTCGCAAAGAATTATTTGAGATCGTACTTGTCCCTGTACGAAGCCACGGGACAGTTAGGAACCAACACCAGTCACGGTATTTCGTACGACGATTATGCAGGAGGCTATGCTTTGTGGGGTTTTGATTTCACTCCAGACCAAGGCAGCGACGAGGGACATTTCCACCCTATAAAATCAGGCCAGATTCGTGTGGAACTTCAGTTTGCAAATCCACCTCCAGATCACACAGTGAACGTCATCCTGTATGCAGAATTTGACAATACCATAGAAATCAACAGTTTGAGAGAAGTCATTCTAGATTACTAGAAGTCATGGAAGACTGTTATCCCTCTTTTACCTAGTGGAGAAACTTTGGACATGAAATGTGAGGAGACTGTGGAAGAAGAAGAAGTGATCATAATGAAGTCGAGATGGCCAGAACAAGAAGCCCATTTAGTCTCCTGTTTTGCCAAACACTTGGTCGATAAAATGACGGAATTGATCAAGAAAAATTGCTATGAATGTCAAAACGATCATCCCAGTCAAATTCAACACGATAAATGCCTAATGTTAAGTCAAGAAGAAAAATTGGACGAGTATCTGGACGAAGCTTGGAGTCTCATCTCGAACAAAGACGTGTTGCACCAGTGGTATAAAGACTTGCGTGAACATTCTTGTCCACCATTAACCACTCAAGAGATCCATCGTATCGAAGCTCTCCTGAATCAGAGTGAGGAAACAGAACGAATAACCGTTTATTCGTCAGACATTTTCAAGCAAAAAGTCAGGATCGAATTGACGACTTATTATTACCTGTGAAGAAGAAAACAAAACAAATGGATACCTGGGAACTGTATTACCTTTTGAACCACAGTTCGTATACGGCTTCTTGGAATCCTGTTGTCTGTGCTAAAGATGAACTCCCTCATCGCAAACCTAAAGACCATCAAGCTTACGTGATCAACACGGACGACAGTCATCTACCAGGAACCCACTGGGTAGCCGTCTACTTTCCTCAAGAAGGATGTGTGGAATATTTCGATTCGTACGGATTGTCCCCTTTGGAAGACGATATCATTGACTTTATGAGAAGAAATGCTCAAACCACCCGATTCAATAACGTGAAATTACAAGGCACAGATTCTTTGGTGTGTGGACAGTACTGTGTGTATTTTCTGCATCATCGCAGCCTGGGCTATTCCTTAGAACATTTAGTGACTCATTTCGATCCTCGTTCTTCTGCTAGAAATGATGTGAAAGTAGATCGATGGTTTTGTGACCATTATGCTTATCTTTTGTCTCAAGCTAGGAAACGTAGTGTCCATCAATGGCCTAATGATTTCCAACAGTGGAAATCACAATTTCATTCACAACGTTGTCAGCCCTGTTTAAAGTAGATTGTCCATTGAGAAAAAATGTTTGTGATTTGAAAAAAGATTGTTTGATGTTATAGTGTTGGATTATTGTTAAAAATGTTAGAGTTGTTGTTTAGTGTTAAGTGATTTTTGAATAAAAAATGTTGTGTTTTGAAACAAATGCCTTTGTGGTTTGTTTAGCTATAAGACTGTTGGATTGATGCTCTTTCATTTCTTACTATCCCTCTCATGACACTCACTAAACGTTGCGACTCGAAAACCGTGTGGGGGATGTTTTCCTTCACGTCCGCGCTTTGACTTTAAGAACCGGTTTGTTCCCAGTCTAACCATCCATTGTCGTCTCATCCTCCTAAGAAGATGTGTTCCAAACTAGCTAAGCTCAACGAAGCCTACGTGAATTTGCATAGGGTCAGACACAGTCTGATACCGAAGCCAGAAGAAATAGAGAATGTGAGAATGTTAAAAATCACTGAAGACCTGATAGAAGAGCTCTTCAGAGAAGAAATGAACAGGGAAAAAGAAGAATGGACAGAGAAGTACAGACTTCAGAGACAGCAGCAACAGCAGCAACAGCAGCAACAACAAGAACAACAGCAGCAACCTGAAGCTGACAGAGGCTTTGTCGATTGCCGTATCGACACCAAAGAGTTCTTCTTCTCTTTCCGAAGAAGCAGACCTATCGCCAGAAAGTCTATCCTCAGAGGACATCGCATTCTTAGAAACTAAAAAAGAATGCCATAGCAAACAAAAAAAACCAGCCCTTTTCAGGGCTACCCAATACTCTAGAAAAGAAATAACTATTAATTTGCCAATGTGAGTAGGTAGAGTAGTGTGAAAATAAACACTAGCTCTTTTATAAAAAATGTGAGGGTATGTGTTTGTGTGTTTGTGTTTGTAAGAGCTCACGTAAGTTGGTGTGGATAGTAGATTAAAATGATGTCTTTTTTGGTGTTTGAGGTGTATATTTGGGGTTAGATTGGATTGCTTTGCGTATGTGGATAGTCTATTGAAGTGATTTATGAAAAAATTTTAAAATAGTGATGGGTAGCATAAAATGTGAGTGAGTGTTTCTTTAGGTCCGCGCGTTGTTGTTGTTTTTGGTCATGATCTAGGTAAGACGAATTTTATGTTTTTAGGGGGATGTTTTCCTTCACGTCCGCGCTTTCAGTATAAATTAAAAACTAATCATCAGTTGGGCCCATCGTCGACCTGTTAACAGCAAGACAATGAATACAAGGATTGTGAAGCTGCTAGAACTCCAGATGCACCTGGAATATGCCAGGCGCATAGTAAACGAACTATCAGCGAAGGCTATCGTAGAAGAAGCAAGAATGAAGAAAGAAGAGGAGGAGAGAAGAGAGAGGGAAGAAGAGGAAAAGAAAAGAGAAGAGAGGATGTCGTTCAATATTCCCGAGACAGAGGATTGGGGTGTTGAAGCGAATCATCCTCCCTCTGCGCTCCCCAGAAGAAAGGTGAAAGAAGACTGGGGAAGAAGATGCGTGTGTGGCGCCAGGCCAGGAAGGTGCAACCATTAGATAGGTGCATCAGGAGTTCAAAAAAACCAACAGCCCTTTTCAGGGCTACCCAATACTCTAGAAAAGAAATAACTATTAATTTGCCAATGTGTGTAGGTAGAGTAGCGTGTATATAAACACTACCTCTTTTTTAAAAAAATGTGAGGGTATGTGTTTGTGTGTTTGTGTTTGTAAGAGTAAAGGTATGTTTGTGCGAATAGTAGATTATGGGTTTCTTTATTGTTTCTTAGCAATTGTGGAGAGTATAGTTTGGGTTATATTATATGAAATGAAAAAGTAGGGGGGATGTTTTCCTTCACGTCCGCGCGTTGTTTGGTCATGATCTAGGTAAGATCCATTTTATGTTTTTAGGGGGATGTTTTCCTTCACGTACGCGCTTTAAGTATAAGAACCCACAGTATTCGTCGTTCAAACCATTCTGCAAAGAATAAAAAGAAGATGGCGTCAAACCAAATGGACAAAATACAAACCTTGCAAGACGTTTTAGACAACTTAGGAATAATGGAACAGATGCTAATAAGACTGGTTGAAGACCATTATTCCTATAGTCCCCATCGTGTAAAGATGGAAATTAATAACTTAAGAAAAGCAAAGGACAAGATTAGTGGTGTCATGAAAGAGATAAAGGAGGAGAAGGAGGATGAAGAGGAAAGAATAAGAATACGCAAATGGAACGAAAAAATTGAAAAAGAAGAAGAAAATGAGAAGAGGAAGAAAGAAGAAGAGGAGGAAGAGAAGAAAGAAGAAGAGGAGGAGAAAAAAAAGAAAGAAAAGAAGAGAAAGAGTGTTGGAGATAAAATAAGAAGTTGGTGGAGGAAAAGAAGAAATTAGAAGCAGAAGAAGAAAACCCAAAGGCCCTTTTCAGGGCCCCCATATTTCTCGAAAAGAGATAGCCTTTCCATTGCCTACCCCTTTTTTTATTTTTTTTTTTTTTTTTTTTTTTTTTTTTTTAAAAATAGAGACCCTCCCTATTTCAATTTTACATAGACCCTATACAGTCCCAGGAGTTTTTTGGCCATGTTAAATTTACATAGACCCTATATTGTCCCAGGGTTTTTGGCCATGTTAATTCCCATAGACCCTATATTGTCCCAGGGTTTTTGGCCATGTTAATTCCCATAGACCCTATATGTTCCCACGATTTTTCTCCATGTTAAATTTACATAGACCCTATATGTTCCCAAGGGTATTTTTAATGATAAGTCCCATAGACCCTATACCATCCCCATTCACTACTCTCCAGGTCTCTAGTTGTCGTTTCTTCAGTGGGGCCCACATATGAATCATCCCGAACTGATGCGGTTCTAGACAAATTCGTCGAGTAACATTCTGCCAATTGACATTTGTTCAAAGCGATATTTCTTGATCTTCTCAGGCGTGGCTGTTTTTTTTATCACCAATTTGAATATCTACCCACGGTCCTCTGCGACTGGTGTGGTAAAGCTCCTCAGAGAGATAGTGGCGGCTTTAATGCTCTTCTATTTCCGTGCAGGCACTGAACTGATAGTTCGGGATAATACATTTGCCAGCCATTTGTTGAGCCTCTCCGATAATCGTCGCAAGTTCTAGGGAGATGAGAAAGTACTTTGTACAAGCATTTGGATGCAAGGTGCCACCCATGAGAGCACCAGCCACGTTCATTGAGAAAATTATATGCTCCAAGGAATGATCAACTCCAATGGTATATATGGAATTTCGTTAACAACGCTGTTTCTATAGAGACACTCCTGGCATATACCAGTGTCCGACTCCTTCAGCAAATACGTATCTGCTATGGACAGAGGGATCAGCCATGCATATAAGAGCTAATCATTAGCACAGAACAGCTTAGCGAGTGCCTTGCGTGCCATCAAATATATTTTCAAATCACCCATTCTAATAGATATGTGAAGAATATCAATTCCATGTGAATAATATCATTTCATTAACTATGTGCATATACTGACAAATCATGACAGGTAGTGGCTGGTTCCCATTCTTAGAGTCAAACGCAGTCATCTCTTCCACTACTGTCCTGTGCTCGATTGTCTGCGGCATTTCTGAGCGTTCCAATTGTATCTCTCCAAGCTACCCTCTGAACATGACATAGCATGATCTTCCGATGCGGCTGTATGCCTTCTTAGCAGACAGGTATGCTCTTATTTTAGAGGGATTGGGAGAAGGCTTGCTGGCATAGAATGAACAGTACGTGCCCGATGACCACGTGTGCCTCTACTCCTCTTTTCACGTGACTCTATTTAATGATATGACTGACTGTCATGTATGCATACAAGTCTGCCTAAGACCAGTAGAAGTAAAATAGTTTTGTTCTCTATTTAAGCTCCGTTGAAGTCCAGCTCTGAGATCACACATGTGAAGCTCACTTGGATGGATTATTATGTGATACACGTCTTTGCGAGAGACCTGGAGCTGCTCTAAGGAATCGTAGAGCCCGATGTCAAGAGATATGACAGTCATGCAATAAGGGTCCACGATTTTGTGCTGATGAATTGGGCTAGCATGATCACCGTCAGAAGCGTCTGCCACTCATTTGCAGGTGCAGCAACAAAGTAGTGGCGTATCGATTCGTGTGGTAGGTGGCGTACAGACCATGCAGAGATATTACCATGGACAGTAGCAGAGTCTTCATCAAGAACTGCGCCGTCCGCCATCGCAGCTACTTCTCTCACTCTGTTCTGAGATCTAAACAGGATTTGTCCCATAAGCCAGACATCATCTGGGAGGTAAGCATCTAATGGTGGTTGCACATCCCTTCTCAGACTGAATAAGGCATATGCAGAACTTGATGGCTTACCTTAGGGCAGTCAAAGCGTGTAGTATCTTTACTCGACAGTTCCTTCATCGGGAACCTTAGGTTTATTTGGACCTGTGAGCTCTATCTTAGATGTCTCATTTTCAGTTTGACGTCTGTGGTATATATCCATGGCAGTATGTAAGGAACGGTTTCCATCAGAGGTTTCTTCTGCAAAGTCAACATTGTCAACAACAAGAAAGTGTTTTGAAATCAGGGGCAAACACATATCATTACTGATCAGCATTTTCTGTCGTTCCATTCGCACGTGTCCTATGTATTCAACGGACATTTCAAACCTATCAATAACGCTTATGATTGTCTTGCTCATATTGCTCCACTAACGGCAATTTCAACAGTAGCTGGTATTGCATTGCACGTTTTGACCTCAGGGTCTGTGCTTTCTTGTCGCCAACGTGCTTCCAAGACAGTAACATCGTCACTGTACTTTGTGATATGCTGATACCATACGCGTTCACTTGCAAAGACTTCTTGTGTTTGGACATTGAAGGACAAACATACAGAAGATGTACAGCCCATTTGGTAAATGTAGGCGAACCAGCAAATGTCGATTTTTGTAGATTTCTTGATTAGTTTTTTTTTTTTTCAGCAAGAAAACTACATTGCACAGAACCTTCATATTCATTTCATTGCCCACATTGTCCGCTGAGCTGAATCATCCATTGTGCTCTTGAGGGTTATACGTTCTGCAACATTCACATATTTTGGTGTGTTGAATTCTACATCAGGTAGTTCAGTGTGTCTGAACTGTTTCAGTTTCTTGCAACTGCACACGTGGTTTACCACATTGTTGACTGATGAATTAAACGTCTGATGCCAGTTCATCAGCTGCACTTGGATGAAATGGGAATGGTTCAATGCTCTGAGGTGTGCATTGACCATCACATTTGATGTCAGCTGCTTGTGAACCTCTGTATTGATGGATATGCACAGCTTGACAATGAGCTTCTAATTTTAGTTTTTCTCGATGGCTTCTATTATATCCCTTTATCAATGTAGATGACTTGTTTTCCCTACATGTCCTTAAAATAAACTGACATACTGGGCCGTTTTACCTTGTCTATTGGATAGGCTATCACTAAATATTTTGCCGTGTAAGCTTACTGTCATTGTAGATTCCGCACACGTTATTTCTATAACATTTTGAGAAGTTAAAATTGCACAGCCGAGTTGAAATCTGGGTCCATTTGGCTTTCTTACAAATGATGGAGGAAACAATGCATCTCGAGGACTGTGATCATTGCTACAAGGAAAGGGGAATGTCTGCTTCAGCATATTGGTATGCTATATTTAATGAAATAAGAAACATTTATATAAGACACCAAACCCAAGATCTTAAACAATTGGAACTTGCTGTCGAGAACTGCAATGGGAAACTGTTTTCCCGACGTTACAAAACAATTTCCGTTGTTGCCACTGCATTCCTGAGGTTTTAGGTTGGACTCGGTGGGGAGTCAATGTCGGCTTCATTTAAAACAAAACAAAAATAATAATAAAATCCTGGTGAATACCACCAAGTCCAAAACTTGCATCACGATAGTTTCCTGCACTCCTACGGTTATTGTATCTCGATCAATATATATAAATGTATATCAAAAGGTGACTAAGCTTTACTTCAGTCATCTTATTTATGCAGTCTGCAATCTATACATCTTACCCGTATTAAACAAACGTTGTGTTCAGAATACTAAGAAACTAATATCTTTGCATCCTGTCCTTATGGACATTTTTCTAATCTATCAAATCCTTCGATTTCTAAAACAATCTTGATGTAGATAGACCAAGCGAAAAAAATAAAATAAAAACAATTTTTAATTTACATTATGCAAAGTAAATTATCCCCAACCCAACCCAACCCAACCCAACCCCCAATAATGTGTATTTTTGTGGAGTGATCATTCCTTAACGCTATCAGCTCTACCTTACGCTTATTTGCTACATCCATGTAGATTATCATCATTGTTGCCTATGGAAATACTTTTGCTTCATGTAAGGCAGATGCAGCAGAACTGATATCTTTTGAAGTAATGGAATTGTCATTTATTGGAATGTAGCAGACGACATTGACATTAAGGCCTCTAATTTGATCTGATATAGACATGAATTGCCATCCACATTATGGCCCTTAAGAAGAAACCATTTGGTGGGAACAAAAGCCTATAGAGAATTCAACGCAATTTGAAGCACCTCGTAATATTCGGTTTCACGCTTCAGGTATGAAAAGTAGACATTAGCCCGGCGCTTTGTGATTCAGAAATGTTCAATAATGTCATTTATTTGGGTGTTACCAACCTCTTAAACGTAGTTTTATTGTTTCTCATATGAGTTTACTCCCGCACTTAAATGCAGTAATGATGCCTCATGTTGATATTATGACTTTTAGGTTTGCTTTGCACCAAGTCATATACATAACATTTTCATGTTTACGTGCAGTATAGCACGATTTAAACAGTAAACATAATCGTATACGGATTTTGTTGGCATTTTCAAATGAAATCTTTCATTTAATCATAATGGCAATAATGACAGTGGCCAAAAACGGGCAGCAATTTTTCTCCTTAGACTACTTTATTCCCTCCCTTTCCCTTTTCCCACCCTCACCCCACCTCCTTCATTATTATCATTTTTGCTTGAATGAGATGTTCTTATCGTCTAAAACCGTTCAAGTTCCATCACTTCCGTCAAAAATATATTCGGAGTATCATTTCTTCTCATAAAAGCATATTATGCAAGATCATATGTAATATTCCAACAACTCTGCCTCGACTGACATGCGCTATACCCATGACTCCCCTAGACTCGTAGAAAAGCATATATAGAAAGTACGTGTAGGTTAGGTTTATTCCCTGGGTTTATTCCCATTTGTATGTCGGCATTTACATCATATTTAACTGGATCACATGGTAGATATGCGAAACCACTGTTGAAGTTCGTAATTTTTCTTTATTCAAAGGAGACAATATGAAAGATGTCATTTAAGTATTAAAGAAATGAAATTCAATCAATTTAGCGAAAACATATTTATTAAGAATAATCAAACTATATTTTAAATAATCTCGCATAAATGTCAACAAATAGTTTGAAGCATTAGATGGAAAGAAATCAACATATTTTAGCAATTTACATCGTTACTAGCTTGACATCAGATGACAGTATTTTCGATTAATCATTGTGTATTGCACTTGTTACCCAGCCAGCCGCATTCACAATGTAACTAAAAGTGACGTTTCAGACTTTCCTGTTTAGTTTCTAATATGGCGCAGGAATACAGTTTATGCCTCGACAGACTGGTAACTATTTTAATTTCATATGTGCAATGATATCGTCGAAGAAGCAGGCAGAAATGCACGTCTTCCAACGTAATCTGTTGATATATGTGCAGCAAAAAGAGCCGACAATAACATGAAAACTTCACACACGGAAAAGGACAAGTATTTCTAAAACTATTTTTTCATTCGATACGATTTCCACGTTGCTTTTGATATAGACTATCTCTACTATAGATATGCCAACAAAGGATATTCTTTTCTGTTGGCTACCCAAGTGTTATGTTGATACTTCTAAACAAGCTGAGTGGTTAGATTTTATGTTACGAAGAAAAGTTCTAGCAACTCGCTCTAATACAAGACATTTAACGACACAGCTGTCCAGATGCAAAATTATTATCTGGTTTGAATCACTTTGCTATGGTGTGCGGGTGTGGTTGACAACGATAACTGTTAACATAGCAGGGATCTGGCGACTTTTTCTTCAGCTCAGATGGAACACCCATTGTTATCGTTAATTCGAGTTCATTTTTGTATCCAATTTCATGTTAACATCACATTCATTTCAAAATTAATTCAAGAATATACAATATAATTTTGGAGATTAAGTCGTCGAAAACAAAATCAGAAAAGGGAAACTTGAAAGTGGAGACAAGCACAAAAGTAGTTGCTTTGAGGTAATGGAGTTAAGAATGTAGGCATTGAGCAACAACAAACAAATCCCCGATTTATTGTATAATAACCCTATACAATGTCTCATTTATCCAGACACGTTATGTCATGGAGAAACGTTATCTACACTGAATGGTTTGCTGACTAATATTTCATATAAATCTCGTCTTTACATATTGCATCTACGACTTGACTCGTATGTACCGATGTTCAGGCCGCTATGGGTTTCAAAGCCTGTCAAAAAATAGGAAAACCATAGTTTCTGTTCGAGGTGCTAATTAAAACTACATGTAATAACAAGCGTCGGGGAAATATAACTTTGGGAGGAGAGAGGGAAAAACAAATATACAAAAATAAGACTTGCTACAGTGATATCGAAGAAAAATGAAATGAATAAACAATACAAAATTATATTCTGGTTTATTATAGCGGGATACTGGGCTTACAAATGATGCACAAAACGTAACCTGAGAATAAACCGTAATGACTGTATCTAGAAAGGGAGTCGTTGAATCGTCCAATCCATTATTTCACAGGATAAAATAAGTTAGTTGTCCGTTGAGCGTACACGTGTCAATTGAGTGGTAAAAAATAAGAAATAATCATCTCGTATATTAAAGGATATATGTGGATCTTGATGAAAATTGCCACAATTTCTTACAATGAAGCTCTCTATTTGGAGTATGAACTGTACTACACTATACAGATCAGCTGCCCATGATCCCTCCATCACAACTTAATTTTAGGAAGCTTTTAAAATCATTAAACTCGTTGATATCTGGTTTCACGTGTGAGGCAGATCCACACGCATTTTACAACGCTGTTATCGCGGCGATTGGCCATTTATCTAAATTTCTGACTTCATCGTTACACTTATTATTTTCAGGTTTCGTGTGTCCTGCCGATTGACTAGCTTTTTGCTACAGCTCACGCATTCACTGGTGTCTGCCACTATGTGGCGCGATTGAGCTACGGGAGTTTGAACTGGTTCTCTTTTTTACAAGCATTTTACAGGACCGGAATTTAAAATAAATACAGATAACCATAAACTACACGTTGCACACATGTCACCTACAAGGACAATGTGCGAGCGATTTTTCCTTTAAAAGTTTTGAAAGATAAAAATGCGACTTTAAAAAAGAAGGTGTCCAAAGGAGTAACGTTAAATTATTATAATGAATTGGCAAACGGGAATTTTTGTCTTTGACTCTATCCCAAAATGTTGAACACAATTCAGACTGAAATGTTCTTACTTTACTCATAACTGCATTAAGGTAATGCAGATTGGGGATAACTGGAAAAATAAAACTAGTGCTTTGCACACGGCAATACAGACACTATTATTCGAAATCTTCCTTTCCCCAAGGCATAGTGAATTATATACTAATTTAATCACGTGCTCCTACCATACGTGTTTTAGTGTTATATTTAATACCAGCAAATGAAAGTGTAGCTACGCGAGAGCACCTACTATGCCTTTTGTTTAGGTCTATCTATCTATCTATCTATCTATCTATCTATCAGCCTGCCTGCTTGCCTGTCTGTCTGTCTGTCTCTCTGTCCGTCTGTCTCTCAATTTAAAGGTTAATGACCTTTCAATGAATCAGGGAGACAACTATATAATTGTATAATGAAAGAATAAAAGCGGGTGCAACTGTTATAACCAGTTAGAAAAATAATCTGAAAAGACACATACTTTACCACCTCGAGGTACACAATATCGTTACGGAAATAACATAAATCTCTGGTATATTTTGCCTAGATGGGGCAATACTAGAATCCGCTTTTATTTTAAATTAACATTTCACCAGTTTATGATAATGGTGCATTCAAATCACACTAACAACATGCATGACTCCAAGATCGTTAAACACTATGGGCAGACTGGTAGAGCTTGAATTGTGTGGATGTCGAAAAAAAAAATGTATATATATATCTGTGTGTGTGTGTGTTTATGTGTTTATACCGTAGAAAATATTTAACAGAAAACATGTTTGATATTTCAAACAATGCTTAGAGAAATGACTCCATCACCCTTCTCCCTCTCTCTCTCTCTCTCTCTCTCTCTCTCTCTCTCTCTCTCTGTATGTATGTTTTGTCGCTTTGTCAGAATGTTTCTTTGGATATATTGATTCTTTTATGATTCCATTTCGCATCCGTTGATTTAATATGTTTCAGTTTACCATGACAGATCTAACAAGCAAATAGAATTGCACTACATGAAGCTAGTATTATAACAATCATTTCATTATACAGCTAATTCAGTAAAATTAATTTCGATATGTCAGACGAAATGGATGGCATGATGTTAATAGCAGTCATTTTATTTTATTTTGCTTAAATTGAGAGCATACTTTTTAAATGTTGTCTAATTTAACTTTGAAGCCAGATTAATCCAACTTTTACGCCAGATTAATCCAACCTCTAAGCCAGAGTAATCCAACCTCTAAGTCAGATTAATCCAACATTTAAGCCAGATTAATCCAACTTTTACAATAGATTAATCCGACCTCTAAGCCAGAGTAATCCAACCTCTAAGCCAGATTAATCCAACCTCTCCAGCGACCCGGAAAGTAGAACGTATGGAGTTAGCGTCTTTCATCTGGCATCACTGGAAGTTATTTCATTGTTTTACATGGACTGTAAAGAAAAATTACATATGATGAAAACATTATAATCATTTTGTCAGTGGTTATTGTTGTTTTACTTTTATTCAAAATTCGTAATGGATTTCTTGCAAGTTAAACAGGATATGCTTGAGATATGCTAAATTTAAATAATAAAAAAATATATTTCCCATAAATAAATTTAGTGCCGCATATACTGTTGAATAGTGAGATGGCGAGATAAGTAGAGCTATATCTTGCCTCTCACTCAGCTTTAATAAATCACGTGGCAACGATGGTGCAAAACTATAATATAAAATAGTAGTCTGGTGAGGGGTAATTTGCAAAGATATGCCCTCTCTTAACAACTCAGCATGGTATCAGAAAAACACCGCACTCCCATGCAGATGTTCACCACGATAAGTGAAGTAGGTATTTCAAATTGTGCAGCCCTGGGAGTTTTAAAAGTTATATTCCGCTTGAAATTTCCAATAAACTTAAGCCGGTGTAACAAACTAAGCTCTAGAATATCCGAGTGATTGCTTTAGAGCGGCGTATCAGATAGACCATAAAGACCTGATTACAACAGTGTTGTCGAGCATATAGAAGTGCGGACAGATAAGTGCGCAGGATCAAATATGTGATCAACGTTATAAATTTTCATTGCTCACATCTTAAAACTATCATCTGCATTTTATTATGTCTGTAAAAAACAATTTATCACATGTGTATTTCCCGACCGAATCGACTATGGCTTGCAAACGGGAGAATTTGGAGACCATATTGGCATCTGCAATAAAGTGTGAATTCCTCAAAACTTTCACAATCTTTGAAACGGAATCATGATCCATTTTATAATACAATCCTTATCAAATTATACATTACTACATTGCTGCTAATTAAAAATAGCATTAGTACAAACAGAGGAAGGAAAGTAATTATACAAAATACCTCGTTGAAATATAGAATGATAAAGTAAATAACGTACTTTATCTATAAATATGACCGAAACATAGTTTGAAATTGCATGACAGTCATGGTCTACGTGAACAATATGCTTAACAATATGCCAAGCAATATGCCAAACAATATGTCGAGCAATATGACAAAATAATATGCCAAGCAATATGCCATGCAAGCAATATGCCAAACAATATGCCAAGCAATATGCCAAACAATATGTCAAGCAATATGCCAAACAATATGTCAAGCAATATGACAAAACAATATGTCAAGCAATATGACAAAATAATATGCCAAGCAATATGCCATGCAAGCAATATGCCAAACAATATGTCAAGCAATATGCCAAACAATGTCAAGCAATATGACAAAACAATATGTCAAGCAATATGACAAAATAATATGCCAAGCAATATGCCATGCAAGCAATATGCCAAACAATATGCCAAGCAATATGCCAAACAATATGTCAAGCAATATGCCAAACAATATGTCAAGCAATATGCCAAACAATATGTCAAGCAATATGACAAAATAATATGCCAAGCAATATGCCATGCAAGCAATATGCCAAACAATATGCCAAGCAATATGCCAAACAATATGTCAAGCAATATGACAAAATAATATGCCAAGCAATATGCTATGCAAGCAATATGCCAAACAATATGCCAAGCAATATGCCAAACAATATGTCAAGCAATATGCCAAACAATATATCAAGCAATATGCCAAACAATATGTCAATCAATATGACAAAACAATATGTCAAGCAATATGACAAAATAATATGCCAAGCAATATGCCATGCCAAGCAATATGCCAAGCAATATTCAAGCAATATGCCAAACAATATGTCAAGCAATATGACAAGCAAGTATCATCTGCTTCTAGAGATCAGTGTCGGAAAACAGACGTTAGCAACCTATGCCTCATTTTGTCACATAACTACTGTTATCTAAGGTCTGGAGACTTCTTTGACGTATTTGCCCTATCAAACTAAGTTGTTGCTCCTAGGAAATAACTTATTTTATGGTTTTCATGCAAGTCTTGTAAAGAAACGCATGTTTACACATTGCATTAATAGAACCATTTCTTTCTCATCATTTGGATGGGATTTAGTCCAGATGTTCGCCGAGGGTGATTACAGGTGACCGGGCGTAGAGAATTAAATTACCTAAGTGTTGGGTCAACAGGAAGTCATATAATATCGGGATAACAAACCCCACCATCTTAGACCAATCTTGCATCATCATCTCATATAAATGAAGAACAACTTCTCCAGCTAATCATTGGGCGAGTTCATTATTTTAGATGCGATTTGCTATGATGACTTTCAGAAAAAGATTAATATAATATATGTTGGGGTTTTGACCGAGACAAGGAAATCTCTGTCAAAGGGTTATATTATTTGTCTCCCCACGAGGCTATGTCGAGAGGGGAGACATAATATAACCCGCGATTGGGATTTCCTTGTCTTGGTGCAAACACCGAAATAGTTTTTATTTTTCTCACCCAATTTTTTTCCAGCTAAATTAAAATAACTCTGCACCTTTACAATTTAGCTAGCAGATTCAAATCATAGCATTCATCAGGTATTATTATTGCTTCTCCCTCTAGTTAAAATTCATCAGGTTTTGCACTCTTTTATGAAAGTCTGAATAATTATCTAAGGTGAATCTAGCTATATATGCCGCTCTTAAAAAGCTAGAAAAATCAAGAAAAAAGTTATAATTATTATGTGTTGGAAGTATGCACAATGACTGTCTGGTGCCACGTGCATTTGTTTTGCCAAACACATGTTCTGCGCATACCGACTAATATGTTAAGGACGGCAATGGAGTGACCTTTCGACCCTAAGTACACAAGTTCTAAGCAGGTGAAACATAAAATCATTTGATATTATTAGTGTATTATCACTTTTAATCGATGGATGTCATATAAAATTGTCAATAAATAATTAATATCATTTATACGGTAAAGATTGAACTCTCATGAGTACCAATTTGGAAAAAGTTTAATGTTATGCAACGGTACGATACTGTACAATAGAATACGACTACAGGGTACCGTTCTAACGAAGTGTGAAGTAACTCCATGAATTTTCTAATTCATGACTTTTTTTGAAATTTATATTTTCTGTCCTGGAAATATGGCAAGTGTTGCTATCACTTGTACAGTGATACGGCACATGGAAATTTTTTTTTGTGGAATCGCGTGTGGACTGATGAATGAACCACACTGTTTGGTAAGTACAGGAATTTACATTTTCAATCGCATTATTATATTTCATTCAACTGGGACGGATTGTGGGTGTTAGACAAAGTTAGAAGAAACCAGTTGACATAAAACATTTCTGTTTTTTTTTTTTTTGCCGGCTTTGCAGTAGCACTGGCTAGAGTTTGGTTACGTGTTGCCAGTGATGTGTATTGCCTGTGTCTGTATTATCAAATAACTCGGCGCGTGTGTGTGTGTGTGTGTGTGAAAATGTTTTTTATCGTGTTATCAAAGTTAGAGAGACCTTAAGCTGCTTTGTCAGAATTAGTTTTGTATATACGTGTTATTGTTGTTTTTGTTTGATTTTATAACATCTCCGTCAGGCACGGCAGAAGACATCAACGGTTTCTTGTTAAAAGTAGTTCCAAGCGCTTGACACCATGACTGAGACGACAGGTCTGAGATAACCAGATTGAGATAGAAAAAGTATGATTAGCAAAACATATATTTCTCTGCTGCATTTGTGAGAAAAACGGATTATGCTCGTAATGTCGCAGATCTACGAACGAAATCGCGGTAGATGCCTGAGGAAACGGAGCTCCTAGTGTTGGGTGGTAAAGACCTATATTAGTATCGCTATGTTACCACGTTGTTTTACGTTACCGTTACGAGAGTTATACGTAAATTGCCATATATCACACACATATCTTACATAACCAGTAACTTGGTAAATGAAAGCAGTTATTCATGTTTTGTTGTTGCCTGTATATTACTAACAATTTTCAATATATTTTTAAGTTTTTCTCTAATGGCAAGTATTTTTTAATACTTTGGAGTGGACGTGTAGCTAAATTGTTTCCATGGAAACTTCCAGACAACAAACGCAGAAATAGTAAGCATGTGTCAGTGGTTTAGTCTAGACGAACGGAAATTGTCATCATCTCAAACACAAATGAAATTAACAAATTTGATTGTGCACAGATATCGGCCCCGTTCAATGTTCATTATTCCGATTCACCTCTGTAACTCAAAGAAAACGGCTTAGGCAAATAACCCTAGCTTCTCTTGTTTAATTAATGAGCGAATTAGATTTATGCCGTGCATGCATGGAGTTTTATCTGTTTAATGAAAATTTAAATTAAGTTTCTCACTGCATCCTTCTATATTGTGTCTTGACAAAAAAAGCAGAAAGAAAATGTTTTTGTGCCATATTTAGGATACTAAATCGACGTTACCAAATAATACGCGAAGTGGCTTCCCTAGAAGAAAGCAAATAAAACTTCTAATGAAATTACTAGAACGACAAAGCGGCATGAAATGACAGATGGATACATAAGTACCTGCATATTTAATAGAAATATATATATATATATATATATATATATATATATATATATATATATATATATATATATATATATATATATATATATATATATATATATAATGAACAAATTGTATATTGTAGTATCAGATTATGTTTGGTAAAAAAATAATACATCTTAGACAGTTCATCTTGAAGAAATAAACTATCATATATTTAAACGGATGTTAATTTAAATAGTTAATTTAAATATCAAATTTTGCAACATAAGGAGGGAAATGGTGTTTTTTAACATTTGACTCGTATATTACATGTGAAAGAAAAAAAAAACATCATTTATAATTAAAAGAAACGCTCTGTGAAGAGCGTTATTCAAGCATTATTAGGGATAACGTTTACTATACGAAGTGTGTGTGTGCGTGTGTGTGTGCTGTATGTGTGCGTGTGTGTGCTGTGTGTGTGTGTGTGTGTGTGTGTGTGTGTGTGTGTGTGCGTAATTTGGAATTTTAACGAAGCGTTGAAGATATTTCAGTCATATCACTACGATGTCTGCAGTCTGTCAGTTTATTATGTCGTCTAGTACTGGGGCAGCATACCGCAGACATGTAGCATTATGTCCCACCCAGTCACATTATCCTGAAACCAGTCGTAACTATAACCTCTTAATGATGAGCGCCAAGTGAGATAGCTGCCAGAGATATATTTAGAAGTCCTTGGTATGACTCTGCCTGGGTTCTAACTCGAGATATCCCGCATCCGAGGCGGAAGCTCTCACTACTTAGGCGACTGGAGCGATTATTATATAAATTAATACAGTGATAATGAGACTGTTCTTGTTATATACAAATTATTGTATTTATTCCTTCATGTTTTGAAATTTACTCATCTACTCAAAAGCATCAAGTAAGAGTTAAATAATAGAATAAAACAGACAAACAGTCATACGTATAATTTATATTGTTATAAAGGATATACAATATATCAATTTAAAAAAAATATTTTTTAAATGATTGATAATACACTTTTTATCCCCCGAATATGTATGTAAATTTACTGTTAGTAACTTCTGTTTAAGATGGTTTAATCACATGAAGTGAGTTCACTGAATCTATACACATTTTGTCCAACTTGTAAAATAAACTATTTTTGGATTGGTACCTTGCCTGTGAATTTTTTACTGAACTGAAATCAAATGAATGCAAATAATTACTTCATCCGCTATTTATGGATCTTGCCTGGAGCGTATTATCTGCAGATATAGTATCAGCATATGCCAACGACTTGAAACTATCTACTACGTCACTGGTAGATGTTGATTGATGTTAGGTAAGGGAGTGGAATTGCATTTCATTGTACATTTCTTAAGGCAAAAAATTCGCAAAAATATTACACTCTAAAAACAAACATGTGAAAATAAGCATTCCTGTAGGGATGTGTTTAGCAGTCCCTTTGCAGCAGGCCTGTATATCGTGTATAACCATGACTGAAAACCTAAAAGCGAGCATTTGTTGCATATATTCTTAAGCGACATTTTTCTCAGGCAAATCAGGATATTTATTTTGGTATTACAATACCCCATATGATAAGGAAAATACAATTTAAAGCATGTAAGGGAATACAGTGTAAGCGAACAACAAATGAACTTCTTTATCAGCTTGAAACTAAGAATGTACAATCTATATTATTTTGTTTTTCATTTCACATTTCCTTATGTATTGACATTCTTGTGATTTCACATTTCTTCACGCATGGATAGTTATGTGATTTCACATTTCTTCACGCATGGACATTCAGGTGTTTCTTCACGCATGGACATTCAGGTGTTTCTTCACGCATGGACATTCATGTGATTTCACATTTCTTCACGCATGGATAATTATGTGATTTCACATTTCTTCACGCTTGGACATTCAGGTGATTGCACATTTCTTCACGCATGGACCTTCAGGTGATTTCACATTTCTTCACGCATGGATAGTTATGTGATTTCACATTTCTTCACGCATGGACATTCATGTGATTGCACATTTCTTCACGCATGGACATTCAGGTGATTTCACATTTCTTCATGCATCTACACTTGTGTGATTTCATGAACAAAAATTACTCAAGCTTGCTGGACACATTTGCACGGTACGTTTTCGTAACAGCGATCAGTAAATGTGTGAATATTCCCTTCGACTATTTTGAAGTTTCCAAACCCTCAAATTGAAATGAATGCTTCCTATTTATTCCTGAAGATTGTTTTGTCAATGTGTAGCTTATTATTCATGGTATTCGTCGGATACTACTTCCTGCTGATTCTGCGTGCAGACAGTACTTCCTGCTGATTCTGCGTGCAGACAGTACTTCCTGCTGATTCTGCGTGTAAACAATATGCAATATGCAACCATGATGAGATACGATAAGAAAGATACCTTTAATGTCACACGATGAATCATTTTGTTTTTGCCAGTTAACAGACTATACTGGCGGATCCCAAGTACAAAACTGGGAAAAAAGGAAACCGTCTGAGATGATTCTCAACAGGAAACGGTGAATTACAAGATGTTCTTACAGGAATTATTCCGTATGCATGGTGAACATATATTATTTAATAATGAAGATCCAAAGTTGTTGTTGTTGTTGTTGTATGGTTTAACGCCATTTTTCAGCACACGATACATGGCGGCCAGTAGTAATGGTGGAGGAAGAACCCGGGAAAACCCCGGAAAGGACCACCGACCCACGAGAAGCTACTGGCAAGCTTTCTCACATACCCACATTGGCCGAATCCGAGACTCGAACCCACGCAGGCAGAGGTGAGATGGCAGTGATCCGTAACGGACAGGAAGATCCAAAGTAAATTCATGCTAGTTTTTAACGTAACAGGTGTTAATCAAATTGCAGGTAAGAAGGTGTACAGTGTGAACTTATTACATGGTATAATCCATCGGCGCCCACAGATTGGGGCAAGGGGGACACTTGACCACTCCCTCCTCCAGGATTGCACCTCAAAACATATCTTGGCCCACATCCGTAAAACTTAATAGATGACCAATACATGTTTACACCCACCCACCTCAAAATAATTATGCAGGCACCCTGGCATAATCTATATGCTGTTGCTATCACCCAACTAATGTCTCGTGTATGTGCAAGTTCTTTGTAATACGCGTTTAGACTCGTGTATGTGCAAGTCCTTTGTAATACGCATTTACACTCGTGTATGTACAAGTCCTTTTTTGTAATACCCATTTACACTCGTGTATGTGCAAGTCCTTCGTAATACGCATTTAGACTCGTGTATGTGCAAGTCCTTTGTAATACGCCTTTAGACTGGTTAAAAGTACACAATGAGGCACTGCAAAAACCCAGAAGTTATTACTTCTTAATCCCAGAATAGATGACGTCATTCGAAAACGAAGGAAAACTATTTGAAAAAAATGATTTATTCAAGAAAATAACTTTCTTTTCTAGGTGTTTGTGTGCAGGTGTGTGTTTGTGAGTGTGTTTTCTGTTTGTGCTTGACGCTTCTACTCTCTATTGACTATTAACTAATGGTTCAATTTAAAGACATCTCATTTTATTCGAGGCTCTTGATACTAAATGTATAATAAATCGAAAGGTATCGCTTTTTTAACCACATATAGTAGTCATTTCATCTTTTATGTTCATCTAACTTCTATACAGAGATAACTACATCACATCATTTATGTTTTCGCTCGATCTAATTCAAAATGTGTTGTCGATATCAATTAAGGAAATAGCATAGACTATCACGGATGATGGTGCTTTTTGAAAAGACCCGGTGAAACGAATGAGGAAATGTAACTATTAATGCATTGTACCATACATAATTCCGAAAGGAGCCCTAGCGTCATCAAAATCCCTTTGCACTGATTAAATAATTTAAATAGAACGGGATCATAGAAAGGGAAAGGTCACATTTATTGTTCCCAGTGCTGATATTATCGAGGAACAATGTCAACGGGAAAGAAATGCATAAAGAAGAAAAAAATCTAGAAACTGGGTTTTAGAAACCAATTACATTTAATTCATAAAATAATCCTAACAAAAATGAACACTATATATATATATTTCGAAACTAAAACCAGAATATTGATATATTGAGAACCGGGGTAACTTGTAACATCTCTTCAACTGAAAAAAATCATAGATCTTTATAACGATATTAAAAGTTCAGTGTGTGTATTAACCCAGTTGTTTATTTTTTTATAGGTATCGATCGTGTCTTGCGCCGTGCGGATTCAGTCTTATCCTGTGACAAGCAGGATGATTCAATTTGTGTTCATACATGTGCTGGTGGTGACAGTATTGGGGAGGGGGTGCTTTTAAGTTCATATTTGTGTTCGTATAGTACTCTTTATGTTCTCCATAAAATTATTTACAAGTGATAATTTTGTTTCCAACTGAGTGAATTATATCTGTACAGAAGCCAAAGTTAAATACCACATATTTCTATTCGAATACAAGAAGAAGTAGGTCCTTAAAGTCTAAACCTGGATTCGATTATTAAAACAAAGCTTGAACATTACCATTTTCTCTTTTATATACAGCTTTCAAAAGATCCGTTTTCAATCCTTATCTCGTTTCTCGTTACGAAGTCGAATTCGAATAAAGTGAATGCCGTTAGAAAAGAAAATTATGTTGAAGTGATGAAATACATCTTATTTATTTATTTATTTATTTATTTATTTATTTATTTCATTTATTTATTTATTTATTCATTTATTTAATTTATTTATTTATTTATTTATTTATTACCATTACATTTCGGGTAGAAACAATTTAAATTCTTGGCGCCAGGACTGCTGGAAATAACTACTCCAAATAGCAGACTATTAAACTTACTGTGTAACATTTACTTTAGTTGAAATTAGCATCGTTATTAAGCAGTGAAACAAGAGAAAGACATCGATTGGAAACTGAAAACTTCTATGAGTTTCGTCTATATCGGTGTTTCACACTTGATCTCGAGTAATTCGAACGCAATAACATCAACCGAGGAGGCATTTCATAGAAATGAATCAAGAGCCCTTATCAAGAAACATGGCTTAATATTGTCCTTTCGTTGCCTCTTTATTCCATTGAGTAGAGCCAGGATCAGATATTGCTTTTATCGTAGTCATGGAGACGAGTAGCTTGAAATAGCGCTACATGATAAATTTATTATCGCGTTTTACCCACAATATCCTTTTTCTCAATTTAAATTTATTTTAATTATATTTTCTTTAGGTAATGCTATTACTAGAACGAGAACAATACTGAACCGAGTTAAGAACGATATCAGCAATTAGAGTAGCCGGTATCATATTATCTGATGACAATGATGATGATGATAATGACAATGACTGTAACGACGAAGAGAACGATGGTGATTGTTAGAATCGTGCATGTCACCAAGTTTAGAATGTGAATGCAAAAGGAGAACACAAAAAGAGTCTAGTGCAGTGACCGTTGTTTGGCGAATATCAAGTTTATGTTCACTTTCATGAGACAATTACCCTACTGCTGAGACAACTGCACCACTTAATTCACATAATACTATCAGCAATAAATGTGATTATGAACTACAACACGCAGGTGAAATAAGTATCTAACCCAAGCATTATCTCTCTCTCTCTCTCTCTTTCTATATATATATATATATATATATATATATATATATATATATATATATATATATATATATATATATATATATATATATATATATATATATATATATATATATATATATATATATATATATATATATATATATATATATATATATATATATATATATCTTTGTAGTCAGAATTCAAACGGTGATAGACATTTATCATATTTGATACGAGGTTAAAATCTAAAACTCGTGTACAAATCTTAGTCGTGCAGATATGGAATGGTACATGCGAAAGAGCGTACTCAGTTTGATTGGAAATAGTTGCATATGTGGCCTTTTCAGAAGCGCCAGATTTATAGAGTTCCTCCACTTATGGTTTGCAATACACCAGGCACTATAATGAGGTTGTTGTTGTTGTAGGGTTTAACGCCATTTTGCAGCACAAGATAGGTTATACATGGCGGCAAGTATAATTGGTGGAGGAAGAACCCTGGAAAACCCCGGGAAGAACCACCGACCCACGAGAAGCTACTGATAGGCTTTCTCACGTACCCACGTTAGCCGAGCCTGAGACTCGAACTCACGCAGACAGAGGTACATAGCGCTGTCCCTTAATACAACAGGCACTATAATGAGGTAAATAACGCTGTCCCTTAATATACCAGGCACTATAATGAGGTAAATATCGCTGTCCCTTAATACACCAGGCATTATAATGAGGTAAATAGCGCTGTCCATATCTGCTATTCATCTAAAGAAACTGCAGTAATTGTTTTAAGCAATTATTGACAATAGACTGGTTTACAACAAAATTCAGTCCTGTGAAGGTATGCAAATTCATTATTTCCCCACTTATTACCATCACTGCATGCATATTTGTTATCTCTCTACAAATTCTGTCAACAGTATATGAATTTGCGTAAATCCTTTGGTTATAGCTCTCTACATGATAGCCCTCAGAAATCAGCACCTTGTAGGTTATGACACTATAATATTGGGGCACTCTGTTTTCACTCATCATCGTAACTCCATTTCCGGTCATCGCTTTTTCACCTCTTCCTTTCATTCGGACATATTTTGTCTTGCCCCTACAGCGACACGATACATGCAAGATCTATGACAGAAAATGTCCATGAATCTTTGCCATGTTTACTATTGATCTGCTTTACCTTCATGCGACAGCCTTTTAAACAGTTCTCCCATCCAAATTAAAGCAAAGAGAAACGTTTACTCCACAGAAGAACAACGTCCAAATAACCTTGTGTCGAGGAATTGTGTGTCGTAAAATGTGTATGCATCATACATGAACGAAAGTGTACTTCGATTTCGTGCTGGGTAAAGTGTCCTCCGAGGGTGGTTTATTTGTAGCCATAGTTATTTTAAAGTATTGAGTTCGGTTTTCCCACTGCTACATGAGCAAGGTGTTGTAGAGAGAAACCTAATTACATCGAGTTTTCTGCTTGTAGAGTGGGTTACAACTAGGGTAATTATAGCCCAAGATTATCAAAACACAACGAGTTTTGTCAAAAGGCTGTCCAGTTTAAGGACGCAATCTTCAGCTGTTGAACTGTTTTCGTGAAGAATTGTAGAACTTCATCGGGTTTTGTCTAGCCTGGATGCTGAGATGACTCTGGCTCAGAGGATTGTATTACTTTACTCTCAGTAAAAGACCAAATCTTTGGGACCAGTGGGTCTGCAGGGAATACGGAGCCTCTCGAGGGGTTCTTCTCCAGAGCGGGAGAAGCGTGAATCTCGTGCTGGCTCCTTTATCATTCCCCGAGAACAGTAGAACCGGAAATGGGTCTAGGAAATTACCCCCCGGTATATTACCCCCGGTATATTACCCCCCTGCAACTACCCCCCTGCCATTACCCCCCTATCAATTACCCCCCCCCCCGTATATTACCCCCCTGCCATTACCCCCCCCCCCATGTAATTGTTATATCCCAAGAGTAAATAATAAATTAAAATAAATTTCAAAAGAATTTATTTTAAATTTGTATTTTAGTAAATGAATCTCAGCCTTGAAAACATATACTTGTCCTGGAATATTCAATAGTAATATCATCATATCATGTTATATTACCATAAAATATGTTATATTTATAAGATTACAGCTGAATGTTATGTGCAATCCCTCGTAAGTATTCTAAGTGCTCTCTATTAGCAAAGTCATTAACAATATTCATAATCCGAGCATTACAGTCACGATATTTCTTTCGAGTTGGTTCCGCTGGATGTCCTCCAAGTTGCTGAGAAATTATCACGTTCAGGAATGATTGCTGTCTTTGAAGGATTGTCAAAAAGCGCCAAATGTTTAGATGGTCAGCAGCAACGGCAGCTTGCATTTTTCGATGCCAACCTTCAACGCTGTTGTTAGTGCGAGGTAATTCATTTTGAACACGGCTGTGTACACTCCAAACTTGATGAACAAAGATAGGATTAGCTCGGCTTCGACGTCTTCTTCTGCCAATGTAGTTATCTTCAAAATAATCTAACAATTGATTCATGTCGTCATCTTCTGCAAGTTCTTGAAGTTCTTCGAAAACCTGCACAGTGTAAGAAAGCGGCACAAAAGCCAAAGCAGCTACCATTCTAACGGACATTGCAAATTCTGAATCATCTTGATATCTTTCCTGAAATCCAAGAGCTTGTACTTTTCGGTATATGCTCTGAGAAAAATGATAAAAACATTCTTGTACATCTATCCCTGCGTAGCATTCTGCAACAGAATTCATAACTGCTTTTTCATAATCCATCATAACTGTTGCAGGCTGAGCATTTAAAATTAGTGCCTTTATCTCCATGAAAAGACGTTGATAAGTTTCCATAGTTTTATTTGGGAGCAAGCAGTAGAGGCAAGAAAGGACATCACCACCGATGAGTGCATGCACCGTATATAATTGAAAGAAAAGCTCAGGCACAATAGCAAAAGTTCCATCCATGAACCAATTAGGAGATTGTGCTAATAATGATGACGTTTTATCAGTCCCAAAGATCAAAATTCTGTTTATATCTCCTACACCGCTATCAAATAACAAGAAATTCTCACCATTTGGAAGTTTCTTGTATACCTCAGGCAGTTCAATGGTTGCTCGATCAGTTGGAAGAGGCTGTGGAGCATGAATAACTTGTCGCTTTCGTCGGACCTGACGACGAAGATGTTGTATAGGAACCATTTGTACTGATGCTCCTTCACTTAGATTCTGCATTTCCCGGCCAAGAATCTGTTGAGGTGTTTCTTCTGTTTCCACTGCTCTTTTTGTAATGTTTTGTCTAACTTGAAGAACTTCACATCGTGCTGAATCTGGTGTATGTGTATGTTCATGCAGAGATCCTACTACAACATCATTTATAACTTTTATCTTTGCTTTACATTCAGATACTCCTAATAAATTTCCTCGTCGCTTTTCACATTCGTAACTGATTTTTTTTTTTTTTTTTTCTTTTGGGGCACCAGACAGATGCCCCCCCTTTCCTAATTACATAAATTGTTTATGTGTTTTGGTATTCCCCCAGATGTGTTGTAGTGTTTTATTCCATCTTTTTTGGAAAGTGAATTTAGGAGTTCGGGTATTTATTCGGTCCTTAGTGTGTCTATAGAGGGGTTTATCCGAGAGTGATTTAGATTATCCTCTCGGTTTAACTTCCTCTTTTCGTTTTCTCTGTGACCTTGCTAGGGTCTCCTACGTCCCATGTATGCTATATGTTTGTGCTATTTGTTATGTATGCTATAATATCTTTCTGTTGGGATAGCTGTTAATCAAATTCTTGTAGTGTATAAGTTTTCCTACTATATTCCGTGTTTAGATACCACGGAAGATCTTGTTTGTACTTTTTGAATTTGGGAGAAAGGTGATTTCCCCTTAATTTTGAATCTTAATGATTCTTATGTATATGCTGTATCACCTTTCTTAATAAGATTAGACTGAGCTCCAGGGATGGTTCACATTTTTTTTATTTATTATGCTTCTCCCCCATGGAGCGGTCTATCTTGTAGTTATAATTGTATCTAAATTTGTTCCAAAATAATATTTGAGAGATAGGTGAGAGGAAAACAAAAAAAAAAACTGATTACACCTGCCGCTAAATCTTTCTGCTTTACACAGACATATCCATTGTGCATAATTTTTTGCTTTCCAGTTATACTCTGAACTTTATCCATGATAAAAATATTTCTGGTGATATATATTTTTAAGAACGTATATATATATATATATATATATATATATATATATATATATATATATATATATATATATATATATATATATATATATATATATATATATATATATTTTTTTTTTTTTTTCTGGAGCATGCGCATAGAAATAATTTTTGCTTGAAATATATTCAATGAGGTGAAGCCAATACCCTTATCAGATTGTATTTGTGTACACTTAATTAGAAACCATTTCTGCTCGAAGTATATTCAGTGAGGTGAAGCCAACACAATTGTATAGATGGACCACAGATTAAACTGCTAAAATCGTTTTTATTGTTGTGAAGCCAATATTCTAATCAGATTGTGTTTGTGTACACTTAATTAGAAACCATTTCTGCTCGAATTTTATTCAGTGAGCTGAAGACAAAACAATAGTATAGATTGAGCACGGATTATCAGATTGTATTTGTGTACACTTTAATTAAATTCGTCGTATTTACTTTAGTTCGATTTTGTATCTGTATGTCTAAAAGATGCTAATGGCAGGGTAATATGCGGGGGGGGGGGTAATTGATAGGGAGGTAATGGCAGGGGGGTATTATACCGGGGGGGGGGTAATTGATAGGGGGGTAATGGCAGGGGGTAGTTTCAGGGCGGTAATTGACAGGGGGTAATGTCCTGCTCCCACCGGAAATACACTGCGAACGTCAACTGGGCGCCACGAAATACACATGTTGTACGTTTGAATCAATATTATTTAATATTACTATATGGATAAAATCAATAATTCCATATCGCGATATGAGAAAAAATCAATAATTCAATATGATATTAGTGAGAATCAATATTTCAAAATGATATGAGTAAGAATCAAGTATACATGCTTCGTACTTGTGGACCATTTATTGTTTATATGTTTGTATAGATTCTATACATTTGTATCCTTGGTGATATAATCACACATTGTTCGTATTTCTGTATAAATTTCATACAGTGATCATCCATGGTGATAGATTTATATATGAATCGTATTTCTTTGTAAGTTCCATATTTTTATTCTTGCTTGTTGGCCATTTAAGTTACGTGCTACGTGGGGTGGTGGTGTTTGTTTTGTTTGTTTGTTTATTTTATTGTTGTTGTTGTCGTTTTCCCCTAAAAAGAAGGGGGGGGTTCAATTTAAGAAAGATATCATTTCTGATATTCGTTGTTGAACTCAGAACGTATCACTCTACTAAGTCCATTGTTTAAATATTACCCCCACGAGTATGATGTCAGATTCACAAAGCATTCAGTTACATTAGATTCGGTGTTTTCGCTGAGTCAAGTATCAACCCGGCTTCATCCCGTTGCACCTTGAATAGAGAAGCGTTTATTCTACTAACAACGACCAAATAACCTAGCACAGAAAAAACATTATTTAACAAAAGCAACGACTGAATAACCAAGCAATGATACAGTTTATTCCACTGACTAAAAACGACATAATGCTCTCACATGTAAAGGTGATATATTCACCCAGATTAACTTAACTGTATTGGTTTAGATAAGGTATACGCGACAAAAAGCCGCTTTCATCTTATAATGCATATTCCTTTAAATAATTTAGCACTAATTTCAAGTGTGTTTGATTTGTATATTTTCTTTCCATTCAAAAATTGCGCCAACCTGATAATAACATTTATACCACTCAGAATTATCCCAAAAGCCAAAACTGCAGCAAGTCTAGCCACTTTCAAATATCCAAAACCTGGAAACAATAATACAAACCACTCACAAATATCCCAAACCTGAAAAAAATAATTTAGACTTATAAACAATATTTGAAGCCACTCCGAAACATCCCAAACCCAAAAACGATAATTCTAGCCTTGTAAACTTAATAGTATGCATACAAAAATAACGAAATGTCTTTGCAAATATAAGCTTCTCAGATGGAAAAGTTCTGATTGTTTAAAATTTTTCGTGTGAAAAGAAAACTGACATATGAACTGTTGTTTTGCCCTTCGGTATGGTATAGGTTGACTTCTATGTGGGTCATGCCTGTCGCTTTTCGCAGCAAATTACATCTACAATAACATTTTGTGGTAGACATTAATCTGTTTAGTTTGAATCCCTTTAAATAAATAGCTGGTAACTATACTACCCAGACATTTTGTGTGTCAGACCCTACCGACTGACTTAAAGAAAAGTGCTTCCTTTCCCTTACTGCATCAAATAAATACATTATCCTCCAGCTGTTTCCCGTGAACATGCCCGCATTGGCTGACATATTTATTTTACTTAATACGACATTACATTTGCAGACAAGCGAGATGTTACATAGAGCGTAAATTGACAAATCCGATATTTAATCATTCAAAGGCGAGACAATGTCTGCGAAATAATCCCTGCTGAGATTTAGTTGCATGAAGCGTTAGTTTACAGCCATTTTCTTTTATTGGTAAATGATGGCGTGAAACCAGTCGTCCTGAGGCTTGAGAACAGACTAATCCAGACTGTATTTTCTGTCTGAATCAAATGGTTATATTAAATAGGTGGTTTAGTTTGTTTTGTATAATTCATTTCAGTCTTTTTTATACTGGTCAACGATTAAAGAAATTTATGGCTGAATGTAAAATGCAGAAAAATTAGATTTCTTTCTTTTTCGCTGGAAAGTGTACTCATATGGTGCAATGATTAGTAATTTACTTCATCCAGTACGAAATCTGCACTGAGTAAACAATTTAGCCGTCTCAGAGTTTTGTCCTTTTAAATAAATATGCTTGCGGCATTGATTGCAAATATCATCTGAACATTTTCTGTTTTTAAAAAAAACAAAAACATTTTGGCAATATTGTATTGCTGGTTTGCTAAAATGGTCAAGATTTGATCATTTATTCATTCCATAAGAACCTAGTGTTTTTCACAGGAAATATTAATTTCAGTGACAAGAAATATCGTAAACTAAATCATGCGTTTCCTTCGAAAGCAAAATTTTACTTTTCATTAATATCTATCACATAATTGTTATCATCGTTAGAATCATAAACCAAGCGTCATGTAAGGTCTTCTAAACAAGTTAATTGTTTCATTTACAAACGTTTATGCAGCCTGAATAGCGGATACGTTGTAAGCTAAATTATCTGAAGCAGATCCCGTCACCTTTTAAAATACATGCACTTGGTCACGCTCCACATTTTTAAGGCTCGAAGGCAACAGCCAGACACCATTGTTTTATAAGATGCAGAACACTAATCTGGATGTCCGCAAGCTAATTTTGCTAGAAACATTTTCGTTGATTGTGAGTGTCATTGCACAGCCCTTCACACAACCCATATTGACAAATAACGGTCAAAAACGTCTTGCCAGGAGCTGTAGTTTTCAAACGAAAAATATGATTGGAAGGTTAATTAGCTTAATTACTTGGATCTTTGGTAAGTCAAACACAGATTGCGAACGTGTAATTACGACTTTATATGACATGGAATCCGTCGAGTCCTAAAAAATGGCCGTTTTAAAATGACCGTTAACACTTTTTTCAAGAATCAAGAATGTAAAATGTAACAAGTGAGACTGCCTTGCCAATCATGCATAACACCTAACTCTAAACAACATGAATTCATTTTTTACTTCTCTCTTCCATTGAGGCAACAAATGCAGTGGTGAATTACCAAGCTAATAGGGACCCATATTGATCATCGCAAAGTATGCATGCTCTAACTGAAAGGTTTCGTTTCCTAAACAATGTAAACTAAACTAACAAAACAGTTTTGTTTCGTCTGGAATTTTACAGCAAGAGAACACTAGTAAGTTATTTAGTAGCTTGACAATTGGATTATAGTAGCCGACCCAGTCTGATCAGATGGTGGGATTCAAGCACGTACCCTTTCGATCGTGAATCCGGTACGCCCATAACTGCCCCAGCTAAGTTTGTCAAAAAAGAAAAGAAACAGATCAAACTTGGCCAGTGATGTTTTCAGATTAAAATTGAACGGTAACATTAACATTTTAGTACAGTCAAGCCTGGGTTAACGGTCACTTCTATTAGACATTCTCTATGCTTTAAAGATACACGTTTTTTTAGATCCTTACGCTTATGTACAGATTTGACTGTACGAAATTTTAAAATAAACATTCTATGATGTTAGATTCTTCCGATGCAATTATTTGCTTTCTGCCCAAAGTTTTAATTGATGTAAGTTTTCGAGTGGTTACATCCATACATTTATCACCCACAGAAAATATAAGTAGTTCAAGACGTGATATAATGAACGATGTATATTATACGTTCAGGCAGCTGAATATTCAATACGAACACGCTTAACAGTTATAGCTGTAGAACCTGTTTTGGCGGACACCCAAGGAACCAAATAAATCTTTCCGTCACAAAGGCTATATGCCGATCCATACCTAATTTAGTATGCAATTAAACAGTTCATGTGAAAATATTCCCATTATAGGCCATATTTCACCTAAATCAGATTTCCTACGGACAAATTTAATTATGTATCCCACTGTCGGTATTTTCATCCCCAAGGTTCCATATCTTGCGATATATATATATATATATATATATATATATATATATATATATATATATATATATATATATATATATATATATATATATATATATAAAGATTTGGAGCCTTGGGTATAAAAAGACCGACAATGGGATACATAATTAAATTTATCCGTATATATATATATTTCTCACCAGATCACTTTTTCGATAAAACGTTTAACCCGTGAAACGTGTACATACTGATTCCATACAAGGGAGACCCGGAGAAACGGTTTTGTGAAGTTGGACTTGAAATCTAATAATATAATCCCCTCGTTTTGTGGTCGAATGAAATTAAATTAAATAAAATTAAATTACCCCCCCCCCCAATATTTCAAGGAAAAATTACTTCACAGCTTCTAATTTTAAGGTATGCAGTTTGTTTGTTTCAATGACATTTACATTTAAGGATATGGAAAACAGATTTAGAAAACGCTGTTTTTTGTTTAAACCTCCACCACCGGTACATATATTTTCTAATTGTCAATATAATGACAATGATTTGACAGGTTAACTTTATCATGCCTCTCACTGATCAAAACAGTGTATTCTGAATTTGATTATGGCTCCGACATTTACATTTCAAATTAACGCCCCCGATAATTTCATTGCCTTAAATTAAATTTTACACTATCTTGTTCTTCTTTACAGAGGTAAATGTTCATTTGTGATTTAAAGCATGCCACATTCAAACTAATTTAACCAACTAACTTCTTCGCCCAGAATCTCCAAACATTAAAACAAACTATGTGAATGATAGTGCAAAAGCAAAATCTTGGAACGTGAAGCAGATGCCGGCATCAAAATGGCAGATTGCTGAGATATGTCCAACTTGAAAAAAAAAAATAATTTCATTGACGTTATTTATGATATTCATAATCTTAAGCTCACTCCAAACATTTGAAAATATTCGTGACCCAAATAACTGTAAATGATGATATCCAAACAATATTCACGACCCAAGTAACCGTAAATGATGATATCCAAACAATATTCATGACCCAAATAACCGTATATGATGATATCCAAACAATATTCACGACCCAAGTAACCGTAAATGATGATATACAAACAATATTCATGACCCAAATAACCGTAAATGATGATATCCAAACAATATTCATGACCCAAATAACCGTATATGATGATATCCAAACAATATTCACGACCCAAGTAACCGTAAATGATGATATCCAAACAATATTCATGACCCAAGTAACCGTAAATGATGATATACAAACAATATTCATGACCCAAATAACCGTAAATGATGATATCCAAACAATATTCATGACCCAAATAACCGTAAATGATGATATCCAAACAATATTCACGACCCAAGTAACCGTACATGATGATTTCCAAACAATATATTCATGACCCATGTAACCGTAAATGATGATATCCATACAATATTCATGATATCAAACCAACGCATGACCTGTGACATGAGGTTTTGCGGGTTATTTATTATATTAACTGTGTAATATATTACGGTTAAAGCAATCGTTCTCAGGTGCATTGGGTGATTCTTGCTCACACAGTTTAAAGCAGAGGAATGGACGATTGCGTTTGAAAGTATATGTACGCACCGTAAACATCATCTCCTTTTCTGCACACACACACACACACACACACACACACACACACACAAAATAACACACACACACAATATCTATCTATCTATCTATCTATCTATCTATCTATATATCTATCTATCTATCTATCTATCTATCTATCTATCTATCTATCTATCTATCTATCTAACTGTCTGTCTGTCTATATATATGTCTGTTTGTCTGTATGTCTGTCGATCGAGAAAGAGAGCGAAATAGAGAGAAAGGAGGGAAAGAGACAAATAGAGAGATAGAGAGATATATACATAGAGATATAGAGATATATTAATAGATAGAGAGATAGATAAATATCGAGATAGATAAGAAGAGAGATAGAGTGAGAGACAGACACACAGACGGACAGAGAGAGACAGAGAGAGATAAAGAGCTAGAGATAGAGATAGGTAGATAGAGAGTACACTGGTACAATGTTTGTTGTTTAATGACCTTATGTCAATTAATTCATTGTTTATAAATATGCAGACGCCATCTGTGTCTTTGAAAATAGTTTTGTATGTCCCCATGCAGCTTCAGATATGATACATCACTTGCCACAAATTCTGCACATTTGCATATATATTTATAGCAAAGTGATATTCGCAAAACAGGGTTTCTCTACTTTCAGGAGACCGTAGCAAAGTGTCTCTATGGACGTCAATATTTCTTGGACGTATGTTACATAATTTTGTACTTTTATTTAAAAATATATTCAGTAAAAGATATATTAGTTTTGTCAAATGAGTACACCGAATACCATGTTAGAAATGAATTAATCGTCTTTACCAGAAGCAGTTTGACCAATTTCATTAAATCAATTTAATAAATATATTGTTTGGTATGAAAATAAAAATGTACAGACCTTTTAGTGCTGTTACAGATTCTAATTGCATGTTCAGCTATTTTTTAACTACGTTTTGATATGCACACTGTTCCACCGTTTAATGTCAGTCGAGAGCTTTACATCATGGCCAAGCTTACAAGCCCCAAAGCAATTAATGAAATGGTCTCTCGTTGGATGTCACTATGCTTCATATCATTTTACTATATTTGGCTCCACAAGCGACGGTTAAAGTTTCGAAATTATTGTGTACTTTAAAACATTTTAGACTGGCTGATTGTTAAAACGTCGATCGAATCTTACAGTTTATTATGCAATTTGTTTGTCTCATAAATGTAGTAAATATTCATTTTAAATATTACTGGAAGGCTTATGTTAAAGTTCCATATTTACACCTTCTTCTTCATAATCGTCATCAGCATCATCATCTTCTTCCTATTATTATTATTATTATTATTATTATTATTATTTGTATTTGTATTGATATTATTATTGTTGTAAAAGTGCTTATAGAACACCGAGTCACCTAGCTTTGTAGAATCAAGTACAATTAGCTTAAAATATATAAATTCCTTTCCTAAAAATTAAAGTTGACATTAATTTAAGTGACCACCGGCTAATTAGGTTTTTTGTCCAGATTTATTAACACCACATATTCTATTCCAGTAAATTACTTGCAGCTTTTGCCACTCAAAAATATCTCTTCTTCACATATGCGTCAAATTATGTGACCATTCAAACACGGCAGGGGCCTTATGGCTTATTAAGTGACTAGACTGTGCTCTAAATCCTGTACTATGTTTGTATACTTAGAACTGAGATAGAGTTTATAAGGTATGAAATGCCGGTCTGTGAGCCCAGCACCGTATTCGCAGTTAGTATCCGTTTGAATTACGATGTGACGATATATGACGTAATGATTAAGAATATAATGTTTTATCCGTGTAATAAGGAACAAGACAAATATTTAGGTTGCATATTTATCTATTTTACCAAGGAGATAACTACACACAACGTCACACAACAACACAGCAGGAGACGTGTAAGTAAGACGAGCCATATTGCAGTTAACAAGTATTTTGGACACTTTTTTATATAAATTGTCAAGGATTGGCTACATTTGTAATTTATGAAGCAGTATCGATGCACAAATGATTAAATACACAATAAATATTAAAATTTGGTGATGTCATCAAAATGCACCCATTAACTCATTACCCCTGGAGGTTGTTATAGTTTTCGCCTGAAATGCGAGTAGGAAACACATTTTGGGGGCTATTTTTGAATACATCCTAATACATCGACTTCCAAGAGATTTTCCATTAGCCTAATGCCTAGTTGTGTTAGAAACATCGTTTTCCATTGAGTATTTTGCTCGCGTATGAGCAGATGTATAAAAGTTGGAGTTCTTCTGATTCTTTTTTTGTTTTGTTTTTTACTTAACGGACCCATCATTTCCGTATCAAGACCACTCTTTATTCCAAATGCCCATCTTATCCTACTTTTTGCAAAGGTTCATCTGTCTGTGTCCGGTCTGCCTTAGATCTGAAGCCAAAAGGTCTAAAATCCGGACAAACGAGCGAATTTTGGGTGAAAAATAAAATACGGGTCCAAAAAATTAGGTTTTTCCATCTGTATTTTGTAGTGCAATTAAAACTTCCAGATTATTTGGCATCATTGTAGAGCTACATCTGTCTACCTTTCTATAATATCACCCACTTTAGTGTATCATACATGACCTTGACGCTACAGAGCTCGGCAGTAGGCTACTACCTCCTGCCACGTAAACGCGGCGCCAGGGGTTAGTGAGTTAAAGAACCTGGAGGAAAGATAGAAGTCCTAGTAGCCTGCGGCACAAGAGACCCAGAGGGATAAATCAACCCCAACCTACTACCGGTGTTGAATCTGGAGTGACCCTCAACCAGGACATCAAATTATGCAGTCATACTGGACAACTGAGTTCGAAAACTCCCACTAGATGTTATGATGAATTTTGTTATATTTGTGTAAATAGAACTGCTAATTGGTTTTACAAATAGCTTTTGGTAACTGTATCCTTCAATTGTTTATAAACACGGAGTATCATTGTTGTTCTGTTCTACATCTGTGCTCAGATCTCCATTTATTCCATCCATTATTTTTAGAATGTGTATGATCCACTCGATTCGGGAACTACCACCAAAGTCGATCATCCTCTAGATAATAAAAAATCTACCACCACCATCTAACAATGCGATTCAAACTGTACAAAACCATTCCATTCATCACTGTTACCAACACTACGTAAGAAATAGTTCAACTATGTAAATGTGCTTTTGTGTTACTAGGTTTATTTTTTTAAAACATTACAAACAATCATTTTAGTGATTAACGGGGATTAAAAATGTAAAACCATTTAGGGATTCTTAAGAATTTATTTTTCTGTCTTGTTTAAACAAAGTTTGCAATTCGCAAATGATGTACAAGTTTTCTTTTCCATACCAATCAGTCTTCCAGTGGATTCTCGATTATTTTAGGCACAGGTTTGTTGATGCCCATTTGTATATATGGAACGTCAAACCGGTAATTAGAGAATAGGTAAACGAAGAAGCCATGAATGAGTTTGTGAATAAATTAATTAAAGTCTGGCCGACATCATTTGGCTTTTCAAGCTTGTAATGGAATATTCAAAAGGGTTTAGTCTATACAAAGGTAGAATATTGCTGTGTATGCATCATACATGCATAACCTGGAAAGATATCAAGTTGATAAAGTATTCGCTCATCGGTGTGCATTTTCATATGACTATTCAAACAGTCTATCAGGTCTTTGTGGTAGATCTATACAGTCTTTATATGATAGATTTAAGTTAGCTTGCTTAATCGTCTGTGAGGTAAAATAAAGCAACGTGACGATGTCCGCATTGTTTTGAGTATATTCGAACACACCCACCCACACCGACACACACACACACACAAACACACACACACACACACACACACACACACACACACACACACACACACACACACACACTTACAAATAATCAAAGGAAAGAGATCTTGCAGTAATACAAAATGATGTGTTCAACTTCGCTACTGTTTCCGCTTATCAAAGCCCTAACCCTTCGGCTCCCGGCAGCTTTTTTCCATGCAAATTTTCATTTCCCAGTATGAAAAGAGGAGAAACAATTACATAATATTAGAACGAATTCTCGTGTCGCAAAGATTGTGCAGCCTGATGGTGCTGTGTCTTTGACAACAGAAGGTGTCCAGAAGGACTGCCTGGGGTTCATTAACCTCCACCCACGTTTATAGCTGTGATAGGACAGGAACATCTTATTGTTAGCTTGTTAATGGTAACAGTATAGCTCTATGCGATGCTACATTTCACTGTTTTAGACAGATTTGTAAACGCGGTTGCGCTGAACAGAACACAGCGCACCAAACTCTTCAACGTCTCACACGAATAATTCCATAATAAGACCTTTGCTCTATGATTCCTTTTATGTATGTGCTTAAACGTAGTCCGACGCTTTGAAACAAAAGAAAGTGATTTTTAGTATAGATTGAAATCAACGTTCTTATTTTTTGTTCGTATTATACACAAAGGAGGAATAGTGGCCGTCTAATTTATGAGCATGAGTGACTGGGTCGGTTAAGACATATTTCACAATATGAAACATTTATTCCTTTATTTGCGTTGCAGGGATCAATGTAATCTTCCCCTTTATACACATTCGCCTTTGTTTCTTTATTTTGCCTACAAATAAGGTAGTTTTCAAAGACAGATAGAACATGCATATATTTAATCCTCAGTAACATAAAGAGGAATTTGTTTTCTGCTCAAAATGAATATACTTCTTTCCATCCAAGAAGAGACTGGTCAATGTATTATATTCGTCGCCCTTTCATTGCATTATAACCCAAAGTCAGAGATGATCTAGGATTAAAGATCAGGCTTGCCATTATCTTAAGTTGTCATTTTTTTTTTTATTTTATTAAGAAACAAAAACAAAGCAATTTTTCTATTAGACTTTTCTTGACTCCTACAATGTCCATCACGCTATCATCGTAAATAAATATACTATCTGATTAGCCCAAAGTAAATATTTCAAGATTGTAAGAAATTGAAACTCATTTGAGGTTGTATTATCAACATTTACTTCAGAGTACATTGATACACTTTAATAAGTACTGATGTATTGTAACAAGTACTGATGCATGTTAACGACCATTACTGATACATTTCAAAGACAAGAAATGATATATTTTAACGAGAAGTACTGATACATTTTAACGAAAAATACATATATATTTTAAAAACAATTAATGATACATTTTAAAGACTAGAACTAATACATTTTAACGACAAGCACTGATAAATTTTAAGAACAAGTAATCATTACATTTGTACAAGATAAACCTACATCCTATGTGTTATCACCTTCCCAACATCGGATTCCCAGAAAGTACTCATTCTTCTTTAGCTAAGGTCGCTCTGGACAGTTGTTTTGGTGAGTTGTCATCTGACAACAACCAACTGCACAAACACGAGAATAATTTTAAATGAAACATGCAGTTAAACACGAATGATGATTGTAGAAAGCATGCTTTTAAGATTTTAACTTAAGTATTCAGGTTAATTCCTTTTACAACAGTTGTCTTTTATACTGAACCAACACTACTATCAACCCCTCTTTTATGCATTCATTTTTGACAGCAAAAGCTATTTTGAATATTGTCCAGAAACAAGGCAGCTAAAAGAATCAGTATGTGTTTTATGATGATTGAAGCTTACTATAAAAAATATCATATTACTCATCAATGTTTAAGCATTTAGATTTTTAAATATTTACCTCTGCAGCAGACACACGTAAATACGTAAGCCATGTCGGTTATTCACTGGCAGCCCAAGTTACGCATTTGATTTCCAATGCTAGTCTAACTGTGACAGGCAGTCACCCAACAAGCCAATCCATTTTCAAGCCTAACTCAAAGTAAATGTAAACCACATTACAGATTTAACTTATGTGTGAATTTATAAACCCATGGCTTATGATAATTAGCCTCTTGCCTTCAATTTTGATTTTTGTTTTGGTCGAGAGGAAGTGTCCAAATATGAAACTATCCGGCGAGACTTTAAGATCTTCGGCTGAAGGAGCAATTTACGACACCTTCATTTTTCACATCCGTTACAATCTCTTTTGTTTAGATGCTTAACTTACTCAAGGATCAAGCCAAAGCTTCCTCTTCATGATCCTCGCAGTAACATGATTATATTCTGCTGAATATTTTGATGACGCTGGAGAGATTGAAAAAATAAATACACTAAAGTTGAAGGAAATAAAAAGAAATCGTTTACGAGATAATATTATTTTCTTTCCATTCTTCCATCTTAAATCTCTTTATGTTTCTTTATTGTCTTTTATAAGCAGCGCAAAAACATGTAAAGCAGGCGTGTACAGTGTGTTTCGGTCAAGGGCCAGATTGCATTTTCTAAGACCACTCGAGGGCAACAAACGCTAATTTCTTTAATATAATTACTGTTCACGGGCCAGATTTCTGTGTTGGTTTAATTTGCAAAAGCAAATTTACTTAGGAATCAATAAACCTCTGTATCGCTGTAATATAGGAAGGCTTGTAAAGAATATAGAAACGTTGTAGTGGAAACGTGAACAAATTCAGAGATTATCTATCTATCTATCTATCTATCTATCTATCTATCTATCTATCTATCTATCTATCTATCTATCTATCTATCACTATCTATATATTCGTATTACGCATTTTCATCTAATATTTGAAATTTCGTGCATTCAAGCGCGTCTAACCTTGTGAGTAAAAATGTATTCTACAAATGTGTGCATATATATATATATATATATATATATATATATATATATATATATATATATATATATATATATATATATATATATATATATATATATACATATATGACATAAAACTACCTACCTACCTACCTACCTACCTACCTACCTACCTACATACATACATACATACATACATACATACATACATACATACATACATACATATGTATATGTATATATTTCATAATATTCAAAAGGTTATCTGGTGGTAAATCATGAAAATTGTTCCTTAACTGAGTTAATATTAGAACCGTTCATGTTATAGGTGAGGAATCGATACCCTCATCAAGAATATGTTCGACAGTAAGTGGACACTTAAAGATGCGCAGTCCTGTATTCAGAACGGCACAGAACATAACAAAACTGTTATTAATGAAAGCAAATCTCAGACCATATACGAATACCACTACAACTGTATAAGGTTTCGTCACTAATCAATGGAGATAAAGATCACAACACCGATCAACCTTGATCAGTAATCCCTTGTTTTGGTGTACTTTTACTTTTCATTATCCGTACTCTTTTGGCGTCAAAATGTTTTCCCTGTTTGTGTAAAGATTCGCCGTATTATTTGTATATTTTTCTTGCGTTCACAAGATTTGCCCTATTTTAATTGTGTTTGTCATTGTTGTGTATCTTTGTTGCTAGGCTACATTTTCTGCGGGCGTTTTGGCATTTAGTTCCAAGGCATCATTTGTTATTTTTATTAGAAATTTAATTGCTATTTATAACAAACTATTTTGTAACAAAATCGTTAAATAATGATGAGTTCCATGAATATAGCCTGTTGATATCATTTTTATCGTTAAATAATTTTGTGAAAGATGAATACATCCTATTGATATAATGTTTATCAAGGGTTGTATGCTATTATGTGCATCCCCGAGACTTCTTTCCTATCTCATCTAGCTTACCAGCATTATTATTTTTAATAAAATCATCCTTTCTAATGTCATCCGATCTTGGCTTTTCTGATGATGTTTTTTATCATGAAGTACATTTGCTTGTTTTTGTGGTAAAACCTAAAGCTAGTAATTAAAAATGAGTGTCCGCCAGTAATTTTATGTGTGACGAAGTTATGACCATATTTCACAGCGTTGATAGAAATAATAGAATGGTCAGTAACGGAAGCATTTTGGACCCACAGGTCATCACATAGACTATTTAATAAAATTATTTCTACGTACAGGGCCGATTTAAACACTGGGCGAGCTAGGCGGCCGCCTAGGGCGCCGAAATTGGGCCGGGAGGCGGGGGCGGTAAAAACGGAACCCGAATATTTAAGATCTATTCTATATTGCGCAAAGCGAAGACAATAACAATGTCGAAACAGTAAGGTTATTTATTTATTATCATTAAATTTGTAGACTAAATGATGAAATGAATACATTATCAAGCAGAACGTGTATTAGTGCTAATGAACAATGCCACATTATGCAGTATTCATTTTTCAAAGTTTATAATAAGAGATGCCGTTTTAGAGAGGCGCAAGGTGGAAAGTTTGCCTAGGCACAAAATAGCCTCGCAACCTCCCTGTCTACAAAATGTATATCACTTTTTCCTATTGTCATTAATTTCCATGTCCAGTGTTAGTCGTTTAGTAGGCAATTTAAAACTCATCGAGAATTTTCGTGGTACATGTATCACCGAAAAACAGCACAATCGGCACCGAAATCAACGCGTTTGAGACGGAACTGGTCCGTTTCCAAATAATCATTTATGTTATGAATTCTGGTATTACAGCCCGCAATTAAAAACACATATTTGTTCCAAGTACACCTGTTAGTAATTTCGGATGCGAACATGCCAATTTTAATTTTTATTTATAAAAAACCCCACCCCGCCGCTCTTGCAGTAATATCTTCATTTTCGATTTCTAGACCAATACATATATTCACGTAATCCAGCTGTGTCACAAATACAAACCTATATCATAGTTTTGGGTGAGTTAACTCCATACGGTTCGAGAGTCTCATTTATCGGCGAGACTTGATTTGCTTGAGGTTTAGATTTGATTTGATTTCCATAAATGATCATCACTACGATGGTCTTTTGAATACTCTGTATTCCTAAATGGTGTTCGATGCACGTCGGTCTGGGTCACTGTCTGAATTATCTGGTGGTTTATCTATAGGCTCTGCAGGTTCTTTCGACAACATTGCTTCAAGTTCCTTTTTTTACAGCATCTACGATGGTCAATGCGTTCCTCTGATGCTTATCGAAATCACCTTCTACACTGCTGTCTTCAGAACTGACATCTTTCGCTGAAACGGTTCAGCATAAGGGAAGCACTGATTAGGTATGTTTATCCAACACGGGACCGCAATATACCGCCTCATGTCTGCGACGTTTTTGTTCCATCTATGAGGTATGCCAATCTCGAGTAATACGTACTTAGTCCCAAGCTTGATTGCGGAGTTTTCAATTAATATTAATTAACAAGTATATAAAACATGCCGATTGATATAATATATAAAGGAGTGGCCTTGAAACAGATTTGGGTCATTTGCTATTTCCTATTATTTCACTTGAAAAAATATCTTAATATTAAGACAAGAGGGGTTCTTTCTCCAGATTTGATGAGCGAATCAATTTTATATAAGACGCAGCATATTAATAGATTGCCAAAGGCAGATTTTCCCAAGGTTTCCCCAAGGTTTTCCCAAGATTTTCCCAAAGTTTTCCAAGGTTTTCCCAGGCGTTTCTCCTGTTTTTCCAAGATTTTCCCAAGGTCTCCCAGGTGTTGCAAGATTTTCCAATGGTTTTCCCAAGGTATCTCCAAGGTTTTCCAAAGTTTTCCCAAGATTTTCTCAAGGTTTTCCCAAGATTTTCTCCCGTTTTCCCAAGGTTTTCCCAAGATTTTCCCAATGTTTCTCCAATGTTTTCGAAAGGTTTCCAGTGTAGAAAGAAAATCTGAACAAATAATGAACAAATAATAAAATCAGGTTTCAAGAAGTTTCAGTATAGATCAGATATATGATGCGTAATTTGTACAGACATAATGGATGCTACATCAGGCAGCTATCTTCCAACCTTGTTGTGTTGGAAGGCCCCACCTCGACCACCCATCAACATACGCATGTAGAAAAAGATCGATTAGCGCTTCACAGAATTAAAGTTTTGTATTTTTCATGTAATCATTTGCCTCTCATTGACACGAATGATCAGAAACTAAACAGTGAATATTTAGTTTCGAGACTGAATCTATTTTGATCATCTTTTAATGACTGCTGAGAAGAGTAAAGTAATTCAAATTCCTTAACTGACACGGTAAAACAGATTCAAGCCCGTATACTACAAAACAACATCAAATATTTCCATAAAGTCTGTGAACCTTGCACGTTTTTGTTTTTTCGATTCTTGAAGTATCAGTAAATAAATATGCAATATTCTAGAAATCAATGATTGAATCGATTGAGCTGTTTAAGACATTTTACTGGTGGCAATCTTACCATTTCAAATTATTTAAAATAGTTTCAACGGCGGCTGTCTGCGATCAGTATAAATAATATAAATCGTGCCGGTCTATACTAAACTGAAATACCAGGAATCATATATCTCTCCAATCAGTGAAATATGGCATATCGCGTCTGTCTATAATCCGATTGGTTCCTCGCTGTAGTCCAGGGAGAATGGTTTATGTCTCTGATCCGATTGGTTCCTTTCTCTATTCCAGGGAGAATGGTTTCTGCCTCTAAATCTTTCGGCATTTGTCTGACGATTCCATTTCATTTTGAAAATCATCCACAAGAAGCATTTCTTCAACGTCAACCAATGCGTTCGCTATTTTATTTTAGAGAATATTCCGATAGAAAATGCATATATATTTCTCTGCAAGAATTCTTTCGTAAGTTGATGTACGAGGTTTTGTTACGCGAGATTTATTTATATCTTCATAATACAACGCGTTTTACAAAGCGCCACATTCAAGCTATTTTCAGGTTATCTCACACAATCTATTATTACGTTGTTAACATGGAAAAACGTGTTTGACTGTGTTAATCAGAAGCGATTATTATGTATACCAACCACTTCACCCTAATCGACTCCCTCCCTCCCACCCTCCGAGAAGAAACACAGTTTGAAATCCCTTTAAGCACAGTGGAGCCTTTTAATTTGTCAGCATGTGACCAAGCCTTTCTGATATGATATTATACAATCCGGGATATAGAGTCCAAATTTTAAATTTCTGGGAAGATTCATATTGCAAGATTCCCTCGTATATTCCATTACCTGTCACAATTCTGAGATCTCAGAAGGACTGGTAGAGACAGCTCTCCATCAATGCTCAAGCGAGAAAAAACAAAAACAAATGCTAAATAATGGCTAATAATAAATGAGAAGAGAATGAACTTTTGAATGTATTTGCGTTTCGTTAATGAAAACTTCTCTGCATCGTCGGTTTTTACATCATTTCTTTCTTCAAGTAATTCATTTTTGCGTTTACTTCGAAGTCTTTAAGGGGGCCCAGAGTGGCCGAGTGGTCTAAAGCGCTCTTCGTTACGGATCACTGCCATCTCACCTCTGTCTGCGTGGGTTCGAGTCTTGGATTCGGCCAATGTGGGTATGTGAGAAAGCTTGCCAGTAGCTTCTCGTGGGTCGGTGGTTCTTTCCGGGGTTTCCCGAGTTCTTCCTCCACCATTAATACTGGCCGGCATGTATATAAATAGCCTATCTTGTGTTAAAAAATGGCGTTAAACCCTACAACAACAACAACGAAGTCTTTATCTTCACAGTTTTTTGTTGTTGTAAACTTATATTTTCAATTATAGAACTAGGTTTGTATCAGCAGTTTAAACCCAGTGCTACCATGATGCGACGTTAAACCCACATACTACTACTATTACTACTATTACTGCTACTACTACTTAAATATACATATACACAGTACTGCGCTGATGAGACGTTAAACCCTACAAATACTACTACTACTGCTATTATATATACCCAGTGCTGCGCTGACGTGATGTTAAATCCTACTACTACAACAACTACTACTGCTACGACTACTGCTACTACATCATAAAGAAGAGTAGTATACAAATGGCACCTGGATTTCCCGCTTATGTAAAGACCCCTACAAGAAGTATATATTGGTCCGGTATTCCCAGTTAACTTACTACCCGTGCTGCAATAAGTTTCCATGGTAATTTAACAAACATTAAAAATCTGGATGTGTCTAATTATCAAAAGACAACCGTGCACAATTAATTTGGCATGTACACCAAGTTTGGTTCAAATACTTAACACAATTTAAGTATTTTGCTCCTGAAATGAAAATGTTTACAGACAGATATGTAGACGGACATAACAATGGCTATACAGTATTCCAATTTATTTCATACGGAGGGATATGAAGGCAAATGCTTTTATCTGTCAAGAACGTAAATTAACTCTTTCCCTGGCCTGATGGAAGAGTAGTAAGGAATGTAACAAAACTGTATCTGTCACATTTTATACCGTTTCTCTACATGAGATTGGCTCATCCCCTTTTACACGGAGCTCGATTCCAGACACAGACTGATGAGGTTCCAATTAGACCTTAATCCAAGAATCAGTGGTATCCAATAGTGCCGAAGATTTCGAGACGATTTTTTTTTATTATACAGAGTAGGCGTAAAAAAAAAAACTATATAGGCAATCATTGTTTTTGTTGCTGCTGCTGTTTGCTTATTTAGTGTTTTTACCTTTTCCATGCCTAATAAGTCTGGGGGACATTTTATTTTAAATCAACGCGGTTTTGAAATGACAAGGTTCTTCTATATTGTGTGTCTTCTTTTTTGTGTGTCTTTTCTGAACATTTCAAACAGATCCACACAGAGTAGTATTAAATGGATGCTTGTAAGACGCACGAGTAAACATTATGATGCCACAAATTTAAAACTCGTTTTCATGTATCCGGGTCTAGCCAGTACTCCCTATACATACCACCGTCATTACTCGCTTATCAGTCGACTCAAACTTCGCATGGTCAATGTTGTTTGTCCTTCTGATTACTCCTATCAAACTATACAGACCCTGATAGTCCCGGGCATTACGCGAAGGCAGCTCTGGGTCTGTCCAGTTTGCAGTTGGACTCGTCTTATAAGTGAGGACATACGGTGTGCATTCGGCGCACGTAAAATGCAATCCCCAATATATTTTTCATTATGGTGAGTCTTAACTTACTGCTGAGGAGAATTCAGACGTAAATGGACTAGCCAGACTGGGTATGATTTATAAGTCACTTTCGAACCTCCTTTGTTCCATCGTGTGAAAATAGCGGCTGATGTCCAATCTCTAAAATTACATACATACATACATACATACATATATACATACATACATACATACACATACACACACACACGCGCGCGCGCACGCACGCACGTACGCACGCGCATGCATGCATGCACGCACGCACGCACATACATACATACATACATACATACATACATACATACATACATACATACATACATACATACATACATACTAAACGAAACCAATAGAAATGAGGTTTAAAAAAATTCGGAAGCTTGATATTTTAAAAATATTTACAAAAATGTTTAGCCTGAATATTTTGGTGAAGGAATTGGTGAAGCGTTATTGCATCAGTTGAGTTTTAAGTTTACACCCCTCCTCGCTCTCTCTCTCTCTCTCTCTCTCTCTCTCTCTCTCTCTCTCTCTCTCTCTCATTTACCCATCCACCCACCCACCGTCTTTCTCTCACTAAAATGCAAAAACTAAAATTTTCTCTCTTCATTTTAGATGCGGCGCGAAGAGCTGAGATGAGGTGAGTTGAAGTGGGCAATTGCTTCCGGGCGCCAGGCGAATGGGTGTGATGTCGGGTGTTATATTTGTTTCTTTGCTGAGAACATTTTGTCGCATTTCACCTTCACCTTAATATACCTAGGGCAGTTATTCACAAACCTTATATGGGTGGAGTTAGTGGGTAACTGACATAAAGCCGTTCTCTATAGTAAAGCAAGGGCTCCCTTAAAAATAATTGCCTCCGGGCGGGTCAAACGTTCGTACCACCACTGCTTCATTACCGTTTCCAGCAACATGATTGGACAGACCCTTTTGAATATATTTGGCGTATAACGGCAGGAACCGAGTAAAGAATAAATAAATAAAATATAATAATTTAGCCCCGCGAAATCGCACAATTTTTTCCCCGTCAAAATTGCATAGAAATTTCATGTGGGTAATATATTTGCACGCAACGTCGACATAATTTGGTTTACAAAACAACGGGGGCAATGTGATTACATCGTGTCTGTGGTGTATACTAAACTATGGCGTATGACGACAATACAATTTGCACAGCTTTTTCAGGTTCATATTTTAATGACCATAAGATCACACATGGTTCATCCGTCACAAAGGTAGCTTGTCATCTTCTTGCTTTTTGCTTAATAACAAAGACGGATACACTGACTGTGGCTCACGTTCCACAATCAACCTACTTTTATTTCTGAATAAAATTGTCTTATTATAATGAACACTTACAGAGCGAATATGTCTCTCATTTCCCGACTGCCTATTAATTCTGATTAAATGTTTCCTCGTATAACAAAGTCGGATACGAGGAATTCTCGTTAAATACGAAGTAAATTTACGGTCTCTACATTTCAAATTGCGCTATTTTGCAGCCGTTTTAGAACCTATCCTCATGAACATCTTTTTTTTAATTCGACATCACGTACCTATCATCATTTAGCCCTTTAATCATGCCAATGATAATTGGACTCTAATTAGGCCTGTCGGGTAAATGAAACGCGAGTAGTGAAAATGCTTGCATAGAAAAGATGAGGATGCTAATTATAGCATTGATGAAATTTCAGTCTACATAACACACACCGCTAATTTATACGTCATATGCCTTGTTTGTTTCGTTTATTAATCACAATAAGAAAAGTTTTATGTCACTTTGATTGCAGACATGGATTCATCAGCTTCATGGCGGAAACGAAAAGCAATGAAGTACATCCCGAAGTTTCTAATCAACTTTTCTCTGTGTTCAATACGCTGCAGAAAGTACCACATGTGTCCTTCGAAAGCAAAAGGCGGATAAAATTGTATTTCTTTTAGTACGTCATAACATGAAACTGATCATCGTGCAAACAAAGGTAAAAAGGTTTCACGTGTATGTGGTTTTCACTACATGCTTAGCAAGAATTTCAGATGCTGTCTGGAAACTTGCCATTTGTTTTGCAATTAATTACCGTCATCTAATTATGCATGAATCATAATATATGTTTTCATCCCAACTTTGTGAAGAAATAAATAGTGGAGAAACGGCAAGTTAGTCCTTGTTTAATCAATCATGATTTTATTTATTTATTTATTTATTTATTTAAGGTTTTCATTTATTTATTTATTTATTTATTTATTTATTTATTTATTTATTTAAGGTTTTTATTTATTTATTTATTTATTTTAAACACTACCTCATGCATATAAATGTTGTTCTTAATCAAACATATTCCAATTAAAAATTTAATGAATTCTCAGATAAAATGATGACACGTGATAAACGGCTATGAGAAGAAGCATACACGAAAAACCTTAACGGATATGGTACAATCAAATATTGTAATTGAATATTCATGGATATAAATTATCACCGGGAAAATGGAAATATCTTTTATAATGCAATCTTGGGTTCCAATCTCATCATGACATGTTTTTGCACCAATAACACGGTTCCCACAGAAATTTAGGGGTTAGAATAAGCCTTGTAAGTGACAATACATTGTAATTGTCTGAATTATTTACAAGCCATTCAGGCAGAATATTACGAAAGGATTTATGCGGGAGCTACACGATTCAATCCATGCTTCTACCATTATGGTCAAAACAATTGCCTTTAACCTAGCAAAAACAATATAAGTCTCCGATGCAATTGACAGATTCCGGAAATGAAACTCCTGCAGTCTCCAAGACACGGTTGTTAATCCCAGAGAACGGAAAACACTTGAGAACTTAATCTGGCAGATATTTTGTTTTATCCCTCTCACTGATTGCCCATTCCTCCAATATCCAGTAGAGGGCCAAAAAGTCGTGAAGATTTCAATCAATAAGTTATATCTTTTCTCCTCCAAGCTGAAGACTATACGTAGCCCTATCATTTACATTTATTATTTTCGATGAACAAAATGATAATGAGAAATGATTAAGTGATATTGACAGACAAAAGAAATAACAAAACCAAAATAAAGTGAAACATACGAATCAAAACAAGTGATAGTATATCGAGACAGCTTCATTATTTGCTTCACACTGCCTCGGTCAGGGACGAAAGCTGTAAAATGCCGAATATTATTCTGAAGTACCTCTGAAGTCCGGGTAGGTGACCAGTCGCTGAAAGTAACACGATTCCAATGATTGCATTTACTATAAATTTCACGTATTTTTGGTTTATAGCAAAGAATGTATTTGCGTTTTATAATGAAAGAAATAATAACATTTTTTGTAATGTAGACAAAGTGCAAAACTATCGAAGAACGATGTGTATGTTTGAATAATTTAATGACCAAGTTATCCCTTTGTTAAATGCAAGCAAATATTCTTAAGAGACACAAATAAGGTAAAGCAACGAAACTATAACGCCGTGGATATTACAATATGTAATGTGTCCTCTGATTTAATTTTACCTTTGACAAAGGTTTCTACACTAAGTGTGCACAGTCAGATTCTTGCACGTATAATCAACTCTCTCTCTCTCTCTCTCTCTCTCTCTCTCTCTCTCTCTCTCTCTCTCTCTCTCTCCACATAGTCTTCGGCAGTCTTATTTAAGCTACCTCTATCAATTTAATTATCTTTTTCACAGCTATTTAAGCAGCATCTAAGTATCAACCTAAACAAACGTTGCAGGTGAGCCTTGCATTTTTAAAAAGACTTTGTTGCAAAAGGGGAAAAAGTCTGGCCAGAAAATGTAACAGGATCTCATAAATGTTATATTTCTTTTATACGTATTATTATCTTCATTTAAGAGGCCTCACACTAAACATCACGAAATGATGACAGCTAGCCCCGGTTCCCCTAAATGAATCCTCTTTCTCTCAACCCTAAATTTGACATTATCAGTCTTTCCAATATGTTCTTAACAATATTAAGAATTTTGTCTGTGATAAAGATGGTGGAAAGGGTTCAAACATTACTCTAACCATTTGTACACATGGAAATCGTTTCGTTTTTATACGAAGATCCGAGGAATTCCTTACTTTATAGGAAGTCCTCAAAACGTCCTCCGTGATGTATTAGACTCCGCAATATATCAAGTCTCTTTATATCCGAGTTAAAGATATTATGGCTGAATGTCAACGCGTGATAACTGTTGAATGTTGCCAGTGAAGTAATCAAAACTCTATTCAAAGATCTTAATATGAGGCAAATATGATGAAAATATAATGATGTTATTGAAACAGACCCTGGATTTTAAAGCTGATGGCTGTTAACCTGTTTTCACTCGCGGGTACTATACTGCGCGATTTCTCAGTTTCAGAATACTTCGCGGACATTATATTTTCCAAATCTCACGCAGCGTTAAATATAAGAAAAACAATTGCCATTTTAATGTTTATGAGTTTTATTTACTTGAGTAGATGAAGAAGGTTTATTCTTGGTTTTCAATTATGAAAGAACTGATATTGAAGCAAATTATAAATTTTTCTGTTTATATTGCTTCAGATATATTTCTCTAACAGATATTTGCAAGTATTTACCATTCATGGATATAATTATAGAATGGAAATAATGGCAAGAATAAGAAAGACTGATCATGAACATATGAAACGTGTATGTTGTTTTAAGTTTTATGAGATGTGTAATTCAAGCACGTGTATCGTCTCTTCCGATGATCTTTCTTTATTTATTTCTTCATTTTTTATTAGTATCCTCTCAGGACGAGAAACGATTTCGGTACACAACTCAATTCCTTGGATACACCATCTGTACTAAAAGAAGAGACCATTTTAAAAGTATGCTTCTATCTTGGATTTAAAAAAAAAAATGTTTTTCTTTTAGTTGCTCATCTCTGAACAAGGCAGCGCCGATGGTGGAATTTTCAATGCAATTATGATACTGGTTTCTTTGTATATTTTGGGATTGTATGACTGAAACATCTTTTATACGATGTATGACAGAAACATCTATTATACGATGTATAACGGAAATATGTTTCATACGATGTATGACGGAAATATCTATTACACGATGTATAACGGAAACATCTATTATACGATGTACAGTAGGACGGAAACATCTGTTATGCGATGTATGACGCAAACATATATCATACGATGTATGAGGCAAACATCTATTATCTGATATGCGAATGCCCATCAGTGGCAAATGCGAAACCAAAACCATATACAATGGAATCTATTGTATAGGCTATTTTCTCTATATTTGAAGTCCAAAATCTTGACCTCTGTATTCTTCAGCCTGGAATGTTTTTTGGAATCGAATAGTTTTAGTTCATCAGTTGCGGAAAAAACTGAATGCATTAAAGGCGTAACGCAAAGCGAGAATTCCAACTAATTCATGTCACTCCCATATTTATCTCTAGAAGAACCGCACCATGTTATTCATAGTTCTATGTCAAGGCATGTTTGAACTCGCCGATTTGAAAAAAAGCACAATGGTCCGCTTTAATTACTTTTAATTTAAGTGTTGTAAATTTATGGCTCGTTTCAATTGTGTGATACAAGCACTTCGATGCTATCGTTCATATGTTCAAATTAGAAATGTCAATTTCAATCTGTTACCAACGTTTTATAACCCCAACTTACTATTCAATTTTTGCAAAACGATATCCGTGCATTTATCATTTTGTTTTTCGGCACTGACATCGAATTAAGTATAAATCTCTTGAGAATCTCAATGAAATTTGCACAAGATTGATCGTGATGACAATAAAAACATTGGTGATGACTGGACTTTTTAAAATCCTATTTCCTTTCATTGCAATTTATACGAAACGATGTGCACTATCAACACCGAAACGATTTATTTCGACCGAATCGATTTCTTTATTTCTTTAGTCTCCTCCCAAAAACCAAACCTACGTCCAAAGAACTGTATACGAATAATTATTGTTAATCTGTAGATATTTTCGTTGGTTTTCCGAATCAAGAGAAGTCGAAAACGTCGTTATGACCAGCCTGTTAACTGTTCACCAACACAACTTAAATGTATGTCTAAACGTACCGTATTTGATTGCTAAGTATAAATCAGTCCTAAATTTCAGTTAATCAGGTAATTGGAAATCAGATTTATATTTAAGTTTAAACTTAAGTTCTGCTTGTGAAATCCGAGCTGAGTTCGTTGTGAAAGAGACCATTTTGCTGGACCTTGCAAGTCGAGTCTCTATACCTTCTCTACCATTTCGCCGAACGTTACCGCAAAGATGAAATACGCAACATCGCTGTTATACAAGATGTCCTTATAAAGAATAAGTATTCCTCGCTGCCTGCGCTGATGACCAGTCATTGGATTTATTCTGACATCATGGTTTAGTCTAATAGGTAAAACCCAGCATATATTCGCTCTTTAAGGCTAATATTAACTTTGACGACATTAGTAGAACGAACACTTCTATAACATATATATAAATGCCACTTGTATACTATGACACTAAATAGGGTATTCTGGTTAATTCAGCCAGTTATTTGTCATGTCCGACTTCTACATCTATGATAACAATATTTCGTTTCCTTTATAAACAACTCAGTTTCGATTAATACGTTTCTGCCAGTATAAAATAGAAAACGTTACATCGCTTTGTGAAGGCGGGTTAATTATTTTACCCACGTTCACTAATGACGTTACGATAATTATGATAAAAGTTTTGCTTGCGACACTTATTAACAGTATAGTACATATTATATTATCTTATTAATGAGATACTGGATTCCGTTATTTAATCATTCGTTAGTGTATGTATGTATGTATGTATGTATGTATGTATGTACGTATGTACGCCATTTTACTCTGTGCAGAGCCGCACTAGATCAGTTGGTAGAACATCAAACTCATAATCTAACGGTAACGAGTTCGATACCCGCCCAGGCCAGACTAGGTCTGCTTAGTCGGGTGTACGTGAGAAATGCATTTAGCTCATATCGGCGGGATATAACCAATAACGTCAAAAGTGACGTCGAAACCGTCAAACCAGCGTTAGCATTTATTACTAAACACTTTTCTATTGAGATTATCATGAAGACAAATTGCATCGAAAACATCTGACTTTTGTTATAGACACAGATAATATATATTTGTGCCGTATTTTTAATATATTTATGTGTGTCGTGTTTTAGATGAATCATTTTTTCCCCATCTGTTTAGAGATCAACGAAGTAAAATCTAACATTCAATATCAACAAAGTCTATGCTCAGTGGCATGGCTTTTTGTATCACCAGAAATAAATCAAATCAAATTTGGAAATCCAAGCCTTGACATCATGTCAAATAGTGCTGGTTAAATTGGCAATTTTAAAACGGACGTGAAGCCATTAGAAGAAAATTTGATGAAATTTCCGAACTTTCTCCAACAAATTTTAAAAGCAAAATGTCAAAGCAATAAATCAATTATTTAAATTTAAATCAAATTTGCATATCAGATTTAAGAACCGCGTTTCTTTAAAACTGTGTGCGGGGAAAAGTTGTGTCTGCAGCAAATAGATGAAAGCATCAAAATTGCATTTGTATTAATTGAATTGTCAAAGTATAGTCTTCCCATATAACGAACGTTCTTATCCTTCTTTACTTGGCAAGTCAATATGTATAAATATAATATCCTTTAAATTAGACACAAGAACAGATATATACAACATAGAAACACCCAAGAAATATCCAAAGAAAAAGTAATATACAATATAAAATATAAATTTACAAATATGACAAGTTGAAACAAGGCACAACAATTTATTTTATATTTCGTTGTTTTCCGCTTGAATTTCTGGCAAACTGCTCCTGATATCCAACGACGTAAAAATCAAGTACTCCTATAAGATTTCGTAAGGTTTCAGGTGTAAACGTCATTACACATTCGTACGTAAGAAAGAAACCTATTTATCTGGATATGACTTTCTTGCACGGTGATTCTTCTGATCATAATAGCAGTCTGACTACTTGGTAATAGACCTTCCAGATAACAGCTAGAAAGGGCTTCCACTGGTCTGAAAGATTCTCTCGAATTTAGTGTGAATCTCGTGTGATTAGACAAACTGGAGTAACAGTGATTTTGATCAATATCAGGTACGAAAGAAAACGACAAAGTATGTTGTTGTTGTCTACGTCATTATTAATGTTGAAGTTGTAGTAATAGCAGTTTTGTTTGCTACACATCCCGACTACGTCCATTCAATAATTAGTGTGTCTATTTTTCAAAACACCAATATTAATATCTGGCTTGGTGGGGCAGAGCCAGCTTGTAACATGTTTTGTCTCACAGCTCTAAATTTTGTTTCGGAAGCCGTCCGTAAAGTGGACAGCTTCCAGATATTAAACAAAGTTGCCAAGAGCTTGAATCCTTTCACTGTCAAGATAAAGGTGGCTTTCAAATCTACAACCATATCCCAACTCATGTTTGTAAATTTGCCATGCATTCACCAGGTATGAACGACAATCCATCAAACTTATAAATTATAAAAGTCTAGATTTCAATGCCTGATTTTCACAAGTTTAAGACGATGAAGTTTTAGCCCCAGTTGAAGTGGTGGTTCCGAACATATGGCGATGTGGACAATATACATGATGGGATAGTCTTTAGGTGGAGTTCATAAATATGATTATCAAACCATGCAGTTGCATCGTCACAAGGCAACTACCCCGCATCTACTTTATGTCCCGAAATTGTTAATTTGTATGTCATTGGTGGCAGGCTTTTGGTGCACTAGGCGAACTATGATTTTGGCGCACCTTTCGACCAGAACATTTTTCCAATCCGTCTAATCTGGCTCACCTTAAGCCTGGCGCCGTAGGCGACCGCCTAGTTCGCCTGGAAGGTCGGGCCTTGTCGGTACTGTCATTTCACTTCATTAGCTTCAGAAGTATGTATACGCTCTTTTAGCTAATTAGTACTCTTTTGCATTCACTTTAGCTAACCTAGAATTGACCAAGATGTTTTACAGATGCATAAATCTACTATATAGCAGACAGTAATGTCATCAAATTGATTATGACTGTGGTGTTTTTCAAAGGGCATTTCTTTTTAAAATACATGTTGCGCTTGAATATATTGGTTACAGTTTTCGTGGAGTCTGCTATACCAAACAACCGACAGAATAGCAAACCATACTGAGAAGAAAACTGAATCAATAATATATTTGTCATCGCATTACGATGTTTTATCTTGCTCATTGAATTGTATATGTTGTCTGCTCTTTGTTCTTTAAGACTTCATCAACTGTTATCATGAATATGCCCTTTAATGTTTTTATCTGCCTGTGGAATATGTTCTTTTAAAAATAAATTAAAATGTAAGTGATACAGTTCTTGCTTTCTCTCAACCGCACGAAACATAGTTTTGGGAAATAGATGTACATTCCAGAAAAGATATTCCAATTTACACGTTTTACTTTAGAGTGCAAACACCATGCGAATTTTAAATCCAGACATGTTACAGGCGGTATAAAACGCACACACATCTGTCTAAAGTTAACAACTTTCCATGAAACATTTGATTGTTTTCCCATATAAACATTTCTTCACACGCGCGTTCCGGATCGTGCGAGCTAGAGAACATGCATGTGAAGTGTGAGTGGTTGGTTGGATGGTTTTGGCGGTGTACATAATTACGATAGGTTCCTAGAGAAGACAAGTTTGACATCTGTCATATTGTTCACTCAGAAGTTTTGGCGAAATTGTTGAGGTAGTGTATCCGCCAATAAACAATCGATATAATTGCTGACATTTTCTACAGTATTAAACTTGATCTATCTTAGCAGCCATTCCAAAACAGCCAAACGTGTGCAACTGCATTGCAGCGAATTACATATCGTTTTGATAGTGGTAGACAATGTCACTTTCACTTACGATCATTAAACATTCAAATCCCACTTCATTCAGGCAGCGAAACCTAAAGGAAGTCTGCAAAATAGATAATAAAGGAAGACTACAAAATAGATAATACTTTGAAAATGAAAACACAGCATTTTGTAAGGATATACACGAAAGAGAGAATAGGGAAAACGAGGGGTTTTGTGTCAGGAGGATTGGGGGATACACAGTGGTAGTGGAGAGCGGTACTAAATCTGAAAAAGAAGATCAAAGGATTTAGGTATAGATCAGTAATGAAACAAACCGACCGTGATGTGTATTTAAGTTTTCTTAATTCTTTATACTTTAGGTCTATTTATTACTGTACGACCACGAACTGTTTTAGGCAGTAATATACAGTGGTTTATATTTTATACGGACTAATTTTTGTATATTATAAATTAAACTATAGTTTATACGGACTAATTCTACTCGAAAAATGGGCTTTCACTTAATCATCTTTAGCTATTCTGAAAGATTGTCAAATATTTATACTGCACGTGAAACAGCGACATTTCCCATTTTTAATGCATTTTCACACGCACTTGATAGTAGGGCTAGGAAAGGAATTCGTACACCCGACCACGCAATGGTTTGATAAGCATTCTAAATACATTCAGGATTGCTTCATCACCAGTGCATATCAATGGAATGATGTTGATGTACGAGAATGCACTGAAGTTCCAGCAATCACAACACGCACACGTTTTTCTTTAATTGATATAATTATGCACACATCTTATCCTAATACACACGCCGTTTTTAGATTTGCTGGTTCGCTTGGCCTTTAGCTACATTTTCAACCACAAGAAGCCGAGTAAATAAGTACAAAGTTCTTTCCCAAGGCCACACTGAGGCAGCTGACTTGGTCGAGATACAATGAAGAAGAACGTCCATGAATTATCGAAGATTTTACTCCAAGAGAAGATATAAAAATGGCTACTCTATGCATCAGTCAGTGCAAATTAAAGTAACATGTGTAAATGACACCAAAAATTTCAAAACTTTGCTGATTTGCAGACAGGATGGCAATGAGGTCTCTATTATTATGTTCATAATTAATTATGTTACTGAAGAATACAACGTCCGTCTCTCTCTCTCTCTCTCTCTCTCTCTCTCACACACACACATGCACAAACAAATGCATATAAAGATACGCGAAAATAGTGTCAGGTGTTTTAACCATTTTGGAGGAGAAGATGTCAGCACATGAAAATAGATGACAGCTTAACGCATGTTCTTTAGTATGATATATTATTCCATGCTACCGTGTAAAATAATTGCTTATGTTAAAGCTTTACCAATAACAGGTGAGTTGGTGGGGGCATATTCTTTCTATAGACAGAGTTGTGTGTTTTGTTCCATACTAGGTTGGTGACATTTACGCTTAGTTTAATCCATCTTTAAGTGGCACAGCTTTCTGCTGATCTAAGCTTTTTCAGCCTGGTATCAAAATCGGCAACCAAAGTTTCACATTATTAATATTCAACTGAAGAAATTGGCTGTAGGTCAACGAATTTTTGGCTAGGTTCCAATACAGTGCAAAAGGATGGCTTGAATATGTTTGCCCGTCAGCCCGTGTGGGGTCACCACTAAGGTTAGGGTTGGCGTTTAAGTCATTTTATAGACAGTATTGCTAGCAGAGTCACATATGTTGGTACTCTGATGCGCCACACGGATTATATCTTTAAGAGAAACTTTTGTCACTGTAACTTATTTGTCACTGTCTAGTGATTATGCTTAACCGTTTCGTTTATTTCAGTTTCTCAGGTTCTACTGGGGTCATACGACATGATTGATGAGACAACGTCATAATATCGCCAAAGTGTAAACTAGGTCCATGTGACCTATTATTTTGTGACTCACTGATCTGTACTTATATTTGTAATCAGCTTCTTTTGTTTGTTTTGTTGTTTTATTTTTTATTTTTTGTTTTTGTTTTAAGGGGTTTGGATTTATTAATGTTTCTACATATCTCATTCCAGTGACATGCATTAACATTTGTGTGATTAACTCAGTTTCTCAATAGCGCGTGCACTCCTCTCATTTGTTGTGAATGTTTCATGAGAAGTACATCACTCGTTGAAACGTTTACTGCCGAATCATGTAAATTTAACACACGCGAATGTCCAACACGTTATCCACTGATCTAAAATATAACACACGAATACAATGAGTATTTCGGGACTTAAACAAGTTCTCCTACGTATATAATCCAATTCGTTTCTTTATTACAAATTTTACCGTACTAAAATTTTACACTCAAATTCAGTCTCAAGTGGTAAATAAGTAAAATCGTAATTTTTTTATACTAATGATTTACAAAATTATCCATATTTTGTTTCTATTTATTTTATTTATTTTTATTTTATCGGGGGAGGGGGAGAGCGGCTGTTTTGATCCTTTGTTTCTTCGAATGAGCATTTAGTTAAATACTCTCCAAAGAGAACATTGGTAATTTTGAGATTATATATACCTTAAAGAACATTTTTGTATTCATATCTAATCCGCATGGATTATATGTGCGGAAATAGTTTTATGTTGATGATGATGTACAATGAAGTGCGGGGGGGGGGGGATATCGGAGAACATATGCTTCTAACACTAATACTACATTTCATAACTTGCCACTTCCGCACTTTCACTACTTAAACTTATATATGTACGATAATAAATGTGCCCCAGTGATGACCGCATCTGATACAGAGGTATAAAACAATCATTCTGATAGTTAACTGTTAAATCTGTTGCAGTAAATTGGAGTGCATTTGAAACACGATATCAAATTCACTTAGAGAAAAGAAAAGAAATGTCATATTACGTATCCGGAACATGAATTCAGTCTCCCATTATTTTAATAACCGACTTATATCGACCGAACACGACAGGGGTGCTGTGGTTCTAAGATCAAGTGCTGTTGGTGGAAGAGCGTATATGTCAGCATTTCGATCTGCACATAAGATATCTGCTTTAGGTATCACCAACGTTACCTAATATTGTTTTCTAAGTGGAGCTAGACGCTGTAAATATTTCTTGCTAACACAATTTCTCCTCTCTCAGCAGCATCAGCCGCAAGAAATTCACATTTACGGTAGCAGCAGAAAGAGATAGTTGCGATGTTTGCACATGTGATAATGGCGCTGTCAAATATTTAAATAATGATCACACACACCCATATATATATATATATATATATATATATATATATATATATATATATATATATATATATATATATATATATATATATATATATATTTAGCGCATAACGCTACCTGTAGAGTAGCTGTATGAATAAGCGCCCTACCATGTGTTAACAATGAACCTCGGTCATGTGCACTACCACCACATAAAGGACCAAAAAGACCCCCATAAACGATGGAACAAGGTCCAAGGGCCAAGATCAGAGCCTGAGAGGGACGAAAAGTCACACCCAAGGCAAGCGGAATTTAACGCGCAGCTAGCTATACGTACAGAATCCACAGGCTTTCGTTTTTTTTTTACAAGCAAGGCGTGTACATGTACATTAAATTACAATTAGTCATTGATTATATACCAGTCTCTTTATTCGATATAATAATCAACCATGGATACAGGGATAAGCGCTTTGCATCCTCTTCGGTAAATATACATGTATAAGTGCTCTGTATAACAAATTACTTTATTAGTGAACAGCTGGTCAGTTCATCCCCTCAAAAGTAACCCACCTTCCATGCACATCGATACACTTTCTCAGTTTGATTATTCAGTTATTATAATTCCGTATTCGCTGTCTGGTATGTGATTTGTACACTGGAAAACGGCTATTCCGATTGTATGTTGGCATTCAAGGACTCGCGGTACTAACGGTGTGGAAAAATGGGAACTAGTCTGGAAACAAAATAGAAAATATGAGTCTGGTTGGCCAGGATTGGTTAATAAGGAAAGTTCGATTTTAATAAAAATAATCTTTTGAGAGCTTATCCTAGTTGTAACTGTAAATAAACAGAGACATTGTTTTTATTGATGGAATTTCAGCCCTTTGACAGACTTGAACTTGGAACGCTTATTACTACAATTAGCACGGAAATCATTGGTGCGGAATTTGCAAACACAAGTAGATCCAAAAAATGTCGCTTCGCACAAAGTTTTCTCTTTACAAAAGCTGTCTTTCATGATACATCTATACTGATAAATACAAGTTTGATCATGAACACCCAGAAACTGAATGTTATTGAATATTTAATATCATGGTATTTGCATAGGTTTATTATGGGAACTGAAGTAGTACCGTGAGTCCTCAAATCGTCTGTCTCTCAGTTTCGATAATGGAACTCAGACAACAATCACTTGGAGCTAAATCAGGGCTGTATGGTGGATGTGGAAAAGTTCATATGCTGTGCTCCATCAGGAAGCCTTGTCCCAATGGTGGATTTATTCGCCATGTGTTTTGCGTTGGAGTAGATGGACACTTCGGGTACCGTCTCGCAGACGGGTGTTACACAATTCCTGGCAAGACTTTGGAGGCATAACAATGTCCAGTGTCAGTAGCAAAGTCAGGCACATGTACCTGGATGAACGGACCTTTTGCATCGAAATATAATGCGTAAAAATCGCACTTGACAGTCCGAATAAGTTGAGTGGTTTGTGCTTTCGTTTCTCCTGATCATTATATAGTATGCAAAACGATGGCTAAATATAGATGATACCATCACCTAACATTTGTAACAAACTGAAATTTAAATTATGATATCCCTTAAGCAGATATGTGTGTGTCTGTGTCTGTGTGTGTGTGTGTGTGTGTGTATTTTGCGTTTACAATGATTTATTTTTGTTTGAACTTTACAAGAAGAACCTTTACTGCTCCTTCTTCGTAGAAGAGAATATTTGTGCGTGCTTTCGCACATTGAACGATTAGTTTTAATCAGTCCTAAAGGGTACAACTATTTCCTTTGAAGCTATATTTTATGACCAATATTCATCCGTCTTCTCTTGAACTTCTTTTCTTCTTGTCATGGTGGTCGCTTCGTCTGCGCATTCCCTTGATTGGCCGTTCCAGGGTCGTTGTATCATTATTATATACTCCCCTAACCACAACAGCTGAGCGACCGATCTTAGTTCTTGGTACTTAGTACTCTATGATCATCTCAAGTGCTAGTAATGAATTCTCCTTTACATCGTCAAACGTTGACTTTTAAAGGAACATCTCATATGCGTTCCAAAAGTATTGTTCTACAATTAAAGAAAAAGGCGAGAAAACGGGTTCTCTCAGGGTCATTCGAACGCAATAAAAGTTACGACATGAATAAACTGATAAACTCGTACTTCAGACACGAGAAAACGGTTTAAATTTTCTCGTGTCTTTGAACATATAAAAGTTGGATATTATCCGATAGATTAAGTGTTATCGATTTTAATTGCAAGTACGAATCTGGGTCTGATATTTGATACTGTCATTCTGCCCGCACATATTATTTATAAACGACTTTGCTAAGCAAAACAAGCACCGAAACTGTCTTATTATTATTATTCAACTTCTAGATGCATGGGTAAACACTCTCTGAAAAAGAATAAAACCACAAGAGTGGGAGAACAATACTTCAAATCAGGCACTTTAATGTTGTTTTTGTTGGAACATATATCGTTTACATGCCTGCATGGCAAAAGTAATTGGCATCGGACGCATTAGTCCATGTAAGTGAATAAAGCATATTTTGCGTAACCGCTTTTTTCCCAGGGGATTATCCTTTAGATGACACACTAATCTGACAAGACAACAGAAACGGTCTTCCGATTAATATCGTCTGCTACATCGAAATTAATACAGTATCATTGCATCTGGAGATAATCGTGCAATTCCTTTACCAAACATACGTACAATCGTATATTGGCAATTGAACATGTGGATAAAGATTCTTCCCCGGACCCTCAAAACAAAAAAAAAACAAAACTTATCCCTCAATTTAACCTCTATAAGAGTGTGTAGTCTTTTCTGGCAGTAGTAGTTTTCCTTCCTTCAGCCCCACTTTCAGCATGGTCTATCATTACGTATCTCCATTAGGCCTACGAATCAACAGACAAGCTAACGTACATATATATACTACGTTCACAAACAAATAGAGACAGCAAAAAAAAAAAAACATGATACAAAATGAGACCTTGTTATCCGAGATGTGCTAATTGACATTTAAAAAGACTAAGTTCGGTCACACAATTATGTAAATTGAAAGCAAGAGAAAGGTCACCGCACCTAGGATACAAATTAAATTATACATGATAGGCGGATACAGAGAAACAAGCCTCTACTCACGTTGTAAAATGATGCTGTTTGCAATGCATTCATTCGAGATTCTCCAACCATCTTCAACTGTTCGTTCAGTCAGCTTAGTTATATTGTCTGCAACATATTCCAAGTTTGAAAGCTTTTGACGTATGTCAGACGCAACACTGCATATTGATGACGAACAATAAAATTATTTTCCTGAAACTGACCACAGCGTCGTTTCCTGAATATAGTTCCTAGTTCCATCTCTGCCTCTGTTTGATAACTGAATGAGAAAATCGGATGTTTAGTGAAGAGGTCCTGATTTGTTGATGAGGTGAGACCCTCACTTTGCAGTCTAAAAATATCAATGTTCGTGAATAAATAATGTGAAAAATATTTTGTTTTCGAGTTTATAAAATTGAAAATTCTGAATCAGAAGACTATGTTTGGTTGTGGTTTCTGAAATAAACGTGTTTGAGTTATCAACCCATTTAAACCAAACTAAGAAGACGAACAGCTAGAATTGCCATTTACTTAGTCTTGCTAAACAAAGCGCGAATTTTCATAGGATTTCCAATCATCCGCATTACGAAGAACCAAGTAGTAGAGGGGCTTATCACGAGCAGCTGCGAAGAATAGATGCTAATTAAATATTTCAAAAACACAGTTTGCCGGAATGACATCTCACTGAAGCTGATACACTGTGAGTAGGACCACGTGTAAGTAAGACAAGAACTAATTTGGAGTAGTGCGTAGCGGATATTTGTTTTTGTTTTAGTGTTATGTCCTACTACCCGAATAACAGCCTTGTGTAACATGTTCCGATGTCGGTTGACATCGGAAGGAGTAGTAAAACTTTCAGGAATATCTCACACACTTGGCAGCCTATATCGACACTCTTCCACCTTTTTATGTGTAATTAATATATCTACTGTGCGGTCTTTATCCTGGCGGAATGAAAATATGACACTACCAAGTGGACGCATTTTCATGTTCCGTTGATATACATTTGAATTTGTTGCAATGCGACGGTAGTCGATGTATATCGAAGTATGTTTAAGAAGTTTCATGTAAGGGATATGTTTCTTGAAAGGAACGAAACGTTGCTTACAGTTCCAATATGCATACTATATTTTAATTCGTTTCGTTAAAGAATAATATTCCAACTTAACTTGATTTCCGCATTCCCGGCTTTCATCACTTTCCAGCCAACTGAAATGTAGACCAACGAAACTTGAAAAAAGGTCCATTTCTTTTGTGAAGATTTAAATTTATTAGAGAAAAGATATCAGGTTAAGTAATGTCTGACAAAATCATTATGACTTTACTTTGTAGAAAAGCGTCGTTACTGGTTGCCAGTTGTGTGTAATATTTCTGAAAATTTGACTTTCGTTACACTGTTAGTTGACATCAAAACACCCTACACAGCGCCGTTACTTAGGCGGCAAGACCCATCACCCCCCAGAACAAACATAGCCGGTGATGTGTCTTACGTTGTAGGACTAAGTTAATACAAAATGCACCGTATCGTGTTCTTTCATTTTGTTTTATTTAAAGATATATTTAGAAGCTTAACCGATCACCCAAAACCCCAAAACAATCATACAGTATCACGCTTCTCCGAAAGTATCCTCTTTTCCTTATATTTGTGTTCATGTTTGCCTTTGTCTCTTTCATTTGCTTCCTGGTCTGGGTATGTCTTCAATGGCCTCATCGACGGAAGTTCGCTTGGCGCTCAGCATTAAGAGCTTAGTGTTAGGACTGGTCGGCCTTGTGTCAGGATAATGTGACTGGGTGGGGCATCATGCTACATGTCTGCGGCATGATGCCCCAGTGATTGACTTCACTATAAACTGTCACACTGCAGACATCGTAGCGACATTACTGAAAAATTATTCAAGTTAAGCTAAAAATCTAAATCACACGCTTACACAACGGAAGCTCTGCTTTAGGATGTTCTTGCAAATATGTGAGTGACAAACTTACATGAACAAAAATGAGATTGAAAATTTGATTATAATTTCTTAAATGTACAACGCAGATGTGAATCGCAATAAAGCTGATGTTTGTCTTTGTAGTATAATCAACGTTAAATGTAGCTGTGGTTTGTTCCCTATTTAAACTACGTCAGCATTCAATTAATCCAAACCATGCCTCCAACATCGTAAAACTTGGAGTGCCTGATGTGTCGGTAGTGTTATAGCGGGATATTTCTTTGCTCCGATTATCCATAACAAAGAAAATTTCTGTGTTTGTCCTTTGCGATTCATTTAATGCGAACTGCTTTCAGGCTTTTGCCTCATTTTCAGTCGATATGATTAAGTAACAGAGCTGACTAGACAGGAATATTAATGACAGGAGACAAAGAAATTTTCTTCGTCGACCCAAGATGATCCATTAGCGACGAAGACAAGCATCAATAGTAGTCCTATAATTTTAACTTAACTCCCGTGCGTCAAACCAAAATCGATACTCTATGATGGCAAAAGGAGCAATATTGTCAAACTTGTGCTTGATTTAACGGATAATACATAACTTCAGAATGATATAATTTAAAATAATAATTATGAAAATCTGTACAAATGCTGGTAGACAAGAAATAATTAGCGACATCGTTGCATATATACATGTATGTATGTATGTATGTATGTATGTATGTATGTATGTATGTATGTATGTATGTGTGTGTGTGTGTGTGTGTGTGTATGTATGTATGTATGTATGTATGTATGTATGTATGTATGTATGTATGTATGTATGTATGTATGTGTGTTGTGAAGAGACAGACAGACAGGCAAACAAAGTACACCTACGTACTCACACATATCATAACACTTTAACATTAAAATAAGAGCAATATACATAAAAATGCAAAGATGCAGGAGTGGCTTTCTTACCGGCAACTTAGGGTAAGTCTATATGGTCCAGGAAAGACTGAATGAAGTTCAGAACGAGAAATGTCATACCACCAAACATGGATGGACCGATACATTTTGCAGTGTTAGTCAGAGGAGTTCAGTTTTAACGATAAGACATTTGCTTAGCAAAAAGTGTATATGGAAGCACAAACAACAAACTTCAGACGGACATACGATGTAAATGATACATGAAGAACTTGACGAGGAAATTCATTTGCAAAAAAGTCTGTATCCTCATTTTATGTGCATTTGCATGCGACAAATCCTCAAATCCAAAGATACGTAATGTGCTTCAGCTGCATCATATATTAGAACTTTATTTTTATTGCAGATCTAGTTTCCATGGCCTCATGACCTGGGTCCTGGGGAGATAAAATAGTCTATCCTCCAGAAATAGATCAGACCCTGACGGGGATAACGCCTTTTATCCAATCAATCAACATCGCCTCATTAGGAACCAGGTGCAGTCTTCATTAATGCTCAACAGGACGCTAGTGGATGCTTAAAAAGCGGCTTATCAAACGTCAAGGTTTGTATCAGCTCATCTTCGTAATAGATACTGAATCTAATACTAAGCTGTATTATGTCCGTTGGACGCGGTGATCATTTGGTGGCTGGTAAGTTTTTGCGACATATTATTTACATTGGTGGCCATTATACTGGATCTAAGTGCCTTTCAGAACAATACAATTAAGCACTCAACACAGGTTGGCTTAGGAGGGTATCAAATGCGAGACCACTGGATTATAGTCTTCACGCTCCATCAATTGAGCTACCGCAACTCTCAGTGCGCGGGAAACGGGAAATTTTATACAGAAAATCAAACCTAGGTGATTAATAGATCAGTTAGTGAATAATCCTCTGTTTATTTGGCTCAAAGCTTGTGACTTGTGCTCGCCTAAAATAATTTCTTGCTGTCAACAAGATGCATAGCGTTCTCATAAAATAACTCTTTCACCAATCGCCAAGATACCTTTGTTAATGTAAAATAGACATGGCAGCATAATTCCGACTGAATCTATAAATAGGGGACAGATGAATAACATATATATTTAGGGATTATCTATACTAGGGCATGTACGAGGTTACGTGAATATTGACACAGCTACAACCGTGTTTTGTTGGTTATATGCGGATAAAAGGAGTTAGATACAGTGCATGTAAGTATACAGAGGCCGTCATTCTGTACGTGTTCTTACCTCTTATCAAACGAATGCATCTTTATATCTATTAAGCACCTCTCACCCCATTCCCTGAAGTTTTATTTTGCTATACGTATTGTCATGTTGTGGGAAAATTTGCTGATGATTCATGTATACACATTTTCTTATAGTTAATTTCTAGTTAAGAATACCATGGGTAATGTCAATACGTATTATGTAAGATTAGATCCGATTCTGGACACAAAGAAACTGCTCGTCTGTCGCTAACCATTACGCAACGACCCGACCGAATATACAACCTGGACGACGAGGGAGAGACTCCGATGTTTGTTTTGCAATCTTTCAGTGATGTCACGACCGACTTTAAAGTACTTTCGGGCTTACGGAGTGTTAAATTATCAAGGCAGTTTTCAACGAGACCAGAAGGGATCCAATCGAAACAGAGATTCAAATCACGGGCGGAGTCTAAATAAGCAACCGGTTATGTTCGAAGTAAATCCATTTTTCAATCAGTACATGTGGGAACCTCGCCAAGGGCGAATCATAGAAAATCAATAGAGTCAATAGATTGTACTCCGAGTAGCAAGTGGTGCACTCGTTATAAAGCGGAGCGAAATTATAGCAAAATTCTAGGTTTGGATTTGCGAACAAAAGCTTTTTGAGAAAGTTTTCCGGGTGGGTGTTAGATTCGACATCCAAGGATCGGAGACGAGGGGAGTGACTTGGACAGCACGTGGTAGGCGTTTATAGTGACGTCAGCAGTTTGTGTGGATGTGAAGTGCAGGAAGGAGCTTGTGATAGAGAGTACCGGAAGTGTCGGAGACATGGATCCGGAATTGTCAAGAGAGTACGTTGTCAAGGGTACCGGAAGTACCAAAGAGAAACAATATGCGTACAGGGATTGACAGACGGGTAGCAGAGACAACATTGAAAGGACACACTCTCGCTTAGACATTTAATTTTATGTGATGGAATAATAACTGGCAACTGTGAATAGGTCATTGACTGCATTTGTTCGAAAGAAATTGTGATTGAGAAATTTGTCGATGAAATTACTAAATACAAGTGCTATATTTTATCAAATTGTTACACTTTTCACCGTGAATTATTTATATGCCTAGATCATCGACATTGCTGACTGGGGGCTCGGAGCTATTTAAATTTTAATAGTCCACCTGTCTCCGGTATTAGAAATAATACCGTAGGAGGCACGTGACGCGTATATTGTGCTAAGAACTCAAAAAATATTTTGATTCTTCAAAGTTTGATTCACTATATTTTTTTTTAAGGAGTAGCTATAGGGAGCGTATTGAGGTAAGATCGGAATTACCATCACGCTGTAGATTAACATGAGTGAGGCGATATGGAGACATACAAGAAATTCTGTTAAAATTGTCCATAGGTTTTACATAAGAGTGATAATAATTATTGGGTACAAATTGTTTATAGGGTGAAAATGTGTATGAAGTCAAACTTGTATAGGGCCAAAAGCTTTTATAAGTGCAGCTATGCTTGTAGGGGAAGTTTTATTTATAAGGTCAAACGGGAAGGGAAATGTTAAAATTTGTACCTAAAATCGAACATATCACGCATAATATCCAGCAACCGATTGTTATTATTACTATCCAAACATACACACACTGCAATCCAGAAGCCTCTCTTTGATTCTTATCCATTACACCACATATCCTATCCAGCAAACTGACGTTGAGTACAAAACCAAACACACATCCGTACAATCGAACAGTAAAGGGGGGGGGGAGAGTATTATGCACACACCATATACTTACGTGCACAAACATATACTATCACAGAAAAATGTAGGCTGTGTTTACAGACACACGAATATACCCTCACACATGCTATCACACGAGAAGTGATAAAGAGTTTTAAATTTTAGTTTTTGTGAAGAAAGATAAACACATACACACCACATACACACCACATACACAAACACGTCCAAACACAAAATTTCATCAGCTATGATTAGCATCTCTCATCAATAGATATGAAGGTGGCTCTGAAGAGGGTCGTTGTGTTTCTGCTACCACTCCTATCCTTCAATAGTGCTGCACCTGCCTAGTCTAGCACCAATGGTGTCACACTGTTTACGCTAAAATGTTTTTTGTGGAGACCATCTGCTTCAAAGTAAGTCGATATTTCATGGTAGTCTGTAGGGAATCACTGATACTTGCATACGCATGGTTACAAAGAACGCACGTCAGTGTATTTGATTTCTTTGATTTGAGATTCGTCCACGTCGAACAGCAAGAGTGTTTCATTGATTCGTCTACTATACAAAATGTTGCGTGGTTTCAAAGGTTCGATATCCACTACGTTGTACTCTTTGTCAATACGTCTAAGTTCTAGACTGTTTGTGAATCCCTGATTGTAATCGTGTTCCCACATTCATAGTACATAGTATATTTGATATTATAATCGCAGCCATCGATGGTATACTTGCTAGTGCAACTGAGAAAGGACCTTTTAAGATTCCATGAAATAAACATCCATGGAATTCGTACATGATCTGAGGCATTTCTAAATCGCCGCCATCCAAAGAAAGGCTTCTACTTTTCTTATCTCCACCCTTTCTAACATGTAGCATCCATTTGTCTTCACTTGCACACAATCAATGGAGCCAGCGCAAAGCTTTGTCCGAGACAGAGGATCGTGGGGGCATGATGGCTAGTTTGTTCACAGGCAGGAACGTCTTTCGATAGACTAATATACAATCGTAGAAGCTTTCTTCAAAAGATCGATACTTCTGTGGTCCTTACATAATAGTCGACATTGTCCATTACGCTATCTTAAAATGTTCACATCGGATAGGCAATATTTCAACATTTCTTCTTGAAAGTCAAACTGGTTTATAGGTGAGTTCGGTACCAGGCGAAGAACTCTTCTATTTGTTCTGTGTGCATACCGTCGGAGACGTAGTAGCGGACGTCAGGCAGATACGTGAGCACATCGTGGTGATTAACATCAGTATCAAACAAGTACGGAAAATATCTTTTTTTGCCAATTCCTTCATCCCAAACTCTCTATCATTCAGCTCGACGAAATGGGCAAATAAATCATGGCATCTTTAAACATGTACACACCTTTGGGATAAATTTGTTTGCCATGTAGGAAATATGCGCCAACGCTCGACGTTTTACTGTAATGCCCTCGATTGGCATATATTAACGAAGAAAAGGAGGAGAGGCAGACTGCAGTCTCCGAGCGTCAGAGGAAACTTTCGGAAGCGCCATAGATGGACTGTTGACAAAATTCTGCCAGATGTCTAAGTCGGGCTGTGCAAGCCACTTGTAGTAGATAGGATCACACTAACCAGTTGTAGATCTGCGTATTGAATGTAAATTTATAATTCTGTGTACATAGTTTACTTACATTTACCAGAAGAAAAAAATAATAAGAGAGTAAACCAGGTCGAAGTGCCCCATTAAATGTTTTTACCCTAATTTGGATAAAATTCTCTATTGGACCGGTGGTCTAATGAACCATAGTTGAATACTATTTGAGCTTTATTGAAATGGATTTTCAAGCCGAAATGAAAATCCTTGCTAAAATATACAATTTGTATCAGTAGCCATTCACAGTTCTGAGGTTCAACCTCTAGAGACAGAAACAGGAACGGCCTCTGGTGTCCTGAGGCATGAATTTGTGTCTGGTCGGCCCCTGTGTACTCTTTGGAGTGATAAGGTCTGCTATCACTAGGTCTTCCACCAATGGTAATAAGGCGTGGATTTCGGCCAGGATTATGTGAGTTTCACTCAGCTTGTATGCGATCAGTGTGTCACTAGGGGTATTGGGCAATTCCAATATTTCCTTTTAGTGAACTTACATTCCCTGCTGCCTTGTTGCCTGGGCCTGAAGACTCCACCCTGACGCAGTGCAGGACCTAGACCTTTAATTGTATTCAGGATTTCACTGGGTATCATCAGTTCCATCTCTACCTTTATTATATGCTCATTTTTTTCCCCCGTTAACTTTACATTGTCAGAATCGTGCAGTATTACCCTATACTGAACCCCGCGCGCCAATACACATATAGCATTCTCGTGCATAAAGGAACTACTTTCTATTGTAAATAAACAATGGACGCAGACGCTAGCACTTTTGATTTGTAAACAAATCATGTAAACTCGCGTAAGAGGCGCTTTACGTTGTGGTTGTTTGAATTTGTTTCTGAATGAACTAAAACAGATGTTTCGTAGACTGCCACATACCAGCTGCATTGGCACATTCTGCGTTGATACAATGTTTCGGATTTAGGCTAGCTACAGTATACAACAGACGCAAGAACAGGTCCTTAAAACTAACATACAAGTGACAAGTCATATACTGTCTTCTTTAGCTGGTGATAAGAATGGCCAAAAAATATACTTACAGTTTTACATCCTGAGTGTCCTCAAAAAGTACTTTCTTAGTTCTGCAAATCCGAATTACATGAGCCATGTCATAGGTTCTCAATCTTGATAACACATTTCGAAATTGTATTGTAATTTCGATGATAAGTGCAATTACATCCTCCGTACTGCACTCAAAATGAAATAAGCGTTAAATTCCTTAGCGTCTTTTTGATAATTGCAATTGAAAGACTTCATATTTTTCCCACATTATGATTTCAAACTTTCAATGACAGAAACAGAAACACATTTGCAGATGTCAACACGCTTCTCCCTCGCTTCTTCAATCCCATGTATTTCATGTGGAATTGTCACATACAAATCCAGTCCATAATCACGAAATTTCGTAGAATCGAACAAAATACCAAAATCTATTCATTCCAGATTAAATGGAAAAGTTGTTGCAATGCACATTCATTCACAATATGACTCCATATTTCAATTTTAACTAGACACGCCATTTTCTTTCGAAAGTTATGTCGAGCGCGCAAATAAGTTCAAATTTATTTGGGCGGAGTTATGTGCGCAGTAATAATGTTGTTGTTGTTTAATGACGAATATGCGCTTGTGTATTTAGTTTGGAATACGGCATAGATTCATTTACGTTGTTTCTTGTAGTGCATTTTGTTTATATAATTAAGCCTTAGGTAGAATAAAATAATGAGCATATAATAAAAAGTTTACTGCATTTGTATGGGAAATTATGAACTTGTTTTTTTCGGATGGATATACTTCACTCCCAAGGTCGTGCAGTATTCCATACAAAAAACTCGTTCATATTTTCCCGTACAAATGCAGTAGCCTATAAATATTATTTTTTGCGTGATGCTTCTTACTCTCTTAGCTGATTACTGAACTCCCCTCATATAACTGCTAATAATGTCGACCCGCGGACGACACTATAAACATCTGTATAGCTCCAGACAAAGTATGCGATCAAGAAATACAGACTGAACGTCTGTCTGTATGGAACGCCAGAATTTCCATGAAACATGAAATGAGTATTTATTAAATATTTGATGTGCTTTCAAAATTATTCATCCGGTAATGTAAAAAGCAGAAGTGAAAATGAGAAACTAAACATGTAAAAAAGTAAAGAGAAATGCGCTGTGAAATTACCTCATTATTTTAACGTATGGTTTAAGGTGTTGATTTCTTTTAATTTACTAACGTGAACTTTGTATCCAGCATTGCATTCTTTATTTGGTTGAATTTAACAACATGTTAAGGTGGCAACCACGGTCTATGTAAGCAAAACAAGTTTGTTGGGGGTGGGTGTAATGGTTGATACTAAATGTAACGTTTGTTATAAATGACGTATACCCTCTCTACCGATCCGGTGGCCTAGTGGTTAGAGCGTCCGTCTCAGATGCGGGAGATCGTGGGTTCGATCCCCGGCAGAGTCATACCAAAGACTACAAAAATGGAGCTGCCTCGCTGGGCGTTCAGCATTTAGAGTTTAGTGTTAGGACTGGTAGGCCTGGTGTCAGGATAATGTGACTGGGTGGGACATAATGATACATGTCTGCGGCATGATGCCCCAGTGCCAGACATTACTATAAACTGACACATTGCAGACATCGTAGCGATATCACTGAAAAATTGTTAAAGCTACGTTAACCAAATCACATCACATCTCTCTCTCTCTCTCTCTCTCTCTCTCTCTCTCTCTCTCTCTCTCTCTCTCTCTCTCTCTCTCTCCCAAAACCAATCAATTAGTACATAGATTTACGACAGTGATTCAAGAGATATATTAATTATAGAGATTGGGCCAATCTGGATTACCATAGCGTAGTAATGCACTTTGTTTAATTGCTAAAACCCATGCGTCGCACCGGTGTCTAGAGAATCATGCACAATTTGAAATATTTCGTTCCTTGATCGTATAACTTTCGTTTGTAAGCATGTCAGAACAAGTAATATTTAAATTCCAAAATGGTATATGATGTGTATCAGATCCGAGTTTGTACAACATGGTTGAAGTTCGAATCGTTGCTTAGTCAGAAGACTGTAGTCAAATCAAGATTGGATCAGAGAGATCGTTTCTAAGCCGATTGTGCTTCCTTGCTGTGCAGAGTGTAGGCCAATTGACGGCCATGATTTATGGGACAGGTTAATACGATATAACTAGCCCATTTACATCTGGACAGATCTTAGCAGCAAACACCGTGCATCATGACTCGTCCACAAAATGGATGTGAAAATAGCAATCCAGACTGAAGTAGTGTACTCTTATGGATCTAAAAGAGCGCTATTCAAGAGATCATTAAACAGATGAGCGTTATACAAGAGATCATTAAACAGATGAGCATTATACAAGCTTGTACAGGCTGTATCTAAATGTGCGAGGATCAAACATGATAGCTCCAAAGCAATACGAAATGTTCTCTTTTGCGAATATGTGTTCATTCTAAATATAAAGTTGATAAATTCATAATTTTTATCCTCAAATTACCACACATAATAACTTTTTATAATTGGTTGACAATCATTCTTTAGATTTGTTTCTCTTGTTGTTTTATATGTTTACCTTTGCGTGTGGGGTATTTATTCCAATATAACTTGTCTATTGATCTTTCTTGGTATAATTTTAAGTCACAGAAACAACTAATACTTGAATTTAGGTCAGTTGACATTATCAAAATTATTCCTTATACAAGTATAGTATAGTATAGTATAGTATAGTATAGTATAGTATAGTATAGTATAGTATAGTATAGTTAGTATAGTACAGTACAGTACAGTACATTACAGTACAGTACAGTATAGTATAGTATAGTATAGTATAGTATAGTATAGTATAGTATAGTATAGTATAGTATAGTATAGTATAGTTAGTATAGTATAGTACAGCACAGTACAGTACAGTATAGTATAGTATAGTATAGTATAGTATAGTATAGTATAGTATAGTATAGTATAGTATAGTATAGTATAGTATAGTATAGTATAGTATAGTATAGTATAGTATAGTATAGTATAGTATAGCATAGCATAGCATAGTATATAGTATAATATAATATAATATCATATAATATAGAATAATATAATATAACGTAACATCATATAATATATAATATAATGTAATGTAATATAATATAATATAATCAGATGTGATGTGATGTGATATAATATAATATAATATAATATAATATAATATAATATAATATAATATAATATAATATAATATAATATAATATAATATAATATAATGTAATGTAATGTAATGTAATGCAGTGCAGTGCAGTGCAATGCAATGTAATGCAATGCAATGCAATGTAATGTTATATAATATAATATAATATAATATAATATAATATAATATTTATATACTATAATATAATATAATATAATATAATATAATATAATATAATATAATATAATATAATATAATATAATACATGAGAAAAGACTTACCCATCAGCTAGTGAGACTGGTAATTTGGATACTGAAGAGCACGTGACAGATCGTAATAGTAAACGAAGTTTAATTTTTGAAAGTGGCTCAGTCCATATCTTCATATCTTCGCATATCAGGTCTCATGTGGAGGGTTTTACAGGACATGTATTATATTAACCGATGTTAAGTCATTTCCGTTCTTTTGCAAAGTTTTGCCTAAACCATCTCCCGTTGGGCGTTTCACAAGTTAAACGATAAAACTACTACTGAATGAGCCTCAATCTGCGAGGTTTGATCCGAGATTTTGTTTAATTCCATATCAGTGGTAGTAGTTTAAGGTGTCACTTTCCGTATGTACTTATTTCATAAGACAAAGACAAATACAATCTGCACAGACCCAGATCTGCCGTCGCATAATGCGTGGGCAGATCTGGGTCTGTGCAGTTTGTAAATACATGTATTAATCAGTAGAACAAAACATAAACCCTTCTCTGTATTCGCTTTATGCTACGGCAGATCAGGATCTATGTTATTTGTAGTTTGACTCAACTTATAAGCGAATAAAAACGGTTAAAGAACTTCCTGTAAGGGATATCTCTACAAACGTTCAGACATGATAACCCGAAAGCATGCAGGTGAATTTGGAAGATAATTATAAACAACACGGGCTTTATACTTAAATCTTTGCATATCAGAGCAAATGACAGGTCTAGGACACGGAATGTCTACTCAAGCGCAAGAAGCACGCTAGTTTGTCATGGTCGTAATTGTAAATAAAGATTCTAGAGTACAATCCCTACCTTTGTCACGCACGTGCAGATATATTCATTGATGCAACAAATATCATCAAATAGTAAAATAACTGTAATCAGAAAAATTAATTGAATATATGACGTAATTTATTAATAAATTAAAATAACACCTTACATTTAACCTAAATATGGCCAGAATCACTTAAATATATATCAGCAAATTAAATTCTGTATTTGAATAAAGTCAGCAAAAGTTTGCCTCTGTGAAAAATGTCTGATATACATTATGATGTACATCTACAATGTATGAGTTATAATAATAATAATAATAATAATAATAATAATAATAATAATCATAATAATAATAATAATGAGGACTTTGTATAGCGCCTAATCTTTAGAAGTTCTAAGCGCTTTACAACATTAGACAACACCTATGACATAAAAAACATATATAATGATATGATTACAAAAAAAAAACCACCATGAAATTAGAAAACATAAAAAAAGAAATATATATGCGTTGAGAGTAAATATATGGAAAATTCGGTGAATACGTGAAAGTTCGTGCATTTCCAGCACCAATATAAATATCCGCCTTATGTCTTTCGTTCACCATTTTTCTTGCGACGTCTTTCACACACTAATCAGCAAATGATATAAACCCAATGAGACCAATATTATGCAATTTACTTAATTTAATATATCTAATATGGAGTGAGTTAAATCATTTACAAAGGATGTAAGGCAAGTATAGTGACCGAAAAGCCACTATTATTTTTTTTTAAATGGTGATGGGGTGTATTTTAGTCCATTTTTACTCACATTTTAATGCTACGCATTTATTTCTTCTTTTCCGTTTAGAAAATATCAACATATATTTTGTTCTACACTGGATATTTAATCTACAATATTCAATGTTTTGAAGCGCCAGTCTCTAAGATTATTAGCGAACGTTGATAACGGGGTAATTTGTGATGGACTTTCTTTCACTGTACTGAAGTATTTATTTTCTGAATTTTGCTTTGTCATCTACGGAGTTGCTCATGATAATGCACTGATCGCTATACGAAACTTATATCATGTACCAAACTTATATCATGTACCAAACTTATATCATGTACCAAACTTATATCATGTACCAAACTTATGTCATGTACCAAACTTATATCATGTACCAAACTTATATCATGTGCCAAACTTATATCATGTACCAAACTTATATCATGTACCAAACTTATATCGTGTACGAAACTTATATCATGTACCAAACTTATATCGTGTACCAAACTTATATCATGTTCCAAACTTATATCACGTACCAAACTTATCTCATGTACCAAACTTATATCATGTACCAAACTTATGTCATGTACCAAACTTATGTCATGTACCAAACTTATATCATGTACCAAACTTATATCATGTGCCAAACTTATATCATGTACCAAACTTATATCGTGTACCAAACTTATATCACGTACCAAACTTATATCATGTACCAAACTTATAACGAAATCTGTGTATATTGTTTTTATACTCGCATCTAACTTTGAAGAAAGCTGGACAGACAAGGTACAGGACAAAACTTGCAACCAAAACTAGGTCTTAACACCTGTGGCTTTATGTAACCTGTCATTTAGCTTGTGAGTCAGGTAAAAAAAAAATGAAGTCTTTTTGTATGTTATATAACAACTATTTACGCCCTATAATTGAATGAAGCTCTTCAGAACTGAAATTATTAGCTCAGTTTTAATATAATTTGTAGCTTCACAGCTTCACGCCTAAGTGAGTCAAGCTTCTGTCATCTGACTAATTCATTACCTTTGTTATGTTTGTCAAACGAAATTGCCGATGGATGTAACTCCAGACCTAATTGAAATACCTATTTCAAAGGAAAACCTTCATGCATTCAGCAAATAATTATAGTATTTTTCCTAATTGATCAACATAGACTATGCATAATTACCATCTTTCAGTTCTTTGTAGTAGTTTTATGGATTCAATGTAATGAATATGTTGCGTGGCAGAAAACGATCCCATTTGTTGATATCGTTATCGTTCGATTTTTAGGAATATCCCCTTTGATAAAAGAGATAATCAGAATATCTCTAATATGGCAGCATATTGCAATTAAAGTTACACTGGAAACACTCGGGTGCCTCATGCCATACACGACACCAGAATTTTTTTTTATTAGATTCAAAAATATATAGGTGAAAACAGTTTGAATTATTGGATGAACGGAAACATTTTATTTTTCCATTTTGTCTTAAATTATGCCTGTTTTTCCCTTGCATCTTATTGTACGACATATTACTGCATTTCCACCAGTTGCCTTTCTATTCAGACACTGCATTGTAGTTAGACTTGTGTACAATACTGCAACATGTCTCAAATTTGTTGTCAGATATAATTGGTGTTCCCCTCCTGCCTGTATGAGCACCGTTCATTCTCATGTTCCGCGATATATATATATATATATATATATATATATATATATATATATATATATATATATATATAAACGTGGGCAACGTCTGGTCAAATGAATCACTTGTTGAAAAGACCTAAGCGTAAGCCTGGAACAAAGACAATTTGGCATAGATTAAACAAGGCCTGATAGGGGGGAAGATGGGCAGATGCGAATTTTTCATTCATTCGTTTTGTAAAATGATAAAATCTGAAGAGCATTCATTACATTTTTCTCTAACCCACAACATTAATCGGAATGCTTCTAACCATTTAATTAAAAATCACAAAGCATCTCCAGTTAGAACGCTGATAAGCAGCTGCTTAGTTCTAAATAAAGGTCCGCATTGCGGATGCTCTGAAACTTCCGTTAGCATAAACTGTTTTACATCTTTTTTTAACCTCTTCACGTTCATTTTGGTTATGGCCTGTAGCAATGGTAGGGAATCGCAGTCGGGAATTATTTGAAGTGTGTAATGTGACCACTGGTTTAATTGTTCTCGCGACTGTTACGTTGTCGCGACGCAAATAATAATGCTTTCAGTTGACAGTTTTTGAGTTCTAAAAAATGAAGCAAACCACCAGGAAAAATAATGTTAATATTCAAATCAGCGTGACATTAGTTAGATACGCTTTCTTGTCTAAATTACTCTTTGTTTTCTTGTCAGCTAATATCAGAACCAAATAAACAACAACATCTAAAGAAGGTTTAATAAAATATTATCATCCAGTCCGAATATTAATAAAAATAAAATATTTAACCGTGTAAGATAATTGACCAGGATGACGGAGATCCCCTCATTTGACGGACTTAGCAATTGTTGCAATTGAAGCCAATGCTTCTTCTGTAAACCAATCAAACTTTCCAATACATTTCTCTCATGCAGCCCAGTATAGGGACTACATTGTCTTTTCAGATACGAGTGATTGTTTTTAGATCGTTGTTGCAATTGTTTTCAAATTCCGTATTTCTTCTTTTTCTCGAAGCATAACCTTTATTTTAACAATAAATTTGTTGCCTTTGTTTCTCGAAGCAATAAAAAAATAAGTTTGATCTTAAATTCGATCTGCAGATTATTATGACGCTCTTTAATATCATAGAAGAAAACAAATCTCGTATTGAGAAGCATATCTCTTAGTATTCAAATACAAATTTGTTACCAAGCACCGCTCATCACCACAGCGCAGGAATGGGACCTATCTTTTCTGAATAGGGCAGAGGGTATCTTTGTTGCTTGGCTGTAAGTGCATCATATCCTAAAATGAACACGGCACCAATCAGGTTTAAAATTCCCTATATCTAAACCTGTATGAACCTTTGTGTCTAGGGATGAAACGCCATTTTTATTAATCGTGCAAACAGACAAAGTTAATTAACGACACAAAATTGATCTATATTATTATATACAAAGACTCGCCCTGGAATAAGATTTATCTGCGGTTTCCTGCCTTTGTCGACCAGGAGATTGAAGCGCATGCGTCCTCGCCACAATTAAAACAGAAAAAAGATTGAAGCGCATGCATCCTTGCCACAATTAAAACAGGAAAAAGAGTAAGATTATGAAGAAACAACTTTATTAATCCATATGTACTGAATGAACCCGCTTGTTAATTGAAGCAAACTGATAAATTTGAGACGCATTTTCCGATTTTCAAATAATTTACGAGGTTTCATTGTAAAAGATAAAATAGGATGCTTTTATATTCAAAAGTATTTCAAGCTAATGGTTACGTCGGTTTATTTTCTTTGATTATGACCTTCTCTGCACCGGTTGTCCTAAAAATAACTTATGTTCAAACAATGGCGGTGGATTCTAGGCTGATGATACGAAGGATAAAGACATATAGAATATTTAAAGTTCAAAAGGACTGTGATCTATATAGAAGGCAGTAAGATAACTAGAGCATACTATACCACGGGCTATACAAATTATGCTTCGATTTATTTTAATTTCAAGCCGTAATTAATAATCTCCAATATTTGTGTACCCTTGGTATTTTCTACATCTTTTCCTATCTATACCAGATGAATATATCCATCGGTTTCAGCTTCTTCGGACCGCTCCGGTGGCCTTAGAAGTTGTAGCGTCCGCCTCGGATGCGGGAGGTCGCGGGTCCTAACCACGGCCGAGTCATACCAAAGACTTTTACAGATGGAACTAGCAGCTGCCTCGCTTGACGCTCAGCATTAGCAGGTTAGCAGGATAGTGTTAGGACTGGTCGGGAAGGTGTCAAGATAACGTGACTGGGTGGGACATGAAGCTGCATGTCTGCAGCATGATGTCCCAGTGCTAGACATCATTACAAACTGCCACACAACACACACACACACACACACACACTAGCGATGCAGATAGACATACAGCTTATTCAGACATCGACGTGAAGGATGGTACAAACAATAAAACTTGGTCTCTGTAGCTTATTAATTGTGGGGAAAAATCTAAATATTTCAGAGTTATACATTCAAGCTCTATTTCTTTAATATGAATCGTCTATTTTCAAACACCAGTATGGGATATAGGAATTATTCAAGCATCTGGATATAGGTAATTGTGATACAACAAAGTCATCTAATATACTTAAGTTAATAACTACTTTACTTGGAAGACGAATATGGCGGATTAGTTCGGGATCCATTTTAGCCAAAGCTGCTTAGTTGCTAGACCGTCTGAATCGTAATTGAAGTGTTGTTGGTGTGATACCCGCCCAGGCCAAGCTGCCTCGATGTGTCCTTGGCAAAGGCGTTAATCTCCCACTTTCGCGTACTTGATATAGTCAGTGCGTTAACAGTGCCCTTACAACAACACAAAAACAATCACAAATTCACAGATAAATTTATCATGACAAAAAACCTATTCTTTTAAGGAATATTAACTACAATCATGACCGATATTGAATGTTCCCCTTCAACAATAGATTGGTATTGAAAAGTATACGTTTAAATGAGCCCTACTCTGATGTAACATGACTCTGGCCGGACGATGAATCTATCCAGCTGCTGCCACTTACGCTTGACGGTCCTTCGCGGGATCTATGCCGTGCAAATTAGATCCTAGCATATAAGCAAATAAGCGCCACTTTTCGGGACACCTGTCTGTTCGGTCTCTGATACATGCTTCCAAACTGATTGTCTTCTTTTCCCCAATGGGCTTTAAAATCAAACTCAGATAGTACTGACCCACCAAGTTCATTCTGCATGTTTTTTTTTAAAATGTATTCTTTTGTTGTCGCAAGAAATAATTTTAATTATATTCTGTTATGTATATTTGATTTAATTATTTCTGATTTAATGTATATTTTATTGAATTTAATTGTTTGTCAGTTTTATATTTTTTATATTTTTCTTTAATGATATTGTAATGTAAATTTATTCACTAGAGATGATATTTTGTTTAGAAAATAGTTTGACCTTGACTTTTAGTTTATAAACACCAGGTGTTGATCTAAATCCTGACCTTGTTTCAGAATTTGTAGCAACCTTCGTAAACAAGTTCTATTTTATTTTAAAATGATTGGTTGTTTCCAAGGTCATGATGGGACCTTGTTTTTAAGATATAAACAATATTTTTCATTTCCAAAAGTAAAAAAGATTCGTTTTCGTCAGGGTCACACTGGGTAAACGTGATCTGTAACAAGTATTTGCTTCTATAAACTTCCAGATAATGATCACGTGACCCTTGTTTACGTTTTAGAAAGTCCATATAACCCATGTTTTGGAGAATTAATTTCGGTAGAAGTTGGGCTGTTAAACTGTTGTATGTTGTGCTGTTTAGAGATATTTCAAATTACTTGGTTCGGAGTTATTTCAAATTACTTGAATTCAAAAGGATTAATTCTGATATTTTTTTATAAAATACGTGTGTTCATGTAATATTGTGGAACAAGGACAGTTTTTTTTATAAAAATGTATTCAGCTATCAGAAACCGGTTTGATAATTCTCATTTCTGCAATGAACTGCAGACTTCAACACTACAGATTGCAGCATACGTCATCGTCTTCCATCTTGGATTCTTCGTCGGGATTCGAACGTGAAATCAGTAGAACATTTTGTTATTAGGACTACTACAATTTTATTATCGGATTAATCTTAGATTATTTTTGGATTTAGTTTTCATTTTTACAGAAATTTTCCAGGGAAATAAATTAGTGTATTTTTAAAAGCTTGTTGTTTTCACTCTTTATTATGTTACTGTTTATTCGAGTCTAAACAAGTGACATAAAAATTCAGACAACTGTCTCTGGATGTTGATAGACTGGATACACTTCTCTTCATAAATGTCAACAGCGTTGCTATCTGTGGACGGGCGTCCGTCAGTAGAGGGAAAATCTCCCAACAGCAGAAATATTCGAATGTCTCCCATGAGATTAATACAGTGTGAATTGATGGTTTCTAAGCATAACAAATTAGTACAATCAAGGCAAAGTCTAAGAAAAGCTATTACGTTCTTTAAAATACATTGGTTTTCTGATTTAATAGGTAACTTTGTGAACGCATAGGGACTCATTGTTCTGAGAATTAAGGAAACTACTTTAATCAGCGTGAAAACAAATTGTCTGACACAATCCAATATCTTTGAGCTGAAACTTGGAGAAGTAGGACAGATCAAAAACTTACGCTCACGCCAAAGTCTCCGAACTTTTGTACTTTCTTATCTATGTGTGCCTGCATCCATCCATCCATGCATAAACACACACACATAAATACATATATACATACATGCATACATACAGACATACATACATACATACATACATACATACATACATACATACATACATACATACATACATATATACATACATACATACATACATACATACATACATACACACACACTCATACATTCATACATACATACATATATTATACATGTGTGTACACATATGATTCAATAACTATATACAAATTTAGAGATCGTTAAAACAACAATACCACAATGTATGACCTCACCTTCCTTGCAAAAGAACTAAGCCACAGCATATGTCAGACTCGTTTAGAGGCCAAACAAAAAATGGACCCTCCGAACTGTGTGGAGATAAAAGGAATACAAATGGAGACATGGCAAAACATGAACAAAACTAGTTATAACTACTGCTTGATAACGGGCGAAGAACTCAGTATCAACAACAGCAAGATCACATACCAACCATCTCCATAATTATCGTCTTCATCATCATATGATGATTAGATTGATTTCGTGACAAGATGTCAACAGAAATAGGTATTTATTTATGTAACGTTGTGAAATTGTGCAATTTTTTTTAAAATCGAGAATGACTCTATATAGTTGTTGGAAAGACCATGTTGCCATGAAATCCCCCAAAACGACATATATGCGTCTTACTATTTATGAGAAAATACGTCATTTAATCACCGGCTTATATTTACATCTTAATATATGTCATCAGCATATTTTCAGATATCTTGACAAGTACCAGCTCCTGCCTCAGTCACAATCAGGTTTTCGACAGAATTGTTCATGTCAAACTACATTGACAAAACTTATAGACCAATGGCTACTAGCAATATAATCAGGTGAACTTACTGGCGCATTCTTCACTGATTTTAAAAAAGCATTCTATTTGGTTGACTATTCGGTGCTCAAAAAGAAACCTTTCAGCCTACGAGTTTTCTCCAAAACTCAGTTGCCTGGTTCACGTCGTATCTCACTAACAGACACCAGGTTGTTTGCACGGGTAAATATACATCCGAACCTAGTCATATCTTAAGTGGTGTTCCTCAGGAACAAGGATCTATATTAGGGTCTCTTCTTTTTCTGCTATTTATCAGAGCAGATGGGTCAGTCATGACCAAATGTGTCATCCTCTTTAAAGAAAGCTTTTTATTATTATTGTTATAATTATTATTAACTAATTAATTAATTAATTAGTGTAGTTAAATCTTGCCAACATTTGCCACGTTAGCATTATAACTTTTGAAATGTTGGTGAAGTTCATTTCTTTTCACACAAAAAATGTATAATTTTACACAGTTAAGGGTTCAAGCAGTTCACAATCACCAGATGATTTAAAGGTTGGTGTGCATTTTCTTGTGGTTTTCTCATTTGAATATGTAGCTGCATGTAAAAGTCATTATAAAGCAATTTATGATAAAATGTGCTCATTCATTATTTGTTCTTAAAATACAATGAAACCAAACGTGAAGTTTGCTTTTTTCGAAGTTGTTTTCGTTCTCGAACAATTTTAAAAATATATATATACATATATATATATATATATATATATATATATATATATATATATATATATATATATATATATATATATATGGTCTGGAATTTGGCAGCATACACCCAACTCTAATACCGTGCCATAGCCAGTTTCCTGTGTGATAGGTAGGGGTTTGTCGAAAATTAAACCCCTTTCGGGCACTTTGACCTCTATTCTACCTGTGGTAATTGCAACTTGCAAAGATAGGTCATTTTCAACATAGTACAATTGGATCGTATGATAAAAGATCAATAGGGATGCATTTGAGCTGAAATGTAATTCGTTAAATTGCAATCCGATATTATTACGAACATTAAAGTGTATTATCTACGTAAAAATGTTCCATCATAATTTATGATCAGATTAGAATGGCATGTAATTGTCCCCAGGGAATGACACAAATAATTATTTCCCGATGCTGTTTACTCTCATCTAAAATGTAAAACACGTCGCCCTTGACGCTTCCTGCTATGCAGATTGCTTGATTTATTTCTGAATGGTATAAAGGATCGTGATCAGAAATGCAGTACAGTATGATCCTCATGATGTTTGTTCGTTACTGGATGAATGCAGTTGCAAATCTCATTAGTGAAACTGCAGAAATATCCATCAATCTTATTAGATGGAATTGTTATTCCTTTGCTGCAGTTGAAATGTATATTTATTTTTGTTTTTGGTTATGTTTTCTTATGAATTATTTATTTACCTTACACCGAACCTTGAAGCAGGGTTCACAAATGTATATGTAGGAACTTCATTTATTGTAAAGCAATGTGAATTCCAGTACAATAACTAATGCATCTGTAGGAACTGCATTTGTTATAAAGTAGTCTGAAATCCTGTCAATAACATTTAAGAAATCTTCATTTTGCCTTTTGTTGACGATGATTGCATTATTGGTAAGTCAATGAATAGAATTTGAAAATGATATTCATCGTGTGAAACATAGCACTCAAATAAATATGCACGTGCAACATGCACGTGCAAACTACGGCAAGCGGGCCGCATCTGACCCGCCACCCGTATTTATCTGGCTAAATTTACATAAAACGGTGTGGCCTTAAAATTTGCTATGCGGCCCTCGCCCTGGAGGAAGTTCCACATGTCTGATGTATAGTGTAATATGTGTATTCAAAAGAAAATACATACCCCTGTAACAATAAGTAACGCAATCAATTGATTTTTTATATATATTTGTCTGTTTTCAAAGGTTAAACTAATTCAAAGTATACATGCCTTAAATATATTGGAAAATGTAACTTTGCTACTTAATGCTTAATTAACACCAGTTTATATGTGACAGAGATTGTCCTATAGTATTGACAAAGCAAATCTTCTGATATTGATTTTGCAGGTAGTAATCAAAGAAACGTGTGCACATTTTACCGGTCGGTTTCGCGTATCCATTGCAATATATGGCCCATAAAGTGCAAAGCTGACAATACTATCACAGCACTGAAACCGGATCAGCTTTTGCTTTCGGATCCTGTCGATATTGACCAGTTATGGCTATTAAACGTTTGCCCTTCTGGCGGTATGATTCTCCAAAACCAGACTAAAGCAAACCATCTTTTAACTCTTGCTAAATAAATCAAATGGGAAACAGCGTTGGAAAAGTTTGCTTTTCAAATGAATATTAGAAGAGATAACTGGATGATTTTAAAAAATGGGTTATCTGATATAAATTCAATGAGCCGACGAGCGTTTTCCCCAGAAATTTACAAACATTTCTCACCATTTTAGTTAGATTGGATTCAGTAATTCTGTGCAAATTGTATCTACTACCACACGGTACCGTATACTAATCAAAGGAATAGTTGAAGAATTGCATACTTTTAAAGAACTATGGGCGAATACACTGTGTCGATTCGGACCAACCTTTATCAACTGTAGGGAATTTATTATAAACCCTTTATAAATATGAAAGCAAAACAACAGAATGGCTGGATGCTAATTTGTAAAAACAAAATAAAGGTTCTTTCTAAAATGTATCGCCCGGTTGAACCATAACTGCATGCACAAACCTTGCAAAGTACCATAGGATCTCTCTAAAAGGATGTAATGGATAGTGAAAAATAACATAAAAGAAAATGGTTTGGGCAATCTAAATAAGAAAGGGTTAAATGACGGCATCGGCCATTTTGCAAAATTAAAGTAGACGCATCTACCGTACAAGGATTATAAACAAATTAAAACAAATTTGACGTCATAGTTTGTTCTAGATGACGGCATTTTGCAGACAACATGAAGAAGTACCAACCAATGCTTCAACACAAACAACTTCTATTCTCAGCAGTATATTAAGAATCTTGACACGTTCAAAACGACCATTACTAAGTCTCGCATGTAGAACGCTGTCCTAGATAAAGAACGAGGTTCCTAGATTGTTATTTTCAAATAATGACTTCCCAGTGCTCATTCTTTACTATTTCTCTTATTTAATGTTTCCCCAGTATTCACTTCACACAATGAGTACAAGCGCTGTGCCAGTCAATTATCATTTTTTTCAGCCGCTGCTGTACCAAGTAGAAGCGTGACTATTAAATGGGAACACCATTTCGTTTTATTAGTTTAATCAAATTCTTTCTTTAACTCATTTTGTTTATATTCATGCCTTGACTATCACACTGAGCACACTATCTAATTATCAATCTGGATAGTTCGTCGTAAGCAAAAGAAGGCGCAAACTGCGAACAAGCAAACCACCTGATCATCAACGCAACTGCACCATATTTCTAGGGCTCAAGGACAAACAACCCATAATTCAAGCAGTACGTTTGATCTCCGATAATCTTAAATAACAAAAGTAGTCCATGACTTTTCTTCATCTCTTGAAGTTTGAGAGGAAAATTGATAAAAAGCACTGGAAAAAATCAATCTTCACAACTAGTCTCACAAATTTTACAATCCACCTCAATTATCATTTTCAATTGGTGGATATATATATATATATATATATATATATATATATATATATATATATATATATATATATATATATATATATATATATATATATGTGTGTGTGTGTGTACATACATACATACATAACACTCGTCAAATCAAAAACTAAATCAATTAAATAATTGTATGATTTAATGGCAATCTAAATCATAATTATTTAAATGAAAATAAATAAAAAGAAGAACCCTAAGGCACATATTTATAATTAAAATGATACAGCAATAGTGGGGGAATTCCGGAAGATTATTTGAATTTTTATCAAGCGAAAACAATACGCGCGATTTAAAACTGTTCATACATTAACTTACTCAGAAATTAAAGAGGATCTATATATCAAAATTGGAATAAGAAGGTAAATCAATCAACAAGATCTATTTATTACACCGACTACAAGTCATTGTAGAATGTGAGAAATATATATGCAGATGATTACCTTTCTACAGTCTTCTTGACGTTTCTATATTTAGATGTTCCAGCCATAAACTTAAAATCCAAGCAGGTAGATATGAAGGTAATATAGCTTCAGAGATTTATTTGTAACTTCTCTTCCTGAAAGAATTTACTATCAGTTTATGACGAACACGATGCATTTGGTTTAAAAAGTTACCAAGATATTAGAGAAGAAAAACATTTATAGATAACATTATTTAAACGTCTCTACCAAATTTCTACAGCTTGATTTAATTTCATTATATGCCGTTTACTAGACAAAAAACTGTACTTAATGTCTGACAGTTATAGTATGAGATGTGCATTGCTCTCTAATAGAGTGACCTCTTTGTACGCGTTATAGAATGATCGCCTAAATTACTGAAATAAAGAATATAAATTTACTTTTCGATTTCGACTTATAGGGAGATAACATTGTAATCGTCTTTTCAGATTGATAACATAGTGACTTTCCGTTAGACTGTAGGACTCAATGAACTAATTCAACTCCAATAGTAAACATATGGAAACACTATCATATTCAAAATTCAATAACTTTAAATTTCTGGGTGCTGATGATGAGACCTATAATTCTCCATGCACATCTAACCTTGGTGCAAGCTTATGTGTGGAGAACACCATATGAGCCGCGGCATTTTGTTTATCTACATGTGCATGAAACACATGTTATTGATTCTGCACCCAATGAATCAGGTGCTACTTTCATTATTGAGAACTCCTGAGTCAAGCCTGTAAAAATACTAAAATTGCATCAATAGAATTTTGTCATTATTTTTTAAAAATTACATATAGGATAAGCTTTCAAAAGATATTTTTACTAAAATTTTAATTTTCATTATTAACCAATTATGGATCACCAAACCCGTAAATACTCTATTATTTGTTCACCCATTTCTAGACTGGTTCACAGTTCTTCCGTATAATTAGTACCGTGTGTCCTGTAATGTAATGTCGCCCCGGAAACACGTCTTCAGTTAACCCTATGCATTGAAACTTAGCTGCCATGCTACAAAGTGTGTCCGTAGTGTTTAAGCCATTGCCCACGCCGGTTATTGTTAGGCCTGAAGTCATTACCTGTTGCGTCACATTCGCCTGATTAGTAACCTTTCCTATTTAATAATGAGGACTTTATATAGCGCCTAATCTTTAGAAGCTCTAAAGAGATCATCTGTGAATAATAATGTGCACAATTGTTTCCCACAATTATTAAGACAGTCTCTTTATTGGGGCATTGTACTGCCTTGCTGTGGCGCAAGACGATATTGGACATACCGAAACATATACTACGCGCAAACTTTATAGTTGATTATTTATCAGTTGAGGACAAAAATTATGTTCGTTTAGTTATGCAGTGTCTTCAATGATCTATCTATGCAATCGGAACATTTCAACAACTGTAGAAAAAGAACTCATAAATACTACAAAGCTGACATTTTACGTATGTTCGTTGTTCACCAAAATAACGTCATGTGCACTTCACATATCTTCATAGTCCATACTTATATTTTTAATCGGCAAGATAAAAGAAATAAGTCACCATCCTTCGTAGTTTTTTAAAAGACACCTAACTCTACCGTTAGACATCGCATTTGGTTTCCAGAGGGAGTTTTTAAAACAAAGAAAGAAGTCCTACACAGCATGTCTAGATGATCTTTATAGAAGACTGAAGGTGTCGTATCCGGCGGCTAGAGATACAACAGAGAAAGATTAGTTTTCGAAAGGCGATAAAAGATTGCTGAAAGATGGGAAAAGGACGACATCGTTTGATGGAACAACCGAATCTTGACATTCCTGTCTACCATTTTCAGAAAATAAATGGCGCTGCAACAAAAAAGACTCTGCACAGAAATCACACGCTTCCAAAAAATGTATCGGAGTCGTGCCTTAGATCTACATGAACTAAACACTTTTTCAGTGGCAAAGGAATTAGAAAGGAAGAAAAGAAACAAAATGAAAATATATGATAAGAAACACAAAGATAAAGAAGAAGGACGAAATATCTGAAGCGGACTTTTCTCGATCGGTTACAACTAAAGAATCCAAAAGAAAAGAAATAGAAGGAACTGCTGGTTCCAGTTCCGAGGCACATCAACTTCAGTTAGATAATTCCTTAAAACAGAGGAATGGTTAATTTACTTCTGAAGACCAAGAAACACAACATGCAAGTGCAAACCTTCCAAAACCTTTGCCTCAACGTTTTACATGGCAACGTAAATCCCTACCTTGGATGCAGTCTGGTGATTTTGTAGTATTGCAGATGACGTCGAATGTGGTCGAGCAACCATCTTGGCTACAAGTATGCGATTGTCTTCAGCTACTGGCACATATTTCCGTATTTTACTATAATCAAAATCTGATAGGAAATTCTATGTTAAAACTTATTCAACAGGCTTGAAAGACGGAATATAATATATTATTACTGAAAACATGACAACTTTATTATCTTTTAATCTCAGATGAACTTGGATCTCTTTGTTCTAACATAATTGGGTTTTATTTGAAATGCCATGATGACATTTTCCGTACGGAGGAACAATGTAATAGAGGTATTATTTGTAATGTTACGGTATTGTTTGTCATAAGTATTTAACTTTTCATCTCTTTAATTTACTGCTTAATAAAGTCATTGAGTTAAATCAGCTAATCACTTTCTCCTACTGTATTGGCCAGGTTGATTGGTAAACAAACTTGTCGAACCGGGTTTGGTCATATGACATTAAGCAAAGAGAACCATTATGATCACATGTGTTTCAGTAATGGTTAAGCAGTTTGTTCTAACAACAAGATCCCATGAGCTGCATTTTGGTTGGAAAATAAGTCCCTTTCAGACTAAGTGTCTCATTTTGAACTGCACATAGTTGTTTAATCTTTCCTTGTCAAAAGTCATGGTAAATTCTGCCATCATCTGTTAAAGTCGACATTGTAAAGATCAGCATTTTAATATTGGGAATGAATTCAGAATGTTATGTATTTTTCACCCACCGTCTCCACCCACCCGGCAGCTTGTACCCCCATCCCATCCACCACCGATTTTAAAAACTAAAAGCATCAGGGATATAAAAGATTGCACAAAATGTATTTCATTCATTGATTTATAAGTTCTAACTCGACTGCCACCAAGCGGTCCATAATGTTGTCACCTTCTTTGCGTTTCAAACCTTATGAAATTTCAACATTAACACTGAGTCCGTATTTGTGAGTCTGTAGTTTTCGTAGAACAGGAGTGGTGCTGTTATAGTATTCCGTAAGCTCCGAATAGTTCAATATATTAGCCGCAAAGTTGAGATGCAATAGCATATTGTTCCCTTTTTTGTTTCTATTTTTGGGGAATTACTAGCATTAAACATTGCTTACACAAGTTGCAGACGACACATTGTTTTACACACACACACACACACACACACACACACACACACACCATATATGTGTGGTTCAAATATCCACCCTTTTACTGAAAATGGACTCTTCCAGCCAACGGAAAGTGACAGTCAACAGGCTTCACGTTTAAATTGAAATTTCCGTTTGGTTTGAAATGAGTCGAAGTTGACAATGATATTGACCGCTTAGTGACAATCGATTTCGAAGTTATAACTAAGTTGTGTGCATTTTGTATATACTTAATGCTTTTCATTTTTAAAATCAGTTGTGGGTGGTAATGGTGTCACGTACATTGCCGTAGGTGTGCTTAAGCGGAAACAATAAGTTCATTCTGTTATTTGTGAGAATATCTCTTAGCACAACACAAACTAACCTCAGAATATTTTCTATGGTTGGGTTGTATAATTGTATTCATTATTTCTCTCTCTCTCTCTCTCTCTCTCTCTCTCTCTCTCTCTCTCTCTCTCTCTATATATATATATATATATATATATATATATATATATATATATATATATATATATATATATATATATATATATATATATATATATATATATTTGGTGCAAATTTCTGTCAATCTATAAAGAGCACATTAATTTGGACAAGAAAATAATTAATTAGATTTATAGGGACAGGTGCATGTTAAATAGCTATACTGCAATGGTTTTTAATGTCTGTGTCGTGAGAGGAAGTGATTCTTAATTAAGCCTTCGTTTATTTAACAGTCAGACAGATTGGAAGGAAAAGGTTAACTTCAATCCAAAAATTGCAGAGTTGAAAATGTCCACAATCAGTTATTTGGAAATCTAGACCGCAGATTTGGCGTCTATTTATAAATGGCGGTATAGATATATATATATATATATATATATATATATATATATATATATATATATATATATATATATATATATATATATATATATATATATATATATATATATATATATATATATATATATATATATATATATATATTTAATCCTGATTGGTTACGCTAAATAAGAGGCTTGTTTCCCACACGTAATTTCTTGGTTTTAATATGCCCCATCGCAAAATTTAGTCAGTCTACGTTTTCCTGCAAGAGAAAAAATATAGGAGACGCTGAGATTGAATTTAGAATAAATTCTCTCGCAAAATATTTATCCAAAGGGTCGGATGTCTGGAAAGTCGACGGACACAATTCTGGCAGTAGAAGCGAGCAAAGCTTGAAAACACAATGTATTTGCGTCAGTCTCATGTAATTCGTTGATACCGATATAATGATTTGCATGCATTTATTTGTTTAAATCAGTAGATCAATTTTCTTGTTATGAGTGTAACCGTGTTTGAGTTCATCTATCTGAATTCGTACAATCATCTTATTTATATAAGTCTGACGAATTGTTTCAGTTTGTCGTCTTGATTGTTATTAGGAGTCAGGTACTCTAAGAAATGCATTCATTACTTTAGATGATATGAGTTACGAGAATCCGTGCGAATTCTCCGATTTTAAATGATTTCACGTATGATAAAGACTTGAGTGCGTATTGACTGAAATTAACGTTGTTAAGCCATACAGTGAGATTTGATGTATGCTAAAGACTTGAATGTGTGTATTCGCTGAAAATTGCATAGTTAAGACATGTAATGAATTTTATTCATTCATTTGTGCAATTGAGACGAGAAGAGAACTGTTATGTCTCGTATGATGTTAATGTGAGTCAGTGATGAAATAGCCGTTAGGAAGTACATTACTCTTATGAAACTATGTTTGTTTATGATCTGCCATGTTTGTAACGGCCAGATAGCCTTTGGTATATGTTTAAATTCCGATAGGACGATATCTGACATAACGAGAGGGGAGTAATGATCTATTCCCAGTAGGATATCTGAGAGAAGATTTGGGTTGCTTCTCTGTTTATTTTGAAAGGGATATAGCTCCACGAACGTATCCATGTACCTACTTATCCATGTATCTACGTATCTACGTGCGTACATATCTACCTACCCATACAAAGTCTGACGCCGAAAGAGACGAGACAATTGAGAGTTTGGAGAAGAAAAAAGCGAAATCGCTAAGAAGAGCAGCCACAGTGAAGTTGGAGTGAACCGGAAAAAAGCAGGTTATGAAGTTGTACAAGGCAATGATTTCGATTGCTCACTCGATTTTATTATGAACCAATTCTATCACTTAAAATAGATTGGCTATTTATGTAAGTATATTTGTGTTTGAAATTCGCTGAATGATTTATTTCAAAAGAGAAGTATATCTTCCTAATGTAATGTATTATCACATTTGTTTATGTAATTGATTACATTGTTGTATTTCATGTACGGGGGCTCGTGTCATTCTGTTCTATATATCTGATCAGATCTCTATTTATTCCATCTAGAAGGTTCACACTTTATATTAATATTTACTCGATCATGGGCAACAACACCGAGAGCGATCATCCTCTAGAAAACGATAACCAAATAAGGCGGACACCTTGTAAGAAGGTACACTCCGCCAATCAACCCCACCAACACCTCCAGCCCTATATATATATATATATATATATATATATATATATATATATATATATATATATATATATATATATATATATATATATATATATATATATCGGTGGGTGGGTGGGCGTTATTTATCTCAGATATGGACATGATTTAGTGCCATAGCTTGATTTATCCGACTACTTTACAGTAATTAGTAATTGTACTGTACACATGACTTACATTTATTAGTCACGATTGTATAACTTCTTACTCTCCTGTAAAGATAATGATCACGCGTACTTCCCACATATTTGCAAGCGTTCAGAATCAATAACTATCACGCTACTAGCCATGATATCAGTGTTTACACAAATGTGTCCGGGGGTCGAGGAAAATGCAGCAGCAGGGAAGTTCTACAGACCAGACGTTCCAGACCAAATAAAGCCTCCTACGAGAACTTTCTCCGTAGAAGCCTCAGATTTCAAAAATAAGCCTTCCCACGAAAAATAATTTGCGTAAATTCGTTCCCGAGTGCAATTTTTGTGAGCAAATTCAATGATTCTGGACAAGTAAAAAACGAAGATTTTAGGGGGGGGGGGAATTTATTCTGGTGTTTTTTTGCACAAAGGATTTGGCTGCAAGTCTCATGAATAAATTTGATCGAGACCGATTCGATATCTACTACGCGGATCATGAAGATTAATCGTGATGAAACCGTGCGGTGTTGCCTGGGCGCGGCTGAAGAAATTTTTGAATTTGTTTATGTCCATGTCGCCGTTGCACCAGGTCTGATGAATATTTCTCAACGTGTGAGTATCGACGCCATTGAAAACGGATAAGATATTGCAATTGTCCCTAATTACTTTAGGAATTTGCGTATATCGCTGCGTCACGTAAATAACATCGGTGTTCTTGTGTCGGCCACGCGAAAATATCCTAGCCGGATTAGTTTGCTTATCCAGCATAACATCATCGAATACGACAAGATTATTAACATCGCCATCTAAATTTTCCACTGATGGAGCTTCATTGATGTCTGTGATGAATTCGATTGTGCCTTCGTCGGTATTGTCGCTAAATTCCTTTAGTACTTGATAACAACGCTGATCATCAACGGACGGTGCAACCAAATACAACTTATCCCATTTTAGCCATCGCATTATCAAATTTAGCAACAACTGCGTCTTTCCAGAACCAGACGGGCCAATAATTATCATCCTTATCGAATTCGGTAACACCGCGTTGTGTTTCACCTGCTCGCGTCGCTTCGTGGCTGAAAAATCAATTACATTCATGTTACTAGAATACATGGATCTATATTGTGTTAAGTGTCGTACGCGCACAGCTACGATAAATCCAATCGAAATCGTCACACGCAATAACAGGAACGCAATTGTAGGAGAATGCGAAGTTTGTAAGACACGCAAGTTCAGATTTGTAAAAAAAAAAGTAGAAGAACCGGAGGAGACATTACCGCCTCCTTGAAAAATCTACCTGGGTTGCCCTGGGCGAAATATCCCGGAGAAAAGCATCTGCCAGGATACAATTACTGCGGACCCGGAACAAGACTCGATATAAGACTCAACGATAATAATCAACCAAATCCCGGCGAAGATCCAGTAAACGCCATCGATAACGCGTGTTACTATCACGATCTCGCGTATCGTAGCGGGGATTTACAACAAAGACATCTCGCTGATATTAGGCTAATTCATGCAATAGACGCGATTCCTAACAAAAAATTCAAAGAAAAATTGGCAACCTGGTTGATAAAAGGCGCGATGAAAGGTAAATTAGTACTCGGTGCTGGTAAATAATAATGGAGCAAATATATTATTCTCCGCGAGGATTCTGGCGAGGAAAATCAGCAATAGCCAAACTCGCCAAGGCAGCAAAAGTAAAACAATCCGTTGCTGAATCGTGGCTATCGAAACAGGCAGTCTGGCAAATATATCTTCCCCCGCCTAAGAAAATATCATATGCGAGTTTCTCCGTCAGTGTCCCTAATGAAGTCCATCAGGCTGATCTTATGTTTCCGAGTAAATACCGATCATTGCCGAAAATTCTAGATCGGAGATAACGCCATCGTTAAGACTCTCGGAAAGCAGCGATGATAATTTCGAATACGCGTCATTGATCTTGGTTAGTTTATTCTTGTACAATGATAACTTCTCATTCGCGCATGAAGAGATTTTTTTCGCTACGATATTGAGAACACCAGCGATTGTCGTTGTTGACGAGATTATTATCGTTACTACGATCGGCGCGATTGTTGTTACCGCGGATAAAATAATTCCAGCACCAGCGACTACCGCGGATACCGTGTACACGGCGACGTCAATGATAACTAATCTACGCTGGTATTTTTTTATTTTTATCTGATACTCGTCGAGGAGTTTTTTTAGCGAATCCTGCCATGATCGCGCCTGATTATAACGGTAATCCGATGCGGTCATTTATTAAATTATTTACCTGACTAATTCTTGGTAAGTCAGTTTTCCGTTTTCAAATGGTTGGGGGGGAGATCTTGGCAACTACGACCGACTCGGTTTGACCAATTACGGCCCAAACCGATAAATATTCGAAAATTACAAAATAATACACTGGTCCCATGGTGGTTCTGTCTTGTGGTTCTAGTGTGAAATTTGCGATGTTATTTTCATCTATGGAAATAACGAAAAATCCAGGATAGTATTCATAAATTTCATGATTATCGGCCGTCACGTTAAATTTTATTGACTTCGAAATAATATATACTCGATATACACCCTGAATTGGCGCGGTAAAGTTAAAAGAATCATTATCAGGTGTCCAGGTAATATTTTGTGTCCTCAGCACAAATGATACATTGCAGGAAAGATCTTTTGATTCTACCTGATCTGGTATCGAAATACGCATCAACGCAGGAATATCCAACGATGATATTTCTAAGTTAATATCACTAATTTTTGTAGTTGCGTCGAGAAGTTTCGAGTTGATATTTTGAATTTCTCCGTCGTACACTGATGTATCGACTTTTTTATTCGCTAATTCTCGTACCGCGGAGGTTTCCTCGGATATTTTAGTAACATCTTCGCTGATTTTTTTTGTTTTCTCGTGGAGATCATCGTGTGATGTTTTATCGACTTTTTCGTTTACGATTTGGCGTACCGCGGAGGTTTCCTCGGATATTTTAGTAACATCTTCGCTGATTTTTTTTGTTTTCTCGTGGAGATCATCGTGTGATGTTTTATCGATTTTTTCGTTTACGATTTGGCGTACCGCGTTAATATCATCGTTAATTTTAGTAATATCCTCGTCGATTTTTCTTGTTTTCTCGCTGAGATCGTTATGTGATGTTCTATCGGCTTTTTGAAATATTAATGCACGTGACGCTTCAATATCTTTGTTGATTTGGGCGATATCCTCATTGATGGATTTTATTTTCTCGCTGAGATCGCTGTGTGATGTTCTATCGGCTTTTTGAAATATTAATGCACGTGACGCTTCAATATCTTTGTTTATTTGGGCGATATCCTCATTGATTTTTCTTGTTTTCTCGCTGAGGTCGTTATGTGATGTTCTATCGGCTTTTTGACCCATCGTGGTATTTATTTTGGTAATTTCCTCGTTGATGGATTTTACTTTCTCGTTGAGATTGTCGTGTGTAGTTGAGGAGGTTTCGATGAATTTTTTTATATCATCGTCGAGTTTTTTATTGAGATTTTTTGATACCTCGTCGAGTTTTTTAAGATCGTTAGTTAGTTTGTTAAATCTTTTTGTTATTTTATCCTGGAAATCGTCAGTTGGTACCTTATCGGACTTTAGAAGCATCGCCGCTGATAGCTCTTTGTCGGATTTTTCCACATCCGCGATATTGGCCTTTAGAAGCATCGCCGCTGATAGCTCTTTGTCGGATTTTTCCACATCCGCGATATTGGCCTTTAGTGGCAATACCGCGATAATATCGGTAATATCAGCAATAGATTTTAATACCATCTCCGATTGGCGAGTAAACTGACTGATATGATCATTATATTCTTCTCGCTTGATTATATCAGTTATTTTGACATTGCTGGTTTGTAATCGCCCTTCGGTATTTTGAAAAACAGCAACTTCGCCAGGATCTACCTCTGACAGCGATAGAAGATTGTTAATATCGCTCTTGGTTGCGAAATTTGATAGATCAACGTCAGTCACTTCTGCTTTTTCCTTCCTGAAGATGAATCTACCGTAAATATCAACCATGATATTTATCTACGGAGTATTCAAATACTATTTTGTGATACGGACCGGATGATTTTGAAATTGCATCAAGAACATTAATTGACTCCGGGCCGCATATCGGTGGATCCGTTAATGTTTGTGTTGGAAGCGTCGAATACCAAATCGGAAGTTTCAACGAAGACACGTAGTTGATAAATTCGTTTGGTGGCGCTAATCCGTACGAGTCAAAGTAAACGACTTCGCGAGGATTAATCGCGTAGGCAATCCAATGCGTGCCAGGGCCGGTATTTTTATCGAGATTTATTATTCCTGTCTCGGTAGGGTTTGGTTTTTCTGGTAGCTGATCCCGCATAAATACGCCTCTGAAAAAAATTTTTTTTTTTTCTTTGCTTCGTTGATTAGATCTAAATTTGAATAGGCCGTGCTAATCTTAGGCCGGATCCGTATGGGGGGCGTCTTAGATAAAGGCCGGATCCTTTTTGTTGTTTTTGCATCATTTTCGCGATTATGGGAGAGAGGAGGGGAAATAATCCTCCCTTTTTTTTACGGTACCTCCCTCCGGTAACTTTTCTTGTTACTGCGGAACCTACTTGGGAACCTATACCTGTGAGCGCGCCTAATCCTAGTGCCTTTCCAATCATCGGAAGAGCCAATTTCGCTAGCCCCAATAGAGGAAGAAATCCGCCGGTTTTGACCATATCTCTGATGGCGCCTATGGAGAGACTCACATGAACGCCGGAATTCGCTGATTTGGCTCTGGTAAATCGTTCACGTTGACCTCTAGTTAGCGATAGTTTGTTAGGTCCACCATGAATTTGATCGTTTTTCAAGGTTAATTTCAAACCGATTCGTTTTTCTGTTGCTGTTTGGAGTTTTTTTATCTGACCCGGGGTCAGAGTTACGCTGACGTGTTCGTATGGCATATTAATAATCGCTTAATCTAAATTTGGAATTTGTCACATATTCTCGACAGGAGCATCAATAATTCTCATTCTGCCGCTGATGCCTTCCAAGATCATTGTTCTATCGCTGAGGATCACCGCGATGGCTCTTGCTGGTCCACCTGTGTTAATTCTGGCTTTGAAATGGATATCGACAACGGATTGTTTTACCAAATCGAGATGCTCCAGGGAAAAGTAATAGATAGGATAGCGAGTATTAAAATCCAACTGTGATATTTGCAATCCGGTATCGATATTTTGATCGCGTCCCATGAAACTTAGCAAGCGATGATACGCGCGGGCAGTCGAATAGTTGGCAAAATCAATTGATATTTCCTCGGATGGTTCTTGCTGCCCGTTTATTCTCAGTGAAACGTTTGTTGCTGCGAAATTATCAAATATCATGTGACTGCGATTTTGATTATATCTATCTGTATTTTGAAGAGCAACAAAGATGTGCCTAGGTGCCGAAACGCCCTGTTGTGACGCAATTCGCCAGGTAAATATTCCGTTGATATTAACATCGCAGGAGTCGGTCATTGTTGTCAGCCAGGACATTACGGATTTTCCGCCTTGATTCATGAATGATAATAATTTTTCTTCCTCGAGTATCGATGGAGTTATCGCTGGCATCCACAAGGTAAATTTGTTTAGGACCACCTTGCCAATATTAACATCATCCACGCTCACTTCTCTCCAGATAGCTCTGTTATTACCTTCGGTGTCTCGAATAAAAGTTATCGTGTGTTTTGCTCCGTAAATAACTTTTCTGAAATGCCTGCAAAATCCAAAAATGTGAGATAGCGGAATTGCACAGGAAAATCTTCGTTCATTGCCAATCAACATGGCTTTCCGTGTGGCAAATCCGAGATTGTAATCGACATTGCTGCCAACTATTATGTCCTCAAAGGCATCAACAATAACCGGAGGAACAGCGCGATTAACAGGCCGTCTTTTTTCATACAAGGTAGAATCAGGAAAGTCGGAATTATCCTTGGCGAACATCATACCAGGACCGGCTGATCTGGTAAAATCATCCGAGTACCTGGCTAGACCTATAATCGTCGTTGCTACATCAACGTTGTCCGTAATTGATTCGATCTCTCTTCCGTCAATCATGTAAGTGGCGCTCTTGAATAAAGCCATGATACCATTGTTAACGAATCCGACTTGAAAATTTCTTTCATAATTGGTATCGTTTGTCCTAATAATTTTACCAACAACTTCAATATACGCCTCAGATGGAAGAAAATATCTTGTTGTATCGTGAACTTGAATTTCCAAGCGATTATTCATATTCGGTGTCACTGCGTCGTACGAGAAATACTGGAAATCTCGCACGGATGTGTCTCTACCTACAGGCTCGTCCATGTCAAACACTTCATTTGACACTTGTGCGAACATTTATTATTAAGAATATCATCTAAAACGAAGACCGCTACCTGAAATGAAGCTTGTATTAGCAACTTCATTTGCTAGATTTGTCTTAGCAATTTTCTTTGCTAGATTTGTCTTAGCAACTTCCTGCGCTATATTTGTCTTAGCAACTTCCTGCGATAAATCGTTTATTTTTTTATTTGCCGCGTCGTTTATGACTTTGCTGATTTCGGGTGGCATTTCTCTGGTGCTAGGTAATTTGACGGGTTGTTTTTTGCGCATTAAATTTAATATTTTACTTTTGACAACATTGAAGCCTTTACTGGCCAAATTACCGATACCAGAAATGGCAGTCTCGCCGATCTTTCCTATTGCTTTTAACCCGATCTGTTTAATCATGGGTCCAATTTTAGGTATTATTCGCGTAAAGAGACTTCCAACAATATCGCCGAATCCATTACCGTGGATATATCTGTATACAGGCAATCGAGAGTTTACTACGCGGACCTGTTTGGGTCTGCGCTGATGTTTGTGAACAATCATGTTATTTCAATTGTGTTGTTTTAATCGATGAGTTCATCGACAAGTTCCTTGTAAATGTGAGAATCGATGACACCGCCGCGGAATAATCGCTGACAAATATCTGAGGCTTCGTTGATTATTTCGCGAGAGTTATTTCCTGCTCGTTTTCCTCCGATTAATACCTCAAGGCGAGATACGTCGTTGACAACACTATCAGGGCAAATTGTATATCCGCTTCCTGTTTTTGGTTTTGGAAACGACGATAGTGATAATGCGTCCTCGAATTCCTCCTCTTCTTCTGATTTTTCTTTTTCTTTTTGTTTTACTTTTTCCATAAATTCACGATATTCGTCATCATATTTGTAAGGAGGTCTTTTACTAGCAAAATATATCCAATCGAAATATTTCTTTTTTTCAAGAGGTTTTCCACGAACATTAGGGGTTAAATATTTGTCCCTATCATCATAATCCGCGGCAATATCTACTAAATTTTCCCCTCTTGCAATTTGTTCATGAGCATCACGGGTAAAAACAATTCCGATAGCTTTATGAAGATTTTCATAGGCGGACTTCGCAGTTTCTTTCTCTTGTTGAGTTGATTTTTGCGATATCCCCGAAGATTTTTTTTCTTCCTTCCTTGTATTTGCGTGGTCCAGAAAATCACTATAAAGATAACTTGTTCTCCTCGCCTCAGCTAAATTATATTTAGCTCGAAATAAGTTATTATACCAAGAATCCCGCGATTTAATTTTTTTCAATCCCTCCTCCGTTAAAAAAGCCTTTCTATTGTCAAAGGAATCTTCGGCAAATATAGCAAATACTTGAGTATTTTTGCCAAATATGTCAAATTGTTCTTGCAATGTTTTCCAACCACCCTCGGTAAATTTTTCTTTTATTATGTCCCGAGGCTGTCTATCTTGAATATCTTCCTTTTCTTCTTCTTCCTCTTGCGCTTGTTCTTCTTGCGCTTGTTCTTCTTCCTGCGCTTGTTCTTTTTCTTGCGCTTGTTCTTGCAGTAATTTTTGATCTTCATCTAATTCTTCCAGAATTTGCCCCATCCTCAATTCTGCTTGTGTTTTATATAATTGTTCTCGCAGCGCTTGTGTTTGTGCTTTTTTTTGACGCGTTTGTTCTTGTCCTTGATAAATTTGCTCAAGCTGACCCGGAACCATTCGAGTGTGTTCTTCGATGTCTCTCGTCATGGGAATAAACCCGCGCTTCCTAAGTTCCTTATCTTCCTTTTTGTCACCGTATGCGACTTGCTCGATTGCTCCAGTGACTGGACTCAACAACTTTGACGATATCTCGGTAATTCCATATTGAGAATCTTCGTAATCACGAACTTTTTTCTTAAATAATTGTTTTGCCGGGATAAGCTTCTTTACTGCCGCTAATTCTTCTCGCGCTAATCTGGCAGAATGAGGCTCTCCAACTCTACTAGCTTTCGGACTCATATTATTTTCAACTATATTGTTTTAATGCGACGTAAAATTAGGATCAGCAGCCCAACCTTGACAAACTTCGTCGACACCAGAATAAATTTCCCCCCCCCCTAAAATCTTCGTTTTTTACTTGTCCAGAATCATTGAATTTGCTCACAAAAATTGCACTCGGGAACGAATTTACGCAAATTATTTTTCGTGGGAAGGCTTATTTTTGAAATCTGAGGCTTCTACGGAGAAAGTTCTCGTAGGAGGCTTTATTTGGTCTGGAACGTCTGGTCTGTAGAACTTCCCTGCTGCTAAATGCTTATGATGTAAACATTCTTTAAATGAATGATAACCGTCAATATTTTCAGGCTTTTCTATAGGCATGAATAAACTGCTTGCAAGAACTCCTGTGTAGCTGTCGTTAAACAAACGCACGCATGCACGAACAAGTATACACCTGTTACAACAACGTTAATGACGACTACTCGACTGAGATCATTTTTTTCTTGAATGAAACATTGTCAACGTTTTTTTTTTTAAAGTATAAACTCACAAGAAAATATTCTTTTACTGTACTTCTTTTAACAATTTCATAAAGGTTTCGTAACTTTTTTACATGGTTTAATATTTCCCTGCGATCTTTGTCGTAGAATGAGTTCACCACCATTTTCGGACATTTTCTCTCTACTAACGCTTTTACCGAGATGGATTGTAGTGGAAAAAAACTACGAGGTGTTCCGATTGCAATCTGTTGTGGCTACTGTAAACGCCCGACGACTTATGAAAATCCCGAAAACCTTTATTTCCTATGTCTTTCATCAGCGATTATCCTTTATTCTGTGAAGAAGTATTAAGTATAGTCACATACGGACATATGTTAAGGGTACAGTCATGAACAATCCAGTCAGGTTTGCATATTTATCGACTTTTTGCGACCAATAATAATAAATTATGTGGAGCGTAATGACTTTCAAAATAAATTCGATTTGATTCATGATGCTAAATGACATAGAGTGTAGAAACATGCATTAATAGATAGATATACCGCGATAAACTAACGTCTGTTTACACCAAGGCATGCAACACGTCAACATTTCGTCGTTTTGATTTCAAAACGTATTTAGATGAGCATATGATATGCTGAAAATATTGATGATTCATGAAAAGCTGTAATGCCAAGATGAGTAAGGCTGATTGTAACTCTTTCACATTTTCGAATGTAAGAGACCGCTACACACACAAACACACACACACACACACACACACACACACATGATACTTTTCCCTTATCCATTATAATTCCTTTGTCATATGTCAATACCGTACCAAGGTAATAGGGAATAGTCGGAGTGTAATTAAAATTAGGAAAATCATTCCTTCAAAGATCATGCAATATATATATATATATATATATATATATATATATATATATATATATATATATATATATATATATATATATATATATATATATATATATATATATAGTAGATGACAACTTTCTTCCAACAGAGTGTGCTACTGGTCTTATTTATTACTATTTTGTTGAGTGGGTTTGAGTAAATTTGAGGGGATAGGGGAACAGTTACTTATAGACTAAATGATAAACTGATAATTAAACTTATCGAGTTACTAACTAGGTAAACCAGAGTTTTAGTGGCATTAGTGGGAACAAGGGGAGGGATAACGAGGAGTGGGAGGGGAAGTAGGTGCGTGAATGGGTCATTTAGTGTACATATTCAAATGACTTGTCACTCGTGATTCCTTCCAGAGCTTTTGGGTTATGAGATACAATCCTACCGGAAATGAGCAAAGCATGCAAATCGCGTTGTTTAGATGTATAACACAAGTATTTACTTTTAATTAATGTTTGTGATGCAGTCCTTACTCTTTTATTATCTCAATGGGTTGTTGAGGAAGTTCGAGCAAAATTATTTGTATCAGGCTTGGTAACCCGAGTTGCAGATAAGATTCACAAAGTAGAACCTTAAACTGATAATTGTGTACTTCGTATGAGATGTCCAGGTGGAGCAAACTGAACTTCGCCAACCTAAGTGGGAACGAACTGAGATCCAAGTCGTTGAACTAAACCAGATATAAGATACCACGCCACATACGGAGAGAGAGAGAGAGAGAGCATACAAAAGTACGTCTTTGCTCCGGGTTACGAATCCAAGTTGCGCTTAGAAAGTCACACGCAACAGATGATTAATGATTACTAGATACTCCGGGTTATGAGATGAGAAAAACGACTAGATGCATCCACCAAACATGAGTGGGTCGCCGAAGTCAAAATAAATTAAACAAAACTGAGTTTAATTGTTAGTCAATTACTGATGCCAAGCGCTATATCAAGACATACAAATCTAATCATCCTTATAGCTGTAGACATGATAATCGATGAATTAACAAAATAATAGGAAACAGTAGCTATCCCATAACCTGAATAAGAACGGATCATCTTCCTCCCATTTCTTTCAAACAGAACTCTTCGTCTTCTTTCAACATACACAATTTGACGACATTAGAATCGTTGATCGAAGATAGTTGAGACAACAAGTCCGTAGTAGTAAAATGTAAGCTGCAATAAGTAGTAATGACGAATGAATTAAAAACAACAACAATCACTTTTATCTCTTTCAACAATTCACAGATAAAAACGGAAGTGAAATTTACCTCTCTGTATCGTCTATACACGTGATTAAAATAGCCTAAAGGTATCTGAAAAATGACATATAAAATTCAAACTTTTGAACATTTGTAAGAGTCTTTTGTCTTTCCCGCTTGCTTTGCTGTAATATTTACCACTAAATACCATTACAAGAAGAAAACATAACACAAATTTAACTGTTGTGTAACAGCGACGCGGTCCTGCGTAATGCAATATTCTTTAAATATTCAAACTGATGTAGCGGATTATTTTAATGTAAACCCTTGAAATACATTTCGATCATAGTAAAATGTACAAGAGTCATGAAATCGTCATTACCCCCCTCCCCCAGCAGTTCTGTTATATTACCAGATATTAAAATGCATCGATTACTTAAGGGACTAGATTTCCGTCTCAAAAAATTAAAAAGGTAAAAATGTAACTTCAAGACTCGTGTGGATATCAACGAAACCACGAATCACCTGGCGAGGGCTGGTTTACACACTGATATTAGTGTGGCCCATAAAATGCCAAAATGATTATACCTGAATATTTTTGGTTCCTTTTATGTTTTTTAAAACAAGTAATCATGTTTCAGTCTCTCGGGATAGCTGAAGGATTTGTTATATTCCGCAAGATGTGTTGGGTCTATGGTGAGTGTAGATATATCAAAATTGATTTTTATTTTTGCTTCTCACAGGGTGGTAGATTGAAGTTCCACTTTGAGCGAATTTTGTGTATAGCATAGCCATACATCTGTTCAGATCTGATAAGTAAAAAAATTGAAAGTTGAGTTGACCTGATAACATTGAATTGCAAGGCGTGTAGAAATATTTGTTTATCATGTGCTTACGATTCACGATGTTTGACAGGTCTATCACGAAATATCTTAGTCTGTCCAACCATCGGCATGATGCACGTCAACCTTTCATGGACGTTGCTTGCACAGAAAGAATTCGCTGAATCTCTAACGGTATATGCTCTCGTTATCTTGTCAAGAAAGAGAAAGTAGATGTATCAAGAAATGCCCACGAATCAGACGATAAAGGCGATAACTATTCGATCCATTTTACATCCGAAGCCTCGACAAGTAAACATTAGTACATACACTTTCACAAGGCATGCTCTGTACAGGCATGTGTAATTCGTCCGAATATACACACCCTAACATTTTAGAATGCATAAATCGAAAATGACACGTCCAAACTATCGGGCTGATTTTGAAGAAATTCTTGACTGAAGACTGCAAGCACAGCAACAAATATCATAAGTCATTATATGAAACATTTGAAGTTTGAGCTTAATGGATAAGATATATGCTTCATGACGATACTTAAAAAGAATCACTACCAAGCAATACAATTTAGTTCTCAGATCTCTTTGAAATGTCCAACATCTTCAGACTGTAGAATGCCCATCATCAAACAAAGAATCTTCTCCAGTGAAATTTATTTTGTGGAATCTCGAGAAATCACTGAAATTCACATAGCTGAAATCATGACTTACCGAGTAAGCTCGAATGAAAAACAGCCGTGAATCTTAATAAATCAAGTCCAGCTTGAAGGTTCAGAACATACTGTTCCTTCCGGATAAGCATATATTTTGCAATTACCCTTACCCCTAATAAAATATTTCTCTATTTGTGAACGCGATATCACTAGATAAAGATTATCATCGTCTTAGTGTTATCACGTGAACAGTCTCTCGTCATCTTAGTGTTATCACGTGAACAGTCTCTCGTCATCTTAGTGTTACCACGTAACAAGAACAAGTTGCTAACAATAGCTACTTCGTTACGTGCAAAGCGAAGCAATGAAATTATTTTGTCGGAATACAAGGTATTAAGAAACACCATTATTTTTCCAGTAATTTTCTAAATGAATCTGGAAAGACACACACACTCACACACACATACACTAACGAAAGCAACTATTTCTCGACTGGTTTGCTTTAAGTATTGAGTCTTTATTACTGTCTCTTGAATGAAAATATTAAATATTTGCTAAATAAATGCTCATGGATAAAGGATTATGTTAGTTACATTTCTGCTGCTGCTGCTGCCTTAAACAGACGTCTGCTGAATTGTAATATGCCACGACAAGTACAGGAAAAGAGCTAAACTGGAGAGGAAAACATGGAATACATGTAAACTACCGATACAGAGGGCGTTTACTACATGAACGAGAAAAGCAAGTCGAGAATATGTATCACTTTGGCTAATTCACTGAGAGGAGAACAAAAATGAACTCAGAAGCAGGAACCTAGATATTAAGGCGATTATTCATGTCGAAGAGAACAGTATTGAGCGTATTACCCAATTTACTTTTTCATTTACAAACATATCAGGTGTACCCTGAATTAATTATTCCATACCCTCATATAGTACTATTGAATTAAACAGTACTCGTGTCTTTAAATCTCGCGCCAGTTTGTGTATCTTGCTGCCTCAAAAACCGTATCCTTCTGATCATATATTACAAAACATTGACACAATTACGGTTAATTGTTTCTTAAGGTTTAACCGTTTTCACGTAATTCATAACCCCAGTGGCCTATCACATCTTCAAAATGTTTGGGAATATTTCTACAACTTCACAAAACAAATGAATTATAATAGTTCTCGATTTTAAGATCACAACTATTCAAGGAAAAATTTAATTAAAAGCTATTGTAACATATTGGAAAGTAAAGGACTTCATCATACTGCGTTAGCATCTAGGCCGTTCAGAGCGCGCTGTATTTTCTTGTCAGTGCTTTATTTTCGTGTAAATGGCTAGGTGTGAAATTCACGTTTTTAGTATCTTGCTGCAACCATTTCGAATTAATTAATATATATTTGTACATTCAAGATTATCCAAAACCTTCTAAAAAAATTAACCTTATGTATTGCGTCTCCAAACTTGATGACGCTGCAAAAGATGACTTTTTTGTACTGCTAAATCTCCAAATGCTTTGGTTTTAATGCTAATCTTTTACTTCAGTCAATGAGATAGATTGTTCAATGTATATTCTAAAAGAATTTTAATTAATTTTTCATTCTTTAATAAAAATGTTTTTTGAAAAATATCATTTATGCATCATGACGTACAGCAGCTGGAACATTTAATATGCAACGCAGTAACGGTAATTCAATGCAACAGAAAAATAAAAACAGCGCAAACCAACGCTTAAGCTGTACAAGTAAACCACAGTGCTGGTAACGTAACGATAACGCAAAGCAGCCTAATGTAACGTATCGGTAACGCAAAGCAGACCAATGTAACGTATCGGTAACGCAAAGCAGTGCAATGTAACGCATCAGTAACGCAAAGCAGCCCAATGTAACGCATCGGTAACGCAAAGCAGCCCAATGTAACGTATCGGTAACACAAAGCAGTGCAATGTAACGCATCGGTAACACAAAGCAGCCCAATGTAACGCATCGGTAACGCAAAGCAGCCCAATGTAACGCATCGGTAACACAAAGCAGTGCAATGTTACGCATCGGTAAAGCAAACCGATGCACAAATATAGCAATATTTTCTCTTTTATTTAAGGTGCCTGGGGCCTTCAAAGGATTATTCCCTTGGCGAGTAGATAACTTTTATTTTGTGCAGATTTAAATCCTTCTATATAGTATTTCATACATACGTGTTAAACGCTCTTTGCGACAATTTTAAAAAAAAATATTCTTTGTATGCAAAAGCTTATGACGCATATTAGAAAGAAGCGATTCGCGTTTAAGTCTTTTCTAGTCAGATGCTGTGTCGATCTCACTGATATATCAACCGATATTTATCCCCACACTGATATTTCAACCGATATTTATCCCAACACTGATATTTCATCCGATATTTATCCCCACGCCTTTCGGAGAATAGGTGTAGGTGGTTGTCCAGCTCGTTGAGACTTGCATACGTTGATGAGCAATGTCGCGCAGCTTCGCCTTCACGGTTACTAATAGAGACTTCAAACCTTAAGACATGATTTGGGATGTGCAAAACAGTTTTGGAAGTTGGATGCATCACTTGGTAGCGGAGCCAGAAATGGATACACTTATGCATGTATGTGTACTTGTTCAGCAGTGATAACTGAGAAACGATTAATTCTTTTCTGAAGAGCTTTGTTCAAAATGAAATTGATGAGGAAAATAAAAAGTATAATGTCATCTTGATTTCTGAATCCTTCCAATGCATAATAATCAGATATTGTCAAGAACAGAACTAAAGCTTTTAAACAAACCAAAAATTAAAATTTTCCAAGTGTTACAACTTTCTAAGTGAAATCAGGTCAACGGAGTAAAATTGATTCTGTTCAAGAAAACTGTTCAGGATTTTCATATCTCGAAAAAGTAAACACCATAGGTTCTCTGTAGTGATCATCATCATAGGTTATCAGACTTTTAACTTATGTGTTGTAATTTTACTGTTGTGATCAACACCATAGGTAATATGATTCATAACTAATGTGTTGTGATTGCTCTGTAGTGATCAACACCATAGGTTCTCTGTAGTGATAAACACCACAGGTTCTCTGTAGTGATCAACACCATAGGTTCTCTAATGTGACAAACACCATAGGTTCTCTAATGTGATCAACACCATAGGTTCTCTGTAATGATCAACACCATAGGTTCTCTGTAGTATCAACGACATAGGTTCTCTGTAGTGATCAACGACATAGGTTATCAGACGTTTAACTTATGTGTTGTGATTTTACTGTTGTGATCAATACCATAGGTAATAAGATTCATAACTAATGTGTTGTGATTGATCTGTAGTGATCAACCCTATAGGTCCGCTGTAGTGATCAATCACACCATAGGTTATCAGACTCTTATGTGTTGTAATTTCTCTGTAGTGATCAACACCATAGGTTATCAGACGTTTAACTTATGTGTTGTAATTTCTCTGTAGTGATCAACACCATAGGTTATCAGACTCTTAACTTATGTGTTGTAATTTCTCTGTAGTGATCAACATCATAGGTTCTCTCTAGTGATCAACACCAAAGGTTCTCAGCGGTGATCAACACCATATGTTATCTGTAGTGATCAACACCATAGGCTATCAGGCTCTTAACTTATGTGTTGTAATTTCTCTGTAGTGATCAACACCATAGGTTCACTGTAGTGATCAACACCATTGGTTCTCTGTAGTGATTCACACCATTGGTTCTGTGTAGTGATCAACACCATATGTTATCAGATTCATAACTAATGTGTTGTGATATCTCTGTAGTGATGAACACCATATGTTCTCTGTAGTGATCAAACACCATAGGTTATCAGACCCTTAACTTATGTGTTATAATTTCTCTGTAGTAATCAACATCACAAGTCATCAGTCTCATAACTAATGGGCTGCTATTGCGCTGTAGTGATCAATTCCACGTGTTATTATATATATAACTACTGCATTCCATATCGCTGCCAGTAAGTAATGTGAAAAAGTACTGCAAAAATAGATTTAGGATTTTGTGGAATTGTATAATTTGCAAAGTTAGACTCATCTAGACGGGTTCATATAACCGCTAAAACCACTTGCAGTCATTCCCCTGTTAAATAAAAAGATTTGTTACAGTCGGCATACGTAGCAAGATTACAGTTGCAATTTGCGAATCGTCAATGATACTAGACAACGCAAAGATCTAAATACAGTGCCTAATTTCCCGAAGCGGAATATGCTCCGTAACTATTTATTACTAACCAAAGTGACATTTTCTGGCCTCGAAAAGTCAGAAGCGGGTTGACAAATGTATAACCTTGCAGATGAAGAGATATGATGGCGCCTTAGACTGCTAAGAGCATTGTCTCTTTATGTAATGGAGACAGTATTTGGCATTTAAAGTGAAAATACCCAAATACTGGATACATAAGATAAACAATAAGGGGCAAAGTCGTTTGGACGGCTAAATCATTAATGAAATCGTATTTCCATATGTTGGGCAGTATGTGTATAAGGCTGTTTAATACAATGATATGTCTCAGTGGCATGTAAAGCTGTATGATACAATAGTATGTGTTCCAATGGTCTATAAAGTTGTATGATACAATAATGTGTTTATTACAATCGGATTCAAAGGACACACAATCACAAGTAAGGGTCCTACAACTTTATTTAAAATAAAGCTAATTCTTCACAAAAACTAAACACCAGTGTTGCTTACAGTACAAATCCCCAACCACATAACTCCCTGCTCTACCACTCTGCTCTTGTTTTAGTAAGGGTTATAGAGAGGGGATCTTAATTAATTTAACGTTTTTGCCTTATCCAAGGGCACGAACTGGTCCAGGCTCAGTTAGCCATGGGAAGATAAAACAGAACGGAACCTGTGTATAGTCTCTGTTATCAAATATCCAGAATGCTGTGATTAATGTTCTGGCCAACTGTCACTACTAACAGTTAGAATCTGCTAGAATTTGATACAGGCACTGAGAGTGGAATCATATTTATTACTTATAACAGTGTTCAAGTGGTCTATAAAGCTGTATGATACATAATATGTGTTCCAGTGGCCTATAAAGATGTATGTTACGGTATTATGTGTCCCAGTGGCCTATAAAGCTGTATGATACAATAGTATGTGTTCCAGTGGTCTATACAACTGTATGTTACAATACAATATGTCCCAGTGGCATATAAATCTGCTTAATACAATATTATATGTCCCAGTGGCCTATGAAGCCATTTTGATACAATAGTATATATACAATTCATATGGCGAATAACAATGCTTTCAAGTGCACTGGATCCAGCAAGGGATCACGTGTGTCAGGGATTGATTAAGATAAATGCAATAAACTGACAACGAACTGTGCAAAACTAGTATCTAGCTAGCCTGATCGCTTTCGACTCTTTAATGAGTCTTTTTCAAAGGCAAATACAAAACATAGACAAGACAAACAAATAAAACAGAAAAACGGTTATGTTTGCAAAAGTTTACATGACTGTTGCTACAGGAATTCAACCTTTTAACTTTATTATATTTCAACTAGTTTATTTCAGCTTGTTGCTGATACTGGAAAACATTTGTATTGACTTGATCAACCATAACGACCTCTATTATTTTATGTAAATTTATGTAAGCGCAAATTATATCCCAGATATTTCATTGTTATATTAGTCAGGGACTATTAAGCAAATTTAGAGAATTATTTAAAGGAAAATGTGTCGGCTGCAAAATATGCTTTTATTTGCGCATGGTTGTCTTTTTTAAAAAGTCTTCTTGGCTTAAACCGCTTGGTTTCAATGTTCTAAGGCTACGTATCCAGGCGACGTATCCAGTAAGATTCCTTTTCCTTCCTAGTTTGGGGTTGTGAGCAATTGCAATAAGTATTTTATCACTGAAAGGGGAGGAGAAGTGTTCTGCGACTGGACTTCTGTACAGCTTCTTTGTCATCCAATCAGATATATGAAGGTTGGTCCTTTTGTGTAGCTTTTCAGATTCTCCGACATACTGAAGGCTACATATCTTACATGTGACGAGATAAATTACATTCTCTATTTTTCACGTTTTGTTTGGACCATGTATGTTAATTTTTCTCTAGTCACTGTCCTAGAAAATGTCCTGGTCTCTATCATATGTTCACAGGTTTTGAACCTTTTATCTCCACAGGAGCCAGATTGACTAGGGTGGTCTTGATTAGTGACTGGCGTTAGCTTCGCCCTGACTAGGATGTCCTTGGGGTTTTTATGTCTCTGTTAGTTGACTAAAGTTTTGTTACGATACTTAAGAAGCTGTACAGAAGCCCGGTCGCAGAACACTTCCTTAATCTGTTACAATTGCTTTTACCGACTCTTACGCACCGCAAATCATAGTTTTAAATGGTTTATTCTGTTCATATGTTATCCTTGATAAATAATTCCTGATAACCTGTAGTCACTTCCGTCATATAAATAGCAATGCATCCTTAAAATTGCAAGTTACGCAATTAATAATAGCCACCACACTTCAATTTAAATCAAGTATAATAGCCTCTGGAATCATGATTTGGGTTGTTATTTGAATCTAATATCAGGGCGATACTTAGGGAAACTATGTCAGACACAAAATAAACATTGTGTTCATCCACATCTTTTATTCCTCCGGTACACGTTATTCACATGGGAGGAATACCCGGAGCTCCGTTGTACACCAATATGTTAACTTTCTTTTTATCGTTATGACATAAATTGATAAGTTAAAAGCCCCTTACAAACACAGACTGTCTGTAACTAAACTTCACCTTTACCTGCAATATACTGTAACTGTATTGATTACATTATAAAGTTTCAACCATTCCTTAATTGTAACAGACCCAATACCTCAGTCCAAACCAGCGAAACTGATCGCTTCTTCATTCATTCTACGTCAAATTTACCGATAAATTATTACCTTCAGCGATTTTGTTCGGCTTGTATGTCATCCATCTGGTGTAAGCCAGTTCCATCACACGAACTCGTATTGCTTTTTCTCGATAATTGCAGGTGGTTTAATTGGTCTGTGGCTATAACCTTACTTCATATAGTGATAGTTTATACTGCCTAGTTTGCACCTTTGTCTTTGTTAGAATTATGGTTTCTGCTGGAGCATGTTAAGCAACTCCTGTATTAACACTAAAACTTCTACGTATTTTCATCGGGAACCATTGATGAGACATCTTTCCCGAAACCTAAATAACACATCACGTCTTCAACAATGTTTCCATTAAAGATTTACTAATTGCCAGAAAATGAATAATTACATTTTTTCACACCAAAAACAATAAGCCATGAAAAAGCAATATTTGTACACAAGCAGAATACGGTCGTATCTTATCAATAATTAAGACGAGGGACTTAAAGCAAGCAACATGTTATAATGCTGCACCTGATATGTGTTTTTTACAATTCTTTTGCTGGACATGTCACCATTTTATTGTCTTTTTTATGCAGCTTAGTTCTTATTTTATTTATAGGTATTCCATTCTGGTAGGAAATGAGATAAAGAATTTGATGTTTTCTCAAAACATTATCAAATTTATTTATTAAAGGAAAATCGTATATAGCGACGATTTTAAAGTTTACCAATCCGTCATAAATAGTTATTACAACATATTGCATTTCTCCCAACTTAGTATAAAGCCTTCGCCTAAAAAAATAATTTGAGATTATCGGCACAAAATTAATATGATTTCATACAATTACTTGTAAGCATAAATGATACAGAAAAAATAGGTATATGAGAGAGAGAGAGAGAGAGAGAGATGGGTCGATTTGGAAATAGCACAAGCACCAACATGAATACATTAGCTAACACAGAAGATCACTGTGTCCTTCATTATAATAGCAATAATTAATTAATTAAAGCGTTCAGTATCTTTATTGTATATTTGGACCAAGTTAAATAAGCCAATATAAGCTTATTTTTGTCCTCGCTGATATATAGGGATGATTTAGATTCTGAACCAATTTCCTACACTATTCAGTACATTATATTGAAGTAAATATTTAATGATGTGCATTGTCTATATCATCGCCACAAGCCTATAATAGATTTTCGCCTTGATGATTATAATATAAATCATTATGTAAATCACTACAGGTAGTTCTAATTCAAGCCTGCAGAATAAATAATTCATGTTATCAAGTAACAAATGTAAGGTGCTTGTGTTGCCATATCCTCCATTTAACTTCTGAAGATAAAATAGCACGTTTCATATTTTTTGGAACCTGGGAATAAATTCCAAACCGGGCTAGAAGAGTTTACAAATGAATTTATACTTCTTCATTAATTGGACTAATACTATTCCTATTTCTAGGATTATACTTGTTTATCTCACCAACCAGTGGCGGCAGAAGAACAGGAAAAAATGAGTCACACAGTAACCCACTTTTTGAAAGTAACATAGTTTGTTAAATTCGTTTATCTGTACGACAACCAGATTCTTTAAAAATCGTACGATACAAAACACTTCTAGAAAGACCAGTCACTATCCTCTTAACTTCAAGTTGTAGCCTGTCCCAATTTAAAAGCGTCTTCCGCTGAAACACCATTCCATACATAATAGAATATCCTAGCAAAGGACGGATGTATGTAAACAAATATTCTTTCTAACATTTTACGGCTGAATTTATTGTTAAGTATTTTTCAAAGCAGTTTTTATATTTATGCGGTCGACATAAAAAGTTATCAGAATGTTTGGTCCAGTGGCACAGACTATTGAAAGTTACGCCATGATAATGAGGGAGAATTCAAAATAAAAGACAATTTCCTTTTTTTGAAATTTAGTTCAGAAGACAACTTGCTCAGGAAAAATAGCGTCACCTCCGTTTTCGTTGGATTAAGGTCAATCAACCACTACCTGACCATTCGTCAATCGTTTTTAAATCTATGTTCAGTACATATTCAATTTCGTAAGTATCTTTTAATGAATGCGCCAGTGAGTCATCATCAATATAGAGTTTCGATGAACTCAAGAGGTCGTCGACTAAACCGTTAATACACATAATGAATAATGTCATCTTTGTTATCAAGTGCAGTACATATACTATGATGAAATGCTCAATAATTTCTGTGCCGAAAACTGGATTGATATTTGAATATAAGATCATTTACGTGTAGGTGGTTGTATATATGTTTAAAACTGACGCTTTTAATAATATTTACAATTCATCTCAATAGTAAAACATGCCTGCAATTTAAAGAATCAATGGCACATCCAGATTTTATACACTGGCATTACAACATGTCACAAGTCGAAATCCTCAGTATTATACTGAAACACCTTTACTTCATTGGTTATACATAAGTTAAACATTCCTCACAAATACGACTGGGCCAAAGATGTTAAAATGTATCGACTGATATTGCCTAATTTATTTGTGCATGTTAAAAGAAGAACGTAATATCTGCGAAATCAAATACATGATGTCTAAAATGTTTACTATAGCTATCCAAAGACATAGATAAAATGTGTTAGCATCATTCGCAATAGTATAAACTCTTGTAGGATTTGAAAGCACACAGACAGACAGACAGATATATATATATATATATATATATATATATATATATATATATATATATATATATATATATATATATATATATATATATATATATATATATATATGTGTGTGTGTGTGTGTGTGTGTGTGTGTGTGTGGCTGTGTGTGTGCTTAATTCCGTCCATTCAAACGAAGTTTAACTGATTCATATTTGTAAAGAACATGCAGCTCCACGTTTTAGGGAATGACAGTATTGCAGACATCTTCGTAATGTGTCCCAAGTGAAGACCTTATCTATGGCATTTGGTCACATCCAAGTTTTGTGGCATATATTAAAATTGTCGAATGTCCACTTATTATAGTGTAAATATGTGTTTATCTCCCTTGTAGTTCGAAGATGACCATGGCATCTTAACTGGGTTTGGTTTCTGTGAGTACGTAAGCGGATGATCAGACTAGTCTGTGCTCGTATTTGACTGTGGTACTCTTGTTACGTGATCTCACTTTAAATAGATTGATCAACAGAGAACGTGCTCAAATTTTGATATTTACGTTGCTAACTAGTCTGCACTATGTCTGCAATTCTCCTCCATTCAAAGTCTCTAGCTCCAATAAGGATGAGTTTGCACCATGTGGAGAGATCCCGTTAGAAATCTGAAAGATTCAGGGTCAAAAGTGATGTGTTTTAAGCATGACTTGAGGAAATCTTTGTAGTGTTTCTTCTGACCACACTGAGGTCATTCAGGAAACAGTCGTCATCCCTCCTTCTGCTCACCAAAGGATATCTTTGGTAGTCGCTCTTATGGCATCCTGGTGAGGTAGTATGGCCATGTCAGCTGTGATTTCATCAGCAGAGTGTGGATGCCTGGAATTCCTGCCCGCGCAAGAACATCGATACATGGGACCTTGTCACGTCGTTTTATCCTCATCAATCTCCTCAGATAGCCCATGTGAAAATGATTCTTGGCATGACATTTATAGCTCTTAAGCTTTGTTTGTAGACTGATAATTTTATGCTCCCACATATTTGCGCGTGATATAGCAATTCTGGTGTTTGTATCATCATCAATGTGGATTGCACATGAGAGTGTGCTGCCAAGTTAGGCACGATCGTTCCCATCTAGGAGGGTATGACCATAGTAAGCTATGCGTAGGACTTTCCTGGTACAGGTTAGTACATCACCTTTGTCTTCTTGAGACTGACTGTGAGTCCGAACTTGTTACAAGCTGAAGAGAATGGGTCCATACTCTGTTACATTTGACATTCAGGAAACAGTCGTCAGCAAATTGGAGACCACGAACAATCACTCCCTGTAACTTCGTAAGAGCTGTATGATGTCGATCCCAGTGCCAGAGTCACGGAAGGCAGCAGTAAGCATGGAGGAGAACAACACACCGCCTTCCTTGTCTCCATTGATTTCTGAGAACGGTTTATATGAATCGCGTCGTCCTTGACACGAGCGAACATGCCATCATGGAATTGCTGTACCATCAGGTTAAATTTCTGCAACCACATTTTGCTATGATCTTCCAAACGCCTCCAGGACTGATTGTGTCAAAGGCTTTTGCCACGCTGATGAATGTCGTGTACAGGATGGAGGTCTGTTCCTGACATTTTCTGGGAGCTGTCGATGCTGCAAACACCACATCTGTGTTTCCTCGTCCCTTCATGAGGACATGCTGACTCTCAGCAGATGCGCTTGATCAATGTGATGAACAAGATACCTCAGCAGAATTCGGGCGAGAATCTTGCCTGCTATAGCTGGTAATAGATGATATTGTTTAAATAATGTTCTGTTCAACACACACAGCTTACAAACATGGAGCTGGAATAATATTTATGTCCAAATGCAATGCTACGTGTAATTACAAGTAATGCAATTACAGTGTTCTTTGTAGACTTCTCAAGAAATGTGAAATATTGTAATTTAGCTGACATATCTATAGCTTACAATCCAATATTCTAGAAAATAAACTGTGATGATGATTCCAAATAAACCATGGTTATTCCAAATAAACCCTGATGATTCCAAATAAACCGTGATTATTCCAAATGAAACGTTTATCACTGATCATTGCCCTCACAAATGCTTCTAGACTGATTGGAATTTGACACATCACATATTTTAGACGATACTTTAAACAATTTAAGTCGACAAAAATACCGTTTAGAATGACAAGTGACAACGAATGTTATATTTTACATGATTGATCTGACGTTCAATGAATAATTTTCGTTGTACCTATATCACACGTTTTAAACGCAGAATAGGAGAACGTACAAACAAGTACACGAATGCGACATTCAGTGTAGCAAAGGTTTCATCAGGACTCTAAGCAATGACCTCTAATTTGTGTACAACCCCCTCCCCTCAAAATACCACATTCAGCAACAATTCATTGCACAGCATAAATTCCATATCCCAGACAGCGTTCCTCTGATATCATAAGACGAAATGCATGAATCTGAGAAAAACTGTTGGACAAAGTACCGTCGACCATGCGTCTGTACGTCACGAAGAATGCCTATTGCGTTGCATCAAAAGCAGCTACATAATGACCCATTTAGAGCCCCATACTGCGTTTTGACGTCTACGTTCGTTCCATTTTGAGGCTCTTTTTAGTACCACATAGTTTTTCTAACTTTTGATTTCGAGTAACACCAATTGATGATTTTTCAATATTTCAATATCCCCTTAAGGAAGAATGATTTATTTATCTATTTTGTAGTTCAGACGAGTAAACCAGACGTTTTCATCATTTACGGAAGTGCAATCACAAATTCATGCCCGCAGCCTTTGCTAGTAGTACTGACCAATCGAAGTCAAGAAACTGGATGACATAATTGTTAAATCCCACAATTCCCTGTCACCAAAAGATATAATAATTGAACTTTATAATGACTTGTAGCAATGAAATGAAATAGTACTGCAAACGCCTACAAGGTGTTGCAGTTATATGACTTTTGTTGACAATTTATCAAAATATTGCTTGTAAATGACGCAATTTATCAAACAAATAGACAACGCACAGCAATTAGATAAAATGTTATTCCATGTAATGACAAGTATTTAACATAAATGGTTTCTAATATAAATGGAATCGACTGCATATGAAGGAAGAATGTAGCATAATAAACGATTATGTTTATCAGTTACCACGATTTTCTTCACATGTGAATACTTATTATATCATTTAAATGAAGTATACGCTTCATATTAATTATCCTTATACATCTGCAAATCTGACGAATGGCATACGAATAAGTAACTATGCCATTTAAATGCTTAATTTTCCAATATCAAATGTTAGTTATTCATTCATATACGGCAAAGTTTATTTTCATTTTCTAACATCTGTCCTATGTACAGATTGCAGTAAGTACACATTCACTTGAGCAAACGCATTTGAAAATGATTTAACAAGATGTTGCACTCATTCTCTCTCTGTATATATATATATATATATATATATATATATATATATATATATATATATATATATATATATATATATATATATATATATATATATATATATATATATATATATATATATATATATATATATATCATTGTCTCCATTCTGTAGTTTTGATAAACTATTGCCCTGGTGTAAAACTACCAACCTGTTCTCTGTAAAAAGCAATCGTCTTGAGCCCTAGCTTGGGTGACTATTAAAAATTGGTTAGGAATCTACTTTGTGTTGGATGTTACTGTTTGCAACTTTTGTACCCCGTAACAATTTTGGTGGCAGCGGTGGGATAGCAAAGTTGTTGGAAATGTGACAGTTACATTGAAACAGCACAAGTACCAATGTTTTGTCTGAGTAGTGTAGATGGAAATTGCTATTGGATATACTATGTAACTTTGTGTGTATGTGATGCCTGTTAAAATCAAGGATATACAAAACAAGGATTGAAATGACGACCCAATGTAGCATTATCGATGAGGAAGTAGGAACGAATGTTGAAGAGCACGGCATTGCAAGGGATAGAACCAAAAAGACACAGCAAACAAATTTGATGCAATTTACAGATATTGAAGGAGACTTCAGTGGTGAAGAAACAGATCACATGGATCACATGGAAATAAAGAAAGAGCATCATGTAAGAAAAATAAAGAAAACACAAAGCAAACTAAAACATTCAAGGACACCAACAGGCAAACTGAACGTGATCGGTTGCAGTTAGAGAGAGAGAGAGAGAGAGAGAATGCGCAACTGAAAGACAAAGGAAGAAGTTGCTAATGGAGCACAATCTTAAACTTAACGAGCTGGAGTTAAAGATAAAAAGAGTGAAACATCAGAAAGACGTAGATAAAAAGAATGACTCCCTCCCATTCAAAGTCAAATCATCAAGCGAATGAAAATATTCTTATATTTCTATCGGAATTTGAGGCTGTGGTTGATCATGCAAAATGGGGTGAAGAAATGAAAACCCTGCAACTGAGAACGCTGCTAACAGGGGAGGCAAGAGAGGTAGCCTAGCAAACAAGTAAGAGCTATTGTGAGCTAAGAAAGGCCCTTATAAATAGGTTTGGGAAAAGATCTCATGAATATTTTAGCCAGTTAGCATACGAAGGGATGCTAACGAAACATACAGCCGTCTGATGACACGTATATAGCAGTATTTAACACGTTTCATTGATAGTCGTGATCCACATATATGTATAACAGATGAATACTTCTTGAAGGCTCCCCCGCCAGTGCAGGCCTAGTGGATAAGGCGCAGTAAGGACAATGGTTCTCTTGTCGATGCTGCTGAGGACTACGTTTCGCCCATCAATGACAGCAAGTTCGACCCTAAGCACAGCCGACAACAAGCAAATAACCATGTATCAAGTTAACCTCGGTCCAACAAAACTGGTTCGATATAAAGATCCCATGGAGACAACAAGTGATATAAATGTCGCCAGAAGGGTCATGTTCTGCGTGATTGTTCCAGCAGAAATAAACAAAATCAAGCAACCTACTTTGTCCAGAATACCACTGGTGAACAGTTAATAAATGTACCGGGAACAGTGATCAACAATAAAGTATTTTTTGTTAAAGATACAGGTGCAAAATGACCTTGATATGTGAGAATCTTCTCGATAAGTCATTTGTCCTTGAAGGGCAGAAGCTGACACTCTACACTGCCATTGGACAGGCTTTTGAGGCGAAATTAGCCATAGTAGAATTAGACACGTCATAATACAAGGGTCATGTCCAGGTTGGACTGGTATCTGACTTGGCAGCACAGGCGATGCTGGGCACGGACATTCTACGTAGGAAAAAAGGGACTATTGTAGTAAAATGGAAACTGAAGAAAGTGAAAGAAAAAGAAAAGAATGTGGGGTCCGATCCCATAAACTGGACGACGTACGTCTGGATAGGCTATTTTCGGACGAATGATAGTGATCATGGTCCTGCTGAGGACGAGGATGATATCCATCGTGAAGATGAGGCTAATGACAAGAACCTGTCTTGCTTGATATCTGCACAATGTTAATAAGGAATTGATTTATCAGTATCAAACGAATGGCTGGTGTGAGAGAAAAGACCATGCCATCTGAAGGTGAAGCAGAAGGCGTCAACAATGCATTTTTCTGGGAGCATTGAATTTTAAAGCATAAGTGGAAGTCGTCAAATAGAGAAAAATATGGAATCCAATTAGTTTTGCAAAAGCAGTTACGTCAAGCAGTGGTGGAGTTGGCACATGATATACCTCTTGCTGGTCATTTAGGAAGGGAGAAAACGAAGGCAGAATAACAATCACATTTTATTGGCCATGAATGTTTATAGATATTTAGAGGCACTGAAAGGCCTGTGACATCTGTCAAAAGACAGCAAAGAGAACAGGGAATGAGAAAACTCCAATGGTATGTCCAACAATTGTATCTGAACCTTTTGTTAAGATTGTGATGGAAATCGTTGGCCCACTACAGCGCACAAAGGCGGGAGAAAAGATATATTAACCATCAATTCCTCTGAAGGCCAGTGAGGGCAAAACAGTGGCCAACGCTTTAATAGGCCTATTTAGTCGAGTTGGCATACCTAAGATTATCCTTACAGACCAAGGGACCAACTTCACAAGTACTCTTCTAAAAGAACTTTACAATATGCTGAACATCAAGGGAATTACAGCCTCTCCTTACAGTCCACAATCGAATAGAAAGGTCGAACGATTTAATGGCACACTCAAAGCTGTCTTGACGAAACTGTGTTCCACGAACGGTGAAGAGTTGAGTGTGATGCTGCCTTACGCACTGTTTTGCAAGAGGTAGGTACCACACGAGGCAACTGGGTTTTCGCCGTTTGAGCTGCTGTATGCTTGGCCAGTAAGAGGGCCGATGAAGAGTCTTATGGAGCTATTCACCGGTGAGGGTGAGACACAGAAGTCAGTTGTAGAACATGTGCTTTCGATTCGCCAGAGATTGGTTGATGTAAGTGAGTTAGTGAAAGAAAATCTGACAGAGTGTCACAAGAAAGTTAAATCATGGTACGACAAAAATGCTACCAAAAGGGAATTTAGGCCGGGAGATGAGGTCCTAGTTTTGTTGCCATCTGATGCATCGAAGATGAAAGCTCACTGGAATGGACCTTATCGTGTGATTCATATAGTCAATGACGTTAATTACAAGATTAACATTGGTGGTAGGCGAGGACCTGCCATGTTAACCTGTTACATCAATACAAGACATCTGTACGGTTTTCAGCAACTATGTGTGATGAATTTGATAAATGATGGAGGAGGACGGATTGACTTCCCACTGGTTGATATGAAGAGTTTCGACAACATCAGTCTGAATGGCAGACTAATGAAAGAACAGCGAGAATAGGTGTGAAAATTATGCTCTGAGTTTGAAACGTGCTAACTTCAAAACACCAGGCAAAACCAACTTAATCACTCACAATATTCGAACAACAACAACCATTCCGATCACGCAGAAATCCTATCGTATGCTCCATGCAAAAAGGGCTGAAGCCAGAGCTATAGTAGACAAAATGTTACAGCAAGAATTGATAAGACCGTCTACAAGCCCATGAAGTTCGCCAATTGTACTTGTTCAAAAGAAAGATGGAAGTCAACGAGTTTGTGTTGATTACAAAAGATTGAACAAACATCACACTCTTTGATGCCTATCCTACACCAAGGACAGACGAACTTTGTGAGAAGTTGGGAAATGCAAAATATATTAGCAAACTCGACATGACCAAAGGTACTTGCAGGTACATCTGTCTAACGAGGCGCAGGAGAAATCTGGGATGACCATCTTCGGGATCTGCGAGCAGTCTTGAAGAGATTGCGAGAAAACAATCCGACAGTTAAACCTTCCAAGTGTGACATTCGAAAGGATACTATTGTGTGCCTTGGTCACATTGTTGGTGGAGGACAAATTAAACCAGACGACGCCAAAGTCAAAGCTATGGTTGACTTCCCACTCCCAACAACAAAGAAAGAGGTTCGATCCTTTCTAGGAATGGTGGGCTATTATAGAAAATTAATCAATAATTTCATTGAGCTCTCGACTCCGCCTTGTATTTTGACAACGAAGGGACAGCCAAATCGTGTTAGATGGGATGAGACAGCTGTTAAGTAATTCAGTGACTCGAAGAATACACTTGTAAAGGAACCTATCTTGATCAACCCTGTTTTCGAAAGTCCATTTGTACTGGAAACTGACGCAAGTGACGTCATCATTGGAGCTGTTTTAAGTTAGTACGATGACAATAAGGACAAACATCCTATAGCGTATCTTAGACGCAAACTATTGCCCAGGGAGCAGAATTAGTCTACAACTGAGGAAGAATGCCTTGTGATAGTATGGACAATATTATCTCTTCACTACTACTTGTGTGGTGCTCCATTCAGTGTCGAAACTGACCATAACCCGCTAACCTGGCTAAGCCAAAACAAAGTATTTTTAACAAAAACACAACACAACGGCTTCCGAGATGGTTCCTGTGTCTGCAACCATACGAGTTCACTACCAAACACCGTCGGGGAGCTATGGAATGCAAATGCTGATAGATTGTCACGTGCTGGCGTCTAAGACAATGTGTTATAGTGCTCATTCTTGTTGGACTTATCTGAATTAAACCCCATATGATGATGTGTGTTTTATCTTGTGTACTAATTAAGTACTTTCCTAATGCAGATCAGTTTGATTTTAAGTGAATCCAAAATGTTTGTTTTAGAAGTTGTGCTAAATGTTGTATTCGGAATATGGAAATATTTAGCGAGTCATTGAATGCTTGTACTTTATATTATTTGATAGAACTCTAATTGCAAGAGCGATGCTAGAACTTTTACAAATTTCATGAAGCAATGTAATTGCATAGAACTGTATACAGCCAAATAGTGACTCTTCAATCTTGCTTATCCATCCTTTATAATATTGTTCGAAAACTATAGTTTTCTCGTAAGGGGGAAGGTGTTGCTATTATATTAATGCGAAACATTTCCCTCCAATTTATTGTATAAATATTGATTATCATTAAGACAAGAGACATGGGTGTATATGGTAGTTTTAGTTTAAATATTTTAAGCGGTCATATATGGCAATGTTAGAAACTATTTCTACATAGTTAGCACATCTGATACTGATAAAGATTCTGACCCATAAGGCTTGAAGTCTGTATTTGTCATAACTGTAAAATTTATACTGTTAATGAACCCTGACTTTGTCTCCATTCTGTAGTTTTGATAAACTATTGCCCTGGTGTAACACTACCAACCTGTTCTCTGTAGAGGGTAGTCATCTTGAGCCCTAGCTTTGGTGAATATTAAAAATTGGTTAGGAATGTACTTTGTGTTGGATGTTATCGTTTGCAACTTGTGTACCTCGTTACACAGTCTATTTTACCTTAGTAATAAGTTTGCTTCTATTTTTATTTTTGTTTCATTTTTCAGTGCTTTCGGGCACCCAATACACTGTTTACGTCGTTAAATTTAGTCGTTGTTCTCTACTAGAATACATGTTTGCAATGCCCTCTGGTAGAATACGTCAAGATCTGTTTCTATCTGCGTGAATTGTCAAGGTGCAGCAGCAATTACTACACAGTATAAAATGGGCACAAACTCATTATTTTGAGTTCCATAATGGGATACAAGAGTAGCGTTATCTGTCACAGAATTAGGCAAAGAAATAACTTGGTTTTGTCTTAAAAACAATTAGACTATTTCTCGTTGTACATCCGTACAACGTTATATAGGGTGAATGTGTTTTTCCAGGTAAGCTACTGTATTAACATGTACCTAGCCACAGATTACTTGTGTCAGGTATCATGACTAACATGATATGCACGGGTATTCTATCCCGACTTGTACTCACTCTCCTATGGATTTAAGTAAGACGAATCACGAAAAACCACACTGGTCGTTTTTGGATCACGTCAAGGAGTATACACTCTCCTTTATTCTCCAGTCATAGGGGTAAGTGTTAAATTTATATTCTTTTTATTTGATAGGCGAAGCTTATTCGGTATGTACTGTGTTATCGCGTAATAATGTGTTTATTACAACGCAGATTTTTAAAGTATTATCATATATCTAGAAATTATACAGAAACTATTATGTCCCATTTGGTTTTATTATAGCTGTTTGTGTCTGTGTTGGCAGCTGTGTCTGTGTTGGCAGCTGTGTCTGTGTTGGAAGATGTTTCTGTGTTGGAAGCTGTTTCTGACTGTGTTTGAAGATGTTTCTGACTGCGTTTGAAGATGTTTCTAACTGTGTTGGAAGATGATTCTGACTGTGTTCGTAGCTGACTGTTTGTAGCTGACCGTTATAGAAGCTGACTATTATGATAGCTGACCGTGTTTGTAGCCGTGAATGTCTATGAAATGTTATTGTGAATATAACTAGAGCGGTCCGAAGCTGTACAAAGCCGTCTAAAGTTTCTTGGAGTCATCTGGAGCTTCCAGAACAACACTGTCTGTTGTGATAAGATTATTGTGAATCTTAGACGTGATAAGATTATTGTGAATCTTAGTCGTGATAAGATTGTGAATCTTAGTCGTGTCAAAGATTATTTTGAATCTTTAGGTGTGTCAAAGATTATTTTGAATCTTAAGTTGTATCAAGATTATTTTGAACCTTAGTGGTGTCAAGAGTATTCTGAATCTTGTGTGAGATTATTTTTGAATCTTTATAATTTTGTTCGAGATTTTGTGAATATCTTGTCGAACAAAATACTGTTTAAGGGGTATGTGCAGTCCATGAGGGTTCTTGGATCTGCACTTCATTATATTTAATATTTGTTTTGTTTATTTTCAATTGTATTTTTACATCATATATTTATCATTATTAATTCATTCATAAATTCCCGTCTTTCCCACATTGTGTTTGGCTTGTTCATTTAGTCCAAAAACCCACTGGGTTACAATTCTGTGACATTATCCACCTCATTACTTGCCCGTTTCATCTGTATACGCTGTACTGTGAAAACCTTTTTTGTGCAAACATTCCACCCACATACAATAAAGTATGTAGAAATGAATTTCCTACATTCAGAATGAGATTAATAATTATGCGAAAAATGCGACCGTATAAAGTACGCGTTGTGAAACAATCATATGTTAATTAAGTTACCTTTTATTCTGTTCCACGAATAATAAGGGATCTAATTTAAACGCTCGTAGGGGTCATACTAATGCTTAAATCGCAGTTTCCTTTGACAGCGGGAACTCGCATTTATGTTCAAACGCATTAATTTATTATTGTATAGTCCATATAATTATTGTCTGCATATGTTAGAAATCGTGACATTTATATCGGCAAATTTTGATTTGTTATGGAGAGAAACGAAAACGTGTAGGCAGACCGACATTTATGATAGATGACTCAGATTTAATCTGCAGCATGCATTGAGCAGCGGTTGGTCGGTGGGCGGAGCGTCGGATTTTCATTCGAAGGGTGGTAGGTTCGGTACCCGCCTAGGACAGCCTGAATCTGCATCTCGATGTGTCCCTCGTAAAGGCAGCAAACTTTCCGTGATATAGTCAATATTATGTTAAAGGTGCGCTTAAAACTAACAACAACAATAACCGAAAACAGCTCGTACATGTCCTTAATCCACCTGATTGGACATCAGCACAAAAAAAGTTTGTTTTTCATGCACATTTTACTTGTTCTATTTATTGATAGGAAGTGAGAGAAAAAGCTACATTTGGCCTTGGCAAATATCATTTATAATTTTTGACTAGAATAAAACATTTACTCCAGACTCCGTCCAACCTGAAATGATGAGTGTTGCTTAATGCAGTTATAAAATATTAGTCTGTCAGTTATTGTCTGGTTGTTATACAATTTCTCACAATTTTAAGGATGCAATTAAAACGCTGGAGGAAATCTGTCAAGTACGCAGATGTCGCTTCTGAGCATTTCTAATAAGGCAATAATTCTGAGCGAATAGTTTCCGCAATCAGACTGGGAAATTTCAATCGTTGTAGAAAATTGTGATGCCTCCTATTATCTTATTATATTAGATTTGGCTGTTCTATAATGGCTGACTCATCTGCTAGGAATTTAAAAATTCCGTAATGAATAATGAATCCCACGATGGATCATTTTTGTATCGTGTAACAGGTAACGAGGTTTTAAATTTATAGTAATAAGGAAACTGTATTGACGTTATTTCAAAATGTAAAAAAAACGCAAATGTCTGTCACTCTCGGTTTTATGCTTTATGATTACTCATTGATTTGTTTGTTTTGTGCTTATTCAGTATTTGTGGGGAAAAGAAAGGGGGTTCGAACCCCAATACCATAGACTTAGAACAATGCTACTAACAGCTGCCTCGCTTGTCACTCATCATTAAGAGTTTAGTGTTAGGACTGGTCGGTCTAGTGTCAGGATAACGTGACACGGCAGACATCGTTTCGATATGAATGAAAAAATTGTTAAAGATAAGTCTCACACACACACATATATATATATATATATATATATATATATATATATATATATATATATATATATATATATATATGTGTGTGACGTTCTGTCGTATTGTGGTGGGGTTCTCCCAATATAATTTAATTAAATTAAATTGAAAGTTCCACCCTGGCTCGTTAGGTTAGAAAGTTAAATTAGTGATGATGTAGATTTACAGCTCTGAGCCCCCAGTCAGCAACGCCGACGGTTAAATTATAAAGAACACGAAGATGAAATTCAATCAATAACAATTTAATAAATGTGATAATTTAAAAACGATAACTTCCAATCACTCGTCTTTCCCACGACCAAGTGACAGCCTAATTCATCCCGTGATTTACAGTGTGAGTTCGATTTTCCCCCTGTCCTTGCATCTACTCATCTATTTCTTCCCGCTGATTCCTTCCTTCCTTCCGTTCCTCTAACTCCTTCTTTGTCTCTGTTTCCTCTCTACTATCTCCTCCAGCTTCGCTCCAGACTTCAGCTTCTCCTTTCTCCTCCTTTTATTATCTCCTCCTCCAATTCCGCTCCCTCTTCTTCCCTCCTTTCCTCCGTCTCTCTATCCGAGACAACGGGACCAAACTTTAACTGGTCTGTCCCTCAAAGCTTCCTGTGAAAAACCACAAGGCGTTAACAAATGTTTAATCGAACCTCACCTCACACTATATCGACAATTAACCATCAGATAGCTGTCACTGTTTCGGCCACGCATGCATACACATCGAAATTCCCACACACTCCTTGCTGGGTAAACAATGGCGTAATAACACAGTATCAGCGAATTGTTATACAGACATCAATACATTGCGTCACGTCAGTATATACACATATATATTTAATCTCATCGTACTACAATCTGACAAAATCAGACGCATGTCTGTACATTACAAATATTCAACAATGGCAAAATCTATTAATCATATGAACATATGTGTTAGTCTACTATAAAATACCCACATAGTAAATTACAATATTAACTCTTACGACGGCTGGCAAGCTATATAATTCTTTACAAATATCAACTCATTTCTTCAAAATATGCAAACATATTAACAAAACAAAGTAATTCTTCGTACTACGATTCTAGTACTAATAAAGTATACATACGACCTACAATTAAAATGCAGTCGCATTCCACAAAGACCGAACAAATATCTACTGACCTTTTGAAGCTTTCTGTACTTAGAATTTCCCGCTCTAAGATTTTCCCGCCAATAACGAATGGCTATTCGGAGTTACGCTAACCTCTTCTCTGGGTAATTTCTCTCAGCGAACTAACTTTTGCCGGGAAACGCAGGGATATCATTCTACCCAAATCAAGGTCTCCCCCCTATCTCGATTCTGATTGGGTGGCGCTGTGCCCCTGTCCAATCGTCTTAGCGGCCAGTTCAACCTGTCTGTCTGTTTGCAGGGGAAAGAAGTTAGGACACTCCCACTTCTTCAGGCAATTTCTTTTGATCTTGGAAACATTTCGACACCTAGGTGATAATTGGCTGTGTGCAACTCTAATGTCCGGTCCTTCGATTCTAGCCACAACAATCTTACGTAACGGATTAGTGCTAGCCTTCGGCAATGTTCGACATCAAACAATGACCCGTCAGAATTACCTTGATTATACATGTTTCAAACTGTGCTACTCTGGGTCGGGGTAAACATGACATATTATCTCTGCCGGCAATCCCAATGTCTTATTCGATATTGTGGATTATCGACCCTTGTCAGCATTCGGATAAAGTGAGGTTGAATGACAAAGATTTCGCATCAGACATAAAAACAGAACACAAACTCTTTCTTCCTTTTGGACTGCATTTCGGTATTCAGTATCGTGTTAAACCTTGTTATTTGCACGAAACTAATATATACGGTGGTGATTTGGGAATTTTAAAAAATGTCTATTATTTGGGAACTTAATTTGCTGTTTCCGCTTGAGGACGAATTCATATTACAAAGGGTGGAACAAAATGTACTGTCTGAGTCTATTAGGTTTGGTATTTGGGCCTCAAGACGATATCATAAGTGGGATTAGATGAATTAGAGGACAGTTCGGTAGAATATTAAAGAGCCAGTTTAGGTCGTCTGAGATAAGGTGTTAGTTTATTTGCCTCAACACAGAGACTATCCGAAGGTGAAGCCCTGAATGCTCCAAGACAAGGACTAAGTCCCTGATTTGTGCCGTGAATCAAGCATCTGTCAGTAAGATATACAGCTGATCCATATAAAATCAAACCATTTTGATGTCAATCTCTTACTAATGACCTGCATTACCAGAGCAGAGCCTTCCGATCTTCTTTTCAATCGGTCTCTGCCACGATTCGTATTAAATCTAGGTATTTAACACTTGTTCCTGACGTATCTAATGCATGGAAATAAATTTAGTCTGCGGTCGAAAATATGGTCTAAACATTTTGTGTACTCCACAAGATAAATATGACAAATGACAAGACAGAGTTTTCAATGTTATCGGCAGAATTGTATTGCAACAGCTTTAGATTCTTGGGCCAATTTCTGAACTCTTTTTAATATCGTCTATAACTGGCACACAACGAACAATGAGTTCTCGGACTAAAGCACTTTATTTTGTTGCCATTGTATAACAGGGTGGCGGACAATATGTTGACAATAAATTTTGCACCCCCGTCTAGAGGACAGTTGCAAGAGACAATTAGTAAGGTTAAGTTGGCGGTCTCGTAGACCTAGGTTCAATCCACCATGCCGCATTTCCATGTCATGGCATAATCATTTTCCAAGTCCAAATAAAGATCGCAACTCTATATTCTTTATTACAATATGATACACAAGATCACGTCAGTGTAAGAAGTATTCCCAGTTTGACATCAAATATACTGTATGTTATGACAATTATAAAGTATCATACTGTGTGGAATTACCAGTTATAAGGTATCATAATGTATGGCACGACAAGTATTAAGTATCATTCTGTATGGTATGACAGTTATAAAGTATTGTACTGTATGGTATGAGAATTACGAAGTAGCATACTGTATGGTATGACAATCATAAAGTATTAGAGTGTATGATATAAGAATTATGAAGTATCACACTGTATGGTATGACAATCATAAAGTATTAGAGTGTATGATATAAGAATTATGAAGTATCACACTGTGTGGTATGACAATCATAAAGTATTAGAGTGTATGATATAAGAATTATGAAGTATCACACTGTATGGTATGACAATCATAAAGTATTAGAGTGTATGATATAAGAATTATGAAGTATCATACTGTGTGGTATGACAATCATAAAGTATTAGAGTGTATGATATAAGAATTATGAAGTATCATACTGTGTGGTATGACAATCATAAAGTATTAGAGTGTATGATATAAGAATTATGAAGTATCACACTGTGTGGTATGACAATTACGAAGTATCACACTGTGTGGTATGACAATTACGAAGTATCACACTGTGTGGTATGACAATTACGAAGTATCACACTGTGTGGTATGACAATTACGAAGTATCACACTGTGTGGTATGACAATTACGAAGTATCACACTGTGTGGTATGACAATTACGAAGTATCACACTGTGTGGTATTACCAGTTATAAAGTATCATACTGTATGGTTAACAATTAAGAAGTATCACCCTTTATGATATTACAATGATGAAGTCATCAAGAACCTGGCTAAATGTTTCACCAATTTAAGCTGTATTTTTGGTATGTGCGACAAAATGTCGGGTTTAATACAATGATGTGGACTTTTTAAAGGCTGAAAGGGTGGATTGTTATATAATATATTTTGAAGTGAATTTGCTTGCATGAATTTATGGTATAAAATATGCAGCGCTTAAATTTTTTTTTTTCTTAGCCGTCAATTTCTTATATTGTACAAAAATATAAATAAAGCCTTTCCAGTCATATTTGTGGAGATTTCTATTTATATAGAGTAAATTCTCTTTTGTTTCATACGGTATGTCTGCAAAGAAAGGTATACATTTTAAGACAACGTGTTCCCAAACTGATCGCATAATTTGCAAAGGAAATCGAGCTATCTTTTATTAGTTCCTTTCAGTCAAAGCATGCTTTCACTCTTTCGAGAACTGAACTTCTTGAATACATGCCTCACACACTGATGCTGAATACATCTATTTTTGAAGGTTTGTCGATTCCGTCTTTGACCACTCTTCAGAACCAGAATGCGCTGTTGGAATAATTGTCTTCTTAATGTTGGCATTCTGATGTTATAGGGTTTCATTATGTTCCGTTTTCCCCATTCCCACTATGAGATATAGTGACTTTGGTCATTTTGTTTTACAAAATGCCTTTTCTACCAACGTGTTCCGTTCTTTGGGATATCTGTATTTTTACCAACTTTATTTGTCGGCATAATTTGGCCAAGATAATGATGGTATATTTAAAGGCAAAGGAAAATTTATCAACAACTAAAGAAGACATTATGTCGCATTTCTTCATGCCCTTTCTCGATAAAACCATGACTCGGGATAAATTAATGCTCAGATAGAATCTATTCTGTTTTAGAATTTTTAGGAAGTAGAATTTATTGCAAAATAGGTTGAAATAAAACTCCATTTTCAGGCTAGTATCGGTCACTGTTAGACAGCACTTCATTCGTTAATAGAAGACTAAACCTTCATTAGTGTGAAAATTTACTGGACAGATGTCATAAGAGGCCATCTAACTGACCGGTATTAACGGTAATGAAATGACCACTGGAGGAGAGATTGTATGATATATTATGGATTTCATCCATTTAGCGCGTATCTGGTCGAGATCTCAAGCTTAATAAAGATAATAACAGTTCGACCATCTGAAGAAAATATAAGATCCGTAATAAATATGATAACACCCTAAAACTGATCAAATAAGCCGCGGCTTATACTATTCTTTAGGACAGTTCGTTGGGCTTACTTTCCGGGCCGGCTAACTTTCATGCTAGATGCTTTTGCAAATATTGTAAACAAAAGGGAAATGGTTTATCTAACTCTACAGACAATATTGTAAATTTGGAGAATTTAAAAAAAAAATTTGTATCATCATTTCTTTTCAATTCACCATCCACATTTCAATTATTGATAAACCATTATAAAATCATTTTTGTATGTATTAGACGCATTGATCTGAAGAAGGCTAAATTTTGAGAGCAGTACATCGTAGAATTCAGTCAACTTAATTTAGTGAAAGTATACTTGCATTCGAGGTCTTTCTAAGGGTTTCATTTAATACGAGCATGTACTATTTAAAAATAATTGGCACATAATGAAACTCGCAGTTAGGAATCCGTTGATATCATATTCAATCTTTTTTCTGAAAAGAAATGGGAGAATAAATTTATTACTTTTAATCTCTAATTCACCTTTCCTCTGTCAGAATTAGACTGGTGGAGTTTAGCCATTACAGTTTCCGATACTTACGATTCAACATTTCGTTTCAAACTGAATTATGCACACAACTAACAATTTAAAAAAGTAATAATAATCAGAGACAATTCAACATACCTTAACAATATTAAGCCATAAGTCTGAAAATAATTAAACAATATTAAGTTATTATGCCTGAAGGTAATTAAACAATATTAAGTCATTAAACCTAAACGTAATTAAAAAATATTAAGCCATTATGACTGAACGCAATCTAACAATATTAAGTCATAAGTCTGAAAATAATTAAACAATATTAAGTCATTAAGCCTGAACGTAATTAAACAATATTAAGTCATTAAGCCTGAACGTAATTAAACAATATTAAGCCATAATTCTGAAAATAATTAAACAATATTAAGTCATAAGTCTGAAAATAATTAAACAATATTAAGCCATAAGTCTGAAAATAATTAAACAATATTAAGCCATAATTCTGAAAATAATTAAACAATATTAAGCCATAAGTCTGAAAATAATTAAACAATATTAAGCCATAAGTCTGAAAATAATTAAACAATATTAAGCCATAAGTCTGAAAATAATTAAACAATATTAAGTCGTAAGTCTGAAAATAATTAAACAATATTAAGCCATAAGTCTGAAAATAATTAAACAATATTAAGTCGTAAGTCTGAAAATAATTAAACAATATTAAGCCATAAGTCTGAAAATAATTAAACAATATTAAGTCATTAAGCCTGAACGTAATTAAATAATATTTAGATATTATGCCTGAAGGTAATTAAACAATATTAAGTCATTAAACCTAAACGTAATTAAAAAATATTAAGCGATTATGACTGAACGCAATCTAACAATATTAAGTCATAAGTCTGAAAATAATTAAACAATATTAAGTCATTAAGCCTGAACGTAATTAAACAATATTAAGCCAATATGCCTGAACGTAATCAAACAATATTAAGCCAATATGCCTGAACGTAATCAAACAATATTAAGCCAATATGCCTGAACATAATTAAACAATATTAAGTCATTAAGCCTGAACATAATTAAACAATATTAAGTCATTAAGCCTGAACATAATTAAACAATATTAAGTCATTAAGCCTGAACGCAATTTAACAATATTAAGTCATTAAGCCTGAACGCAATTTAACAATATTAAGTCATTAAGCCTGAACGCAATTTAACAATATTAAGTCATTAAGCCTGAACGTAATTAAACAATATTAAGCCATTAAGCCTGAACATAATTAAACAATATTAAGTCATTAAGCCTGACCGTAATTAAACAATATTAAATCATTAAGCCAGAACGTAATCTAGCAATATTAAGCCAATATGCCTGAACGTAATTAAACAATATTAAGTCATTAAACCTGAACATAATTAAACAATATTAAGTCATTAAGCCTGAACGTAATTAAACAATATTACGTCATTAAGCCTGAATGTAATTAAAAAATATTAAGCCATTAAGCCTGAACGTAATCTAACATTATTAAGCCAATATGCCTGAACGTAATTAAACAATATTAAGTCATTAAGCCTGGACATAATCTAACACTATTAAGTCATTAAGCCTGAACGTACTTAAACAATAATAAGCCATTAAGCCTGAACGTAATTAAATAATATTAAGCTATAGTGTGTTCTTCCTAATATCACTTAAAACAGGCCCGGAATAAATGATTTAAGAGAACACGGCAAATACGACAACAAAACCAGTGACAGACAGGTAGTCGAAAATGTCCATTTTTCTTTCACCCTTGATACTGCGTTTCATTTAAATTACCAGTCCCATCAGCCGTAACACATTCGTCTTAGTGACTTATCTTGGCATATCTATTGAAAATGCTTTGGCAGAAACAAATTCATCTATTTTGTCTAGAACACTCTCTTTGTGCGAATCTTTCATGATTTATTCCAGTGGGCAGGAATTAATTGAAAGCAATTGTAATTAGGCGTGATACAAAGTCTTTTAACCTAGGTACTTTTTAAATTTCAGTAGAATCCTGAAATCAGAGCAAATGTTTACTTTAATGACACAGACATGAGGCAGCAATAGATTAACATGTGGAATATATCAGCGTTTCTCCTGCCATCTTCTTCGAGTCCCGGAATAACATACCACAAGATAAGCTAACGTGCATCATAAGTGCATATATTATTTTGAGATTTATTTTATTTTATTTAAGGTGCATAATTTTCATTATTGTACAACGCACTGTACCCATACCTTCCTGAAGGTTTTCATTTAGCATTTAGTATGACCTATCAAAAGAAATGTAAATCCCCCAGACGACTGTAAAATAAAATTATGTATCTATGATCCATATGAAATTTAAATTTGTATATTTTATTATTCGCCCTATAATAATGTTTTCTAAATTTCATATCAACATTTTATTATCTCCATATGGGCACTTCACGATCCTCAAATACCGGGCTTTTATTGGAAAATAAACACATTCATTATGGTAGGAGTAAAGAGATATTGGTTCATCGGTTGAATACGAAATAAATGACTGCAGCTCAAAGGCCAACAAACCACATCAGTCTCTTGCCTTATGGTCCGATTTCTATTAATGAAACCAACCCGATTTTACCAATATTTGACCACTATATTTGATGAGACCGACCTTCGGTATCTGGAATGCTCACGACATCGGACGGGTTCAAAGTTGTTAATACATGATTGGAAGCGCAAGTCATAATGTTTTGAAATGATGTCTCTGACGTTGCCGTCCAAACAAAAGATTAGGCGAGCTGAAGCTGACATTAAAAAGAACTTATTCTACTCCGAAAACTTCCAATGAGCTTTTCAATTGGCCCATAAATAGAAAGGAATATACTGTAGTCATAGAGTTACGAACCTACTAAACACAAAACATACTTTCACAGTTCATCAGTCAGGCACGTTTGGAACGCATACGAAGAAAGCGAAAGCCAAAACAAAAACAAAGAAAAAAACCGGAAGTTATACCTGAGCTTAAAAGTTAATAACCCGTTCTACTTCCCATTTCAACTTCATCGTTCTTGCCTGACTTGAAATCTTTATAGTCTTCTTTTGGTATCGAAGTATTTGGGGTGTATTGAAAACACTATTTGCTGGACTAATTTTAGGCTTCCCTTCTTAATTATTCTTCTCTGTTTATATGCATTGTTGTGTTTCCACACTTAGTTCCTTAACTTTGTTCCGTTTCATTGTCCATCGTTATGTTTTCCTGTCTTCTGACTGACCCTCTGTAACCATAATGACGTGTCAGTTTCTTCTACTTTTGCCTTCAAAATGTTTTGTTGCGTCAATGTAATTTATAGACCTAATGATATAACTATATGAAATTTTAATCCATATATCGATCATGAACTAAATTGCTGGTAACCCTTCCTTTGTTTTGCAATATTAATTGTGTGTGCATGGGGAGACAGGATAAAGATCCGGAAGAATAACGAAGCTCATCAATGATTGACACTTACGCTTCGTATCTCACGGAATCACGTTGTCCTTGTTCCCTGAAGAAGACAAAAACGTGTCATAGAATGTACCAGCCATGCCTTTGTCACTGACGGAAGCGACTCAAAATTATATTCATGAAAGCTGTCAAGAATAAAGATAATCGAAACGTTATTCTCGCAAATACTGATAAAAGGTCGTTCTTCAGTCAGATACGGGGCAAAGCCATTAAGGGATTTACTTGATAGGCGAGAATTATCACGGAAATCTGGATTTATGCAAGATGTTCGCAAAATTTTTAGCGTTGTTATATTTCGCTTTTTGGGGATAAGTACATTTTATTACTGGCATTGTTTTCAATCAGTTTCTAATTTTGTCTGTGGACGGTTAGGTCTCAAATGGATCATATCATCTGATTCATACAAATTGTGAAGGGTTGTACAAGATCTTTGCAAGGCACGCATTTGATGTTCTGTGCAAGATAAGATAATTTTTGGCAGTTTATTATGTTGTTAATTAAAAGAAAGTTAAAGAAAGAGTTTTTGTCGTTTTAACATCAAAGTGAAGTATAATCTTGGATTCACAAATCTTATAGTAAAACACGTATAACCCGGTACGTACATAACTCAAAGCTCAACTTAAGTATACGCACAAACTCATATTTGTTCATATTAATAAAATAGAAAATTATGAAACGAATTTCCCAAACTTAAACAATAATTTCGATGGGTTCAGTTTCAACCCTTAAAACAGGTTTTTCATTGATAAGTGTTTTAAAGATCAGCTATGAAAGGTAGAGTTGAAAAGTGTACTAAAAGTGAGGGGGGTTTGTGAAAACAGGGTCATATTTTCAGGACAAAACAAAGAGTCACCTTGTCACCGTCACTGTATTGCTGCGAATGGATATATATTCGTATAATTTCTTGTACATTTATTGTGAGTTATTTTGTAGGGAAAATAATCTTTTGAGAGATAATAGTAACTGAAACAAAAATAGAGACATTGTTTAATTGGTGGAATTTCGGTCCTTTAACGGTCATGAATTTGGAACACTCGTTACTGAAATTAGCACCTGACTCTCTAATGCGGAATTGAAAGCACATGTTTCAAACATATGTTCGTCCAGAAAAATGCCTAAGCTCATGTCCTTTTCTCTACAAAGAGGCTGACATCCAAGGTTCATCTATAGTGATAAATATAGACTTGATCATGAGCACTCAGAAGTTTAAAGTTATTGAATTTTTAATATCAGGGTGCTTGCATAGATTTACTATGGGAATTGAATTAGTACTGTGAATCCCGAATTGCCGAGAAAGGCTACATATTTATTACCCCATCTTTATTCGTATAATTTCGTGTACATTTTTCTACACCGATTTAAAGGGGTATATATTATAGATATATTTGCATTCACTCCTGCTGTCATTGCGATGACCACACCTTCCTTTCAGTTTGCATCTGCTATTTCTAAAGTAAAGAAGTAATGAAGCGATCGAAAACAAACCATTCCTAAGTAAAGGAGCTGACATCTAGCGCTTTTACAAATTCAAACAAGATGCGAAACCTTTGATTGCTTGTTTCGTAGAATTATTCTTCTCGCTTTCGGTTTCCTTTTTCCATGGCAGTGGTATATTTGATCACTTTTACATCTGTTTTGACGCTCTTTTCTGTTAGATTTTCAACCAGACTAAACGCAATTAGTCTGTTTCCGTCAATATCTTTGAAGTTGTCGGTTGGTCCTTCTCTTAAATGTATCTACAACACAAAAAACAACATTTTGTTTAGATTTACCAGAAGGGAGTTCATTAATCGAAGGAAATAATTTTAAAGACACACATTGATATGCTACATAGATTTAATTCATGCACACAATGTCTTCTCACAGGCCTTACCACGGTGAATAGATTTATAGTGTTGGGGTATCCATGAATTATCGCGAAAAAGTTTCTTAATAATTGAAGAATGCGTAGTCTCTTGCAATTTCCTTTTTTTTTTTGTCTTTACAATTTACAATCCATGTCCAACCAAAAATGTTATCTTTAAATTGATACTTGGAATCCATAGGTGCGTTCGCATAATCTACAAGTGCGTTTGCGTTGCACACTACTGCACTGACTTTTACCACACTTCCGCTCTAGACGGGTTTCTCAGACACGAACTTAATCCCAAACCGCTTCTCAATAAAATATGAACACATTCTAAGTTGTTGCAACTTCATTCTTTCTGCTTCAGATCATTGTCCACAAATCATTTATCTTTACCATTTTATCAATGATTTTATTCGTGCAATTTTTTCTCATTATCTCCTGGAATCAAATTCCAATCAAATGAGCGGCATACGGTGCTGAAGATCTTCAACGACACGTTTCAGACTCTGTAATACAAAACTACGCACACAAACCTACTACCAGGCCTAAACTGGGATGCAAGTATCATATACCTGTAATACAAAACTACGCACACAAACCTACTACCAGGCCTAAAGTGGGATGCAAGTATCATATACCTGTAATAAGTAAAATATGCAAACTAGTAAACTGTCTGGCAAACGATTGGTTAATTAGCGACATCATTCGAACAACAGTGATGTAATTCCATTAACGGTTAGTTTAGAAACCTTCCCAAGGAACTGCAAAGATTGGTTGGTGGCTTCAAATCGGCCCAGTGCATATATGGAAAACGTTCAGAGATACTGTAACTTAAGTTTCGAGATATTTCATTCACAATATACTCACAGGAGAAAAACAGGAGTTAGTACATTTTATCTATTACTGTCTCGTAACATTATTTTTGAAGAGATTCAATAAAGGAAATGCGTTTACAAAGTTAAGGGTTCTTTTCGTTCTTCTTGTTCATCGTTTCAATATTAAAACACTTAGGTTAAGTGATGTAATAGACGTGGAGGACGGAAAGCGTAAAAATCGAATCGATATTAGCATTTTAAGGGTTAGTGGTGGTTGTTCAACTATAACATATGTCCCCTTTTCCTAAAATTAAAGACTTTCATCTTTCATCGCCATTTTAAACCACTTGGAACAATTTTGACCAAAATGGCAGAGAATGTCAAGGACAGTGGGACTCATGGTGTCATTGCTTCCGAATGTCTGATATCATATTTGTGGATTCAACTGCATACAATTTTGACGTTCTTCGACTTGGTCAGAAAATATACATGCTTGAATTTAAAATTGCAAAATGCAATTGATAAATTATGGCACAAACACTTTTTCCACGAAACTTGGTATCTCACCTACACGTGTGAGTTGATATATTCATACAAACAGCTCGGCATCATTGACTTTCACAAGCATGAACAACAAACTTACAACACTACTTTTTATCATCTATGGCGATACTATCGTCACCGGTAAGCATCACCTATGCATCACCATATCAACGAAGGTAAGACTAAAAGCATTAAAGGACAGCATAAAGGAGAAATAACGCAGAAAGATGCAATCTTCATTCTTTAACATGTTTGTATGTCTTATCATCAGAGCATTTCATTTGCCCTGTATACTGGAGCTAATCCAACTGAAATCATGGTGCAAGGAAATAAATCCTCATTTTCATTATTTGTTCTTAATATTGGCTCGAGTCTAACGGTATGAGGGATGGAGATTACTTACAATGTATTCAATAAGATAATGTTTGACGTATGAGAGGGACATTGCATGATCAATAAACTATCAGTGTATTTTCTATCTGTGTGCTTGGAACGT